>JADLZK010000362.1:0-65953 GCA_015847255.1 Hyparrhenia diplandra | reverse complement strand
GAGGGTAGGCTTTGGGATGGATTCCTCTACAACTATAAGGTCAATCGATAAATTGAGGTAGCCATTGACTGCGTGCCAAGGATAGTAGAAAGCTAGAAGACAGGTAAGTCCTCGCAAACAAAATGAAAAGACTAGAAATGTAGCCGAATTTGGAAGGAAAAGGAAAAGCAGCCTGCCAGCAAAATGACATGCATGTGGCCGCAAAATTTAAACCATCTGTGTTCATGTGTATGACCGTTTATATATTTACTTACTAATAATAATCAGGAGATTGGTGTGAAAGGGTTTATAATAATACGCGTATATAAAAGTTGCTGGACGTGGCACGACGCGATTGGCTGAGCCATGCATGGCGTCCGTTAGTTTGAAACCGCGCAATGTCATGTCTCCCGCGCTCTCCATTCCTTATTTGAATTGCGGGCTTACACGATCGAGCTGTCATCAGTAACGGCAGCGCGCGGCTTTGACCTACAGTTGACCCAGCAGCCAGCACAGGGCACGGTGTGTGAGAAACAGAAACCGAGATGCATCATGTAACCAAATAACCTGCCGGCCGGCAGCTAGCTAGTTCGTTGTTCTACAAATACCCAGCCCGCACAGCGTTTCCCTTGCATCGAATCGATCGAGACCATTCATAGCCAGGATTATTTCCATCAGTCAGTCAATCCATATATATAATCTGTGCTTGCAGCCAGGAGATTGGTAGCAATGGCGGCGGCAGCAGGTGGTGGTCTCACCGTCCGCGACGTGCTCTACTTTTACTGCGACGCTCGCAGCGTGTACGAGCGGTTCATCGGCATGGGCAGCCACCCGGAGCAGGCACGGAACGCCGTGGCGCTCCTGCTGTGGCTGGACCAGGCATTCCACCAGGCCACGCCCATCCGCCACCTGCCCACCCTCGACGCCACGGCCGTCGCCATGGTGGCCACCGAGGCCAACCGCGTCCTGGACTGCCTGCGCGGCGCCGGCCACCCCGCCGTGCTCCCGGCCATCCCCTTCATCTCCGCGCTGTGCCAGTGTAACGAGGCCGCCGGCGGCATCGACACCGCCTTCTTGGCCTTCAACCAGGACCTCGTCGTGCGCGGCGTCGCCGACATCCTCGACGGCGTCGGCGCCCTCATCTTCGACGACCGCCTCTACCGCCTGCTGCGACGCTACCAGACGGGGCTCGTCGGTCGCCTGCCGGAGCTCGAGGAGCCTTACACCTGCCGCCCCGTCACCGTGCCGGAGGACTGCCGATCCATGTTCGTCACCTTCTCAAAGGGGCAGCCCGCCGTCGACCGTGAAGAGATATTCGACTACTTCAGAAAGTAAGCTATTGCATTGCATTGCATTATTTATCGCCTTCATTTTCATTGATGCAATCCAATATATATGCAGCAAGTGGGGCGACTGCATCGTTCGTGTCCTGATGGAGAAGACGGCCAGGGGCATGCCGCCCATGTACGGCAGGATAATCTTCAAGAGCGAGGCATTCGTCAGCCTGGTGCTCAACGGCGAGCACACCGTCAAGATCACCATTGGCTACCGCCAGATCTGGCTCCGCAAGTACATCCCGCGACCGCACACCACCAACAACCTGCACTGATCGATGATATTGCTATCTATTTATATATACATTGTCCATCGACATCAGCACAGCCAGGACAATTCGATCAGCTTCCTTTATTCAAGCATGCAAAGTGTAATATGTATGCACCACATCCATCAACAATTAGTTACATGAATAGAGACCACAATGCTCTATATGTAAGGTTTGCAACGAACAATTATTAAATTTGTGAAATAAACAATTGGAGAAACCGATGAGGTGATGTGAACTATGCAGAAGATCTCAACTGCAATGTTTTATCTTTTCTAGATCTATAGCTTGGATTTTCATCGTTACTCCATCTTGGATCAAGTTTGGAAAACTCAAAAAGATTGAATTTCAAATTATGAGAACTTACCCCCCTCCTCAAGCCCTCAAAGTTGGAACGCCCTCAAATCTCACTCTCTTAACTTACGGGCGTTGACCACAGGCACTATTCAACAATCGGTTGTTTTCATAGCTCCCACACTCTTATCTTCTCTTCCCTCCCCATGCCCCTTCCCTACTTGTGATATATACCCCTTGCCACGAGTACCCCTCCCCACCGAGCGTGAATCCCTACCACCGAGCATGTGCCTGCCCGGATTTGGTAGGGAAGGTCCAAGATCAAACCTCCTTGCCTGGACAGAGGTGGGCGCCTCCTAGATTGTCCACATTTGTCTGGTACCCAGTTGCTTCGCTTCGTACATGGCCTCCTCTTTCCCCATGGATCTGGCGCCCGACCTCTTCCTTGACCAAATCTAGCGCTTGTCCGCCTCCACTCTCTTTTTTCTCCGGTGCTCGACCCTCAACATCCTACCTCCTCTTGTCCTCTCTATAGCATGCGACCTCCTCCCAACAACCAGGTCACATAGTTCAATGGATTAAAGCAAGCAGGCAAGAAAGAAAAGAAAGAAAGAAAGAAGAATAAAAGAACGACATATGGGTCTATGGAATTGAATTTGGTGTCCTAATTTGAGGATTGTTGCTAGGTAAGGCCCGTAAAGGCCTCGTTTGGATTGGAGGATTTTCAAAGGAAAATCATAGGAATCGTAGGATGGAGGAAAAAAAGCCTGTAGTGAGTGTTTGGATTGGAGGAAGCAGCGATTCCTTTCCGGAGGAAAGGTTTGCTTCTCTTCACAAAACGTAGGAATTAAAAAATCCACTCCGAGCTCATGATTCCTCTTCCTATCGCTGAAGTACGAGGTAAAGCATATGGGCCTATGGCCAACAGAGAGAAGTAGCAGACAACGCAAAGTAATATTCTGGTTCACGTGAGGTTAGACGTGCTTTTAATACCTCATTTATCATTTAGTTTCTAGATTCCTGTGCTTAAAATTCCTATGTTCCAAACAGCTAGCTGAATTGCTTTCCTGTATTTTTCTATTCCTCTGTTTTGTCATAACACTTAAATCTCCTTCCTACGTTTTCCTTTCCTCTATTTTGCATTCCTTTGTTCCAAACAGACCTAAAACTCAAAAAATAGGTCCAAACAATAATAAAAAAATAGTGATCCTAATTTGAGGGCTCTTGCTGGAAACCTCCCTTTCTCCCACCTTCTTTCTGGTTCGCGCTAAACCAGTAGAATGGGCCGAGCTTCGTTTGTGTCATTGCATCAACCTCCCTTCTCCCCTCCCCTTTTCCCCTACTGGTGGTCTATTCAGCCTCGCTGCAAACTATTGATTCCTCCAATCCTTCTCTTACCGTGTGTTTGGTTGAGGTGCTGGGTCCAACCGGTTGGGTTGAACCCTTTTTTTGGTTGTTTGGATGGAGGTCGAGGGGTTGGAGCGGTCCCCTGGAGGGGCATATTCTACGAAGATGTGGGTTCGCCCGCCCCTCGAAAAGTGGCGGACGGGCGAACCCAGCTGGTTCCGCTGTGGGCGCTGCTTCCTCCGCCTCTTCCGGCCCGTCAAACTCGCTGCCGTCATCCCGTGGAAAGCGGCTGCTCGAAGCTTCGCCGGCAAGGCCAAGGGGAGGCGGCAGGTGCGGCGGAGCTAGGTCGCGCGGCCCTCGACGGGCGGCGGCGGCGGCAGAGCTCGCCCGCGCAGACCGAGGTAGCAGGCGCGGCGGCGGGGCGCTTAGAACTCGCCCGCGCGGCACCCGGAGGTAGCGATTGCGCGTGGAGTTCGCGGGGGCGTGAAGCGGATCTCAGCCACGGGCGGTGGATCTCGCCGGCGGTCGCCTCGCCTGCGCGCGATGGAGCCGCCAGGCGCATCTGGCGACGGTGTGGCGGGCGGCGCCAGGGCGTCGGTTCCCTCGACCGTCCCGTGAAGAAGAAGCGTATGGGCATTTACATAATTTTATTTCTCTTCTAGGGTTCCTAATGTAATAATGCCGAGAGAAGGAATTTTAAAGTTGGGCTTGTTCGATTTCAATAAAGTTCGAGGGGTTCCTAATGAAAATTGCTTGTGTTAACGGTGTTAGGTCATCATCTATTCCAACCCTCCAACCAAACATGAGATAGGTTCAACCCAACCCAATTAACCAAACATGAGATGGGTTCAACCCAACCCCAAAAAAAACTGGGTTGGATCCAACCCAACCCCCCAACCCCCAACCAAACACACGGTTAGGGCCTGTTTGGACTCCCCCACAAACTCCACCATGGAAACAGCTCCACAAAAATCTAAAGTTTTAGGAGCACTCATTTAAGTTCTCTCACAAGTCACAACTCTAGCAGAGTATTGAGGAGGAGGTGCACCTATTTGGCTAAAAAGTAGAGTGACAAAGTCCCAAACATATGCCCTTATTTTCATTTTGCTCTCCACTTGCTCGAAAAAAAAATCTTGCCACAAGAAACATATTGACAACATAAACATAAAAAATGAGAACACAAAATCAACCTGATCATTTGTGGGACAATTCACAAATATTGTCTTGTTATATGTATGCATGATACAACCTCAAATCCTTGCTACAATCATATTTGTGCTGATCCATTAACATACAAGCATTAACAACACAAAAAATTATTATACATCGACTTGACTAATTTGCTGGGCAAAATTTTGTCTTGTTTATGTTTGGCTCATAGCGTGAGCACATGAGTAATGGGGTGGTTGGGTTACTGTGTATTATGTAGGAGTAACTAAATTTGGATGCAGGAATAACTGTATCATGTGCGCTCATGTGTAGTTCTGGATTATCTTGGACAGAGATGAGTATGTCCCCACACACGCACAGCAAAAACCCGACCACGATGATGAACGAGCATGCTGCTACCTGTGAATCAAAATTGATCCCATTAGTAGCATTAGCGTGCATTTTTTTTTTCTCGACATAAGGTGAGGGACTCAGATTACAGTTTTAGTTCTACCATGTTTCAATTCAAAGCAAATCACATTCATTTCTTCTTCACCTTTTGTATGCTATTTGCCCATTTCACTTAGGATACAGACATTTCTGCTAATTTGTTCATGAAACAATACGAATGTAGAAAATAATATTTACATATATTCATACCTGGTGCCAGCTCACTTTTCTCCTCAAGATTGCTAAAAAAACACGCCGCAAGGTAGAATATAGGTCTACAATGAAAACATGCATGCTTTAGCCTCACAGATTGATAAGCATTGAACATCTCACAAAGAATACAGATGCTTACCACAAGCATCGTGAGTAAAGAACCAACCAAGGCCATCACAAGTCCTGTCAAAGCTCAAAAACAGATAGGTGGATCGTGTCATGAACTCATGATTGGGTCTTATGATACTAGTACCAAATATGCTCATGAACTTACCAAAGAAGGGTACAGATAGAGCAATGAGGAGGGTTGACACCACCAAGGCTGATCTAAGCATGACTATGTTTGAGTACTTCTGTTGATTTGGTGGCAGCAACTCTTCCAAACTCATAGCCAGTGGGGTTATGGTTAATGCATATGTGATTATTCGTTAAGGACATAGAAAGTTTGAGAATCTCACAAGTATCATAAAAATAAAGAATTATCTAGCCAAATATAGCTGCATAAAAGAATGCTCTGAAATCTATTGAGCAAATAGCTAGAGAAACACAGAGGAACTGCTCCATTTTGAGACTACACTACTTTCAAAATAAATAATGGCACCCGTTAAAAAACAGAGACAATATTAGCAAGCCAAGGATATTTGGTTATTGGATTTGCCACCTGCAATAAAAAAAAAAAAAAAGAAGAGGTGATATTATTGACGGGTTCAGCATGAAGGAATCAAAATAACTGTAGATGAGAACTGCTCATCAGATAAAAGGACCTAACATCCTCACCAAAAAAAAAGAGACAAGATCCTAATAAGACTGGTGTTGGAAAGTTTTATTATCACATAAAAGAGAGAAAAGACACCCTACACAAACCAAAAGTTTTTCTTCTTTTTCTCTTTCTTATTAGAAATGGAATTTCAAATGATTTAGGCAGCAACAAACAATTACCGTGGTCCAAACTGCAATCTTTGAAACCACTAAATTCTCTGGTAAATTCAGTGTGAACTGAGACTCTGTGGCTTCACCAAACATTTTATATCCCATCACCGCTGCACCAGCAAATAAAATGGTAGATAGCCCAATGCTGACAAGAAAAAAAAAACAAATTTGAGTGCTGCATTTCAGGGGGGAGAGAGAGAGAATATGGAATGTGGATAAGCTATTTACCAAGTAAAAAGGATTGAAGGGAACTGATTACGATTCTTCAGAGAAGAGTAGATGTTTGGAAAGACCCCATGCCCTGAGTAGCAATAACCATACAATCCTATTGCAATAGGGATTCCAGGGAGGTTCAGCGCAGTTCCTTTGTTCTCAAAGCCAACATTATCAACAACACCTACCCAGAATAGGCAGATGACTCCAAGGATTGATGCAATGACACCTCCAGCTACAAACACATCAACTTAGTGAGAAACCATGAGTGGTACACCAAAGAGAGAAGAGCGTATGTCTGAACTACGCAGAGAATACACACTGACTGTGTGGCAAAACATTGTCAAACAAAATGCAAAGCAACAGGTAAATGGAGACCTGAAAGGTAGCTCAGAATGCTAAGGTCACGGAGCCAAGTGGTCGGCATGACTATGATGGTAGTCAAGATTGCAAAAAGTACATTGGAGTTCACTGTCAAGCTCCCAATGGTCAGGTGTGCATTGGGGAATAATTTTGATAAATTGTCACCTTCCAATATCAGATACTCGATGCAACAGGCCTGCACAGCAGATTAGGACCGTCACTCTTCAGAAAAGAAAGAATGGTATTTTTAGTTTTATTAACCTCATAAGACCCTAAACCTGGTCAGTGTATTCTATTTTTCAGGCATGTGAAGTCCATTGTGCCCTTCAGACACTGACCCCAACTTATGTCACTTCTAGTTTGCATGGCCTTACAATTGTCTAGGATCTTGATATTATTTTGGTTCTTGTCTAACCCTAGCAATTTCAACTTGAATTATCACAGAATAAATTATTTTGGTTGTCTTACAATATATTTGGTTCCATCTTGAATTATCCCAACTTATGATTGGCATGCTTAAGACTAATGATCTCATCCTCATATTAAACTAGAGCTGATGCTTTTGTTTTTCTTGTGAAGGACTTCTTTCTCTATTTTTCTTTTACTGAAAAATAGCATGAGCTTGTTGTGTAGTTACCATAGTGTTGATAGCTATGATTTTTCTTCCTTCTGTTTATGTATAGGATATGCAAGTTGTTGGTGCAAATCGGTTTGTCTCACTACTTGGAATACCTAATTATGATTGAGATAGATGGTTAGCAATAAACACTTACATATAATTCCACATAAAGGATTATCTGCAACAGAAAAATCACAGACAAGGAAAAAAGGTAAGTTAGCACAAAAGCATTCCTCCATTTCACATGATATTGACAATGTGCAGAAATTGAATCACAGTCATTATTTATAAGATTACATACCGAGATGGCTATACGACCGGTGGTTCCAAAGGCAGCATGACCAATATCTGGATATGTCTCAAGGCCCTCCTTGCTGTCCAGGCAACGGCGCAGGAGCACACCAGTATACCATGCTAGAATTGCAAATAAACAGAGTATCACCAGTCCAAGCCAGCCCCCTTGTTTGATGGCATAAAAGCGTTGATAGGATTCCCACACCACATAGAACATTTATTCCTGCATAAAAGCATAGTACAAGCTCAATGTGGAAACAAGAAAATTCTGATTAAAAGTTGCAGGACTTATTATCTAAGGTGCAAAAGTACACCATTCAGATTAAATATACATTTATTACCAAAATTTCAAACAGCAATAAAGCCTTCATGTCCCAATCAAGTTGGGGTAGGCTAGAGATGAAACCCAACATGAGCCATCACTAGAAAGAAACAACTAAATAAAATATAATATATAAAATGTAAAACAACATTATTGATAAAAAAAAAGCCGTCCAAAGTATAAAGCTAGACCTTCCAAATAAAAGTTAAGCTGCTTATGACATTTCTGACCTATAACTTTAATAAATTATACATACCAAAACTTCAAAATAGTGACTCCACAGGTATAAGGGATAAGAACTATGGTGATAAATCGATGAACTATAAATTTTTGATATGCCTCTAGTCATTTTGAAACAGTAGGGGCAAGGGTGCAAGGTGAAAAAAGGAAGGCAAACTCATAACTAGGACCAAGATAATATCATGTTTGTCCTTGAGCAAAAGTACACAGATCTATTTTGTGAGACCACTGCCATGCATGCTTGTGCTGACTGATACAGCATGCAAAGTCACTTTCATATGCCAAACAAGGGGAAAAGAAGTAGAATGTTGAATTGCTGCAATAATCAGGAGAATAGAGTGTACTGAAGAAAACACAACTGACATTTTTCCTCTTTTTTGAGGGGAAATAATTGGCAACTCTGGACGCTTTCTACTTATTAAAACCATGAACCACTTAGCTAAGTAAAGCTGTTGCAAACATTTGCTGAAGTAAGCAACGTTTCTGTGCATGCATCTGCTTAAGCCAGCATTCAACAATGGTACATGTCACAAGAATAATTCTATGATACTGACGATTGAGGGCCCTAATTGAGTTGACAAGGCAAGAAAAATAACTTGAGGAGAGGCAGACATGTATGCAGCCAAACACTTATCACAAACATCAGAAATCAGTTGTAGGTGCTTACCGCTCACAACCGCCTGGGTGTAAGAGCATTTATGATAGGGAGACACCTCATGAGCAACTGGCACTGGCTTTTGATCCTCAGGAATCTGTTGCAAAGACGGTTTTTCTCAAGGCAGAAGGTACTGTGAACTCTTTTTTTTCTTCATGCGGCTGCTGCTGTAGGTCATCACTTGTAGTGGGGCGAAGAAGTGGCTTAACAAGATTAGAGATGATTTCAGGGGTTTTACCCCGAAAAAGAATTGGTAAGGAAAGAGTTGGATAATCTGCTTAGAGTTGGGGTCCCCAAGAAACTCAGATTTGGTGACTGCACGCTACTAAGAATGTTGATGGATTGCCTGTACAGTAAAAAGGAGTGAGAGGAGTTAAAGAGAGCTCTAAATAAAATCATGTAACTACTACTTCGATCATTCTTGTGATGGATCTTGTAAAAAACATTGATAGAGAAGCAGATAATAGACGCAAACGAAATGTTGCTGTGCATGTTGGTGATCCAGTATGCACGTATGAGCAATCGATATACATGGAAGTTCAAATCATCTGGATCTCTAATCTGTGGAGTGAACTAGTTCTGCCCCCGCCCAAGCGTATCAAGTTATCAATGCCATGGGCGACAGAAGCTGATAGATTTTCTTTTGGTACAACCCAGGCACCCAGCATGATAACACAAAAAAGAAGTCAACTATTTTATTTTGTAAGAATCTGATTGTGCCTGCATGTGTTTTTTTCCGAGCAATTTGTGCCTGCATGTGTTCGAGAGAAAAAAAAAAAAAAGAATCCAGTTCTGCTGGTGGAACACTTATTTTTCTTCTACTTTCAGAATTCCATTTTCTTTAAAATTTTGAAAACGAACAAACCTATGTACATTTTGGGAATGAGGATGTGTCTGCATGGGTTGTGCTGAGGTGGATTATCTAATCTTGGCTACTATGACAGTGGACTGAGCTGATACCTGGTGAGGGCTCAATGGATCTGATATGAAAATGAAATGAAATTCAGTGTTGCTGTATCGGGATCCATGGTGGGTGGTGGTGGTGGGTCAAATAAATGGAAAGCAGAATGGAACTTAGCAGGTGAGTCAAAATAATAATAATAATAATTGGAAGTGCCTACTACATAAGCAGGGGAAAGGGAAAAGGATGGATGATGGGTGCAGGATATGCAGAGCAGAGATGGTATTAGCCTTAGCAGTGAATATGTGGATTGCAGTGCTACTAATTATGTAGGAGTATTGCAAAAAGAGAATACAACTCTACGTTTGAATAAGTCAAGCTTTTTTTTGAAAAAAGTGACCAAAATGTTAAGAAAAAAAATATATATCAACATGCCCTGACCAGTTAAATCTACAATGAAAATATATATTATATGATGAATCAGATAATATGTATTCAGCATCATAAATGTTTGACATATATTTGATTAAAACTGAAGGAAATTGTTTGACTCGTCAAGAATTTGCCTTCTTTTGGGACTGAATGTATAAAATGCAATGGCAACTGGCAAGGAAGAGATTGACCTGTAGCTCTGTGGCCATTGCTGGGTGTAGGAGGAGGCGGTGTCCTGAGCGCGCGGGGTGGCGCAGGAGGACGAGTCGGAGCCGGAGTCGGAGTCGGAGCCTGATCCGGAGCCCTCCCCCTCCTCGTGGTGGTGGCGTCTTCTGCTGCTGCCGGCAGCGGCGGATGGGTGGGATTCGGGACGGTCTTGGTCGTCGTCGTCGCTCTCGATGATGAGGCTGCGCTCAGACACGTAGCTCGCCATCTTATTCTTGGGGACACAATCTCTCTGCTGCAGTCCACGGCTGCTTCTCTCCTCTCCCCCAGAGCCAAAGGCCTCAGCCTGAGTCCCTCCGGACCTGACGAAAAGGAGTGCTTCTGCGTAGGCAGCAACAGCACCCAGCCGTTGAGCAGTCCAGCTCCAGCTCTGAGCTATTCGTTGGTTGGTCGCTCCCTTATATATATACACTACATTACACATGCATATTATGCAGTAATATTATGCAGTAATAAGACAAGAACACAAGGGAGCTGAGGGCCAGCTCAGTACCCACTTGGCCACCAACATGTTAACAAGGAAGGAGTGAGGTAGGCAGGACAAAGACACCATCTCATCTCAACATATATATCATCTGATTGAGACGTATTATTAATTATTCAGTTATATTCTGATCTGATCCCTTCCACTGAGGGGAGGCTGTGGATCTGAAATCTCAAGCCTGGACGATGGATGTCAGATTCAGATTTGCTTTGCTTCTTCCGAGTAATAATTATTAAACTGGTGATTGATGATATTGAGTGCAAATTTGCTTTCTCCATCGATGGATTCCTTGCCATCGCCCATCGCTAGCTTAGCAAAATGGCAAATAGGCACATGGCTTCAATCATTGTCTCTATCTCACACTCGCGGTTACTCTTCCTGAACAGGCTGGGCCAGAACATGTGTTCCCGCCCGGCCCATCCTAGATATGGAACCGGCCGGATTTCATACCTAGGCTAAGGCCGCGGCCCAACATACATTCTCGGTCTCTGTTCCACACCACGAGGTCAGCCCAGCATACATTTCATGCTGATCAGATCGACAGAACAAGCTTATTTATTATTACCAATCTCGTGGTTGGATTGAAGAAATGGGAACAGAACTCTAGTTTTGTAAATGAAGAGGCCCAATACGGGCTCAGAACTCCACCAGATTTAAAAAATAAAAAAAGACCCACCTTTTCCTATATACTCTCTCCATTTTAAATTGTAGATCGTTTTGGTATTTCTAGATTCATAGTTTTTGCACCTAGACATTACGCGGTGGTTCTCGCCATCCTCGTGTGGCGGCTGGGCGAGCTCCCTCGCTTGGTGTGCCACGAGTCGACGAGGTCGCTCCCAAAACAGGCGGTTTGGTTGAGGCTATGGCGAAAGCCCGGACGGGCGATGTCTTCGACACCGCCCCTCGTTGAGGCGTCCTCTTCCTCCGCCTTTGCCGAGTGACGGTTGCGTATGGGCGTCGATGGTTTGGAAAATCACCGAGAAATCCTAGCCCCGCTGTGTGTGCTGGTGTGCCGACAACGGCGCCACCCTCGGTGCCGCTTCTTCCTCGCTGAGGCGCTTGTTCATGGTGATTCCATCCATCGACCGGGTGTGGGTGGTCGGGGAGAAATCCTTGCTCGGTTTTCGCCGATCATCGGGCGACGTTTTGGGCGCCGCTTTCCCTAGAGGCGTTGACATGCATGTGACCACCTTCCCCAACCCATGCAGCCCCTCGCCGCCTTCAGCTCACCACCCACGCTGCCGTTGTCGGCCCGCCCCGTGGCAAAGGGTCGCGATATGCGGTGTGGCGGTCGGTACCCTCTTTCTCCGCCTAGGCGTCGACGATTGCCGCAGCGCGCCTCCCACCGCCGCTGGCGAGTCCAAGCGTGGGTTCGCGTGGTGTCGCGGCGCGCCGCCACCCTCCTCCCCGCCCCCTCGTGATGCTTGCCGGTGCGCCTCCCCTCCATCGCTGGCGAAGTCCGGAAGCCGTTCGCGGTGGTGTGGCGGCGTAGACACCCTCCTCTCTTCGTCCAGGCGTGACACTGCCGGTGCGCGCCTCCCACTGTCGCTGGCGAGTCCGAAGCCCGCGCTCCAGGTGGTGTGGAGCGGCGGGGCGTCTCCACCTTCCTCCTCCTCCCGAAGCTTCCGTTGGAGAGTGCATGTGTCCCCAAGGCCGATCTTCTTCTCTTTTTTTTTTGTGTTTTACGGTGGTGCTTTGTAACGTTTTAGTACGGTTTTTGCGGGATTAACCGGACGGGTCTCTTCCCTGTTTCCCACAAAACGTACTTTTTTTTTTTGAAACAAGTAGGTGGGGGAAACAATTAGCTTTCAAAAAAAAATCTATGAATCTAGAAAACTAAAAAAACCTACAATTTGAAACACGAAAGTAGTGATTAAGAGGATTTTATATGGAAAAAAGGAGTTCCGACAGAAACCATTTACAAAAAAATAAAAGGGGACGTTCTAGTGTTCATTTTTTTCTTACAGAGTGAAGATCTGGACAAGTCATTTCATTTGGTGAACAAATGGAAACTCCTACTACATTGTGACTACATCTACATGGTATTGCCATCTACATATATTGGCCCCGCCCTTGGGACATAGCTAACATATCACTCGTCTCTTGGCAAGAAAAATATTGAGGCTCCCACTCCAGTCCCTGCTTGTAGTCCCCTTTTTCGATCCTTGGCTTATCTTGTAAGCATATTCCTCTCTCGTCTCATCTTCTCTTATAGCACACATTATTGGCCACCTATATATGTCTAGCTCATTCAGCGCCTATAAGAGCCGTCCCATTAGTTCCCATGAGATCCGACGATACATAGCATGATGAGAAGTTTGAATCCTAAAAAATCTCACAAAATTTAGAAACCTCGCTCTAGCAAACTTAAACTCTGATAATCATTGACAATAACAGATTTTTTGGATCTATTCACTTGGCATCGGCGCAATTTTAGCCTGCTGGATGTTTGTAGTACGTAGTGTGCTATATACAGCACACATAATTGGAAAAACACAGTATAATCTGTACTATACTACATAGGTGGACAAGAAAGCATTGTCACGAATATAGTGGCATTCTTCCATGGAGCTACGTACCATATGCTATATGTTATACAGAGATAAGACAGACACACACAAATGGATTGATTTTTTGAGCAGATCATGCATCCTAGTCGCTACCTAGCTTGTGAATTAGGACTGCTGTCAGCTGTGTTATGTAGGAGTAGTACACACACAGCAGCTTGGCAGCCAGACGTTGAATCGATCAGATGGCTTCTCGAATGGATCGATCCTCTACTCTCTAGCTAGCTTGTGCTTGTGCTTGTGTTGAGGTTCAGTTCAGGGTGGGGCGGAGCGGCATCTCTGGAGAGTGGAGCTGTAGTGTGCAGGGACCTGCGCTGACGACGACGACGACATGGCCAGACGAACCTGCAGCATCATATCCAATCCATGTACTAAAACCATGTGACGATGATGCAATGGCATGCGATCGAGAATGAATGAGGAAGAGGAACCAAGGACGACGTATACATACACTGAGCTCCTGGTGGCTCTTGATGAGCATCTCGTTCTCCCGGCGCACCTGCGCCAGTTCCAGCTCCAGCTCGTGGGTGTAGGCCTGCCTCCGGGCACGCGACCTGGCCGCCGACTCACGGTTCTTGATCATGCGCCGCTGCCGCCTGCTATCAGCGACGGCCGCGGCGGCGGAGCTGCTGCTCTGCTTCATGATGGTCTGGTACCGGTACTGATACTGATCGGCCGCCGGCGCTAAGGTGGTGGAGAAGACCATCAAGTCGCGGGAGTCGTCACCGGAGGTGGAGGACCCGCCGCCGCCTCCTGCCCCTGCCCCACCGAGGTAGGTGAACTCGAGGGTGGAGCTAAGGCTCAGTGCGGTGGGCGGAGGCGGCGTGGGGGGCTGCAACGGCGACGAGAAAGAGGGCGGTGGGGAGATACAAGAAGGCGACAGCTGCTGGTGGTGACGGTGGTTGTTGTACAGTGCGCCGCCGCCGGCGGGTGTGATACTGATAGGGCATGGCTGTAGGGACATGTAGTCCTTCCACACCTCCTCCATGGCAGATTGCTAATGTAGAATGAATGGCTAGCTATGACTCTACTACCACGTACACTACACTGTGCTGGTGTGGGCGGTGAACTCCGATCCTCGCTCTCTTTTATTATACCGGCTGCTAGCCTGCTACTTTTGTATCTTCGCTCTCTCTCTCTCGTGTGGCCGGGATGCGATCCTGCCCTGCCCTTGGGGCCGAAGCCAGAGCACTCCTATGTGAAGCAATGTGAACAGGAGTTTGCTCTAGCACACATGGACATAGGTAGGATACTGTCCATAGCACAACAAAAGCTTGTGTTACAGCCTGGAAAAAAACTCCTAGCTTAGCTTGGTCAAAATCCAACAAACAAATAAAATTATATCCTAGCATGATCAAATCCTCCAATAGACATATAGTCTAAAGCTTAATATAACTCAATAATCATTATTGTCTAATTATTAAGCCTATAACTTCAACTTACTGTGTTGGCGAAAACTCTTCCTTCAGTCCATTATTATGCAACCTGTTGAAACTCAAAAATGTCCAAGAGGATTCTCGCGTCTTATATAAGTTACAATGTTTCTCGACAAGGTTAAGATCAAGTGTCGCCGCAAAAAGGAGCAAAGAATCAGACGGAGAAGATGGCGAGCCAAATAACCCAGGTGGCTATAGGCCGGCTCTCCACCTCCATGACTCCACCCGGATAGGTCGGGTACCCTATCCGGTTGCCCCCTGTCGAGGCGGCTTAGCCGATCTAGGCCTGCTAACGGGTTCAAACCCGCCCCAACCCGGGTCACGACGGAAGATGATATATGACTTATGCGCCGATCTATGACCATAGAGCCCCAACCCATCCCAACCCGTTTGTGTCATCAACCCAACCCATTCCAACCCGTTTCACAGTGTCACCCGTTTCCACCCATCCAATAGTACCTATATTAAAACCCGCCCCAAAATACCCGTTCAACCCCGCCCCCATTAGCGTGCCTAGCCGGATCCCTAGGTCTGGCTAATTAAAGGCGACTTGGCCTCTCAAGCTGACTCGGCCTCACGCCGCGACACGCCAAATTCGCCTTTGCCGGGTTGAGGGCTGGCTAAGCCGGTTCATACATATTCTAAAACCGATTATGTTCTAGATCATGTTTTAGGCAGGTTTTGGAGTTGGAAACATATGAGGATTGTTTCTTAGGGGGACAAGACCACACCCTTTGTATAGCCGATTGATCCCATCTACCCAATCGATCAAAAACACAACATATTTCTCTTTTTTTCCCTAATTCCTCGTTAGCTTTTCAATCTGGTGTGCAACAAGTTTCTCTACGAGATTTGTTGACATTCTAGGCGACCTTACTGGTCCTCCACGTGCTTCTCCCCGACAGATCCTTCCGGAGGTGGTTCGGGAGCATTTTCAGCCGAAGCTCTACGTTGGTTATTTGGTCACGCTTCGAATTGTTGATGTGCAAGTGCTTTGCAACCTCTAGGGCATCCAAAGTCCGCTGGTGTGTTTGATCCAATTACGTTTTAGTGCCGACACAACCCAACAACTCATATTAAAATAATACAAAAGACAGATGTGCAATTACACACACCTTATGCTCCCTCCCCGTCCACACACCCAAAAAACGTAATTGGTACGGTACTTGGTACCTATGCATATGCCGGCCCGTTAATTAAAATAGCACACTTATGTCTATGAGACGGTTCAGTTACTACAAAATATATTTTATAATTAAACCAATATTTACATTATATCATACATGTTAGTATTTTTCGTATAATTTTAGTCAAATTTGAAAGCTTTTGGTATTTCGAAAAGTAACAATTACAATGTTTTATTGATGAAGGGATTAGTAGGCCTGCGATGGTAGTAACTCACTCAAGCTAAGTATTCGATTATCTTAAACGGACGACTCTCGGCGAGCCGCAAAACACAGATAGTGGGCTCGGCAAGCTGTTGTAGCTGATGGTTGCATGTCTGTCTCCGACATGTCATTGTGGGCGTTGAACTAGCAATAGATGGCAGCAGCCGAACTTATACGGAAGGGACAAGATGAGGAAGAAGAAATGGTCCTGCTTTTCAAAAATGACAATGCAATTGTGAAGTAAACTTGGGTGGTTGTATTTGTATCCATGTATACGTCCACTGTGCTGTGTATGCAGGCCTAGCTATTTCGATGGAGTTGCACAACCCATGCATGCGTCGGAAATCGAATACAACAATTGATTGGGGAGTTGGCCTTTTGGCTAGGAAGGAAGCATACATTGCTGCACAAATTAACAGAGACGAAATGACCTTGATCGAGCTGTACTACTTCTTCTCTTCTCGTCCCTTCCAGAGCCTACGGTTGAGAGCGGCGACCGGGGGCGATTACGTGCTCCCCCGTCGATTCTCCGTCGTCCTCGCCTCTGGCGGCCCTGCTGGCGTCGGAGAAGGAGGGGGACTGGATGAATCGGCGGAGGATTTGTATATACCCGTCCTTATTAGGCTTAATAAGTTAGGGTTAGGGTTTCCCGTGCTAGTGCTGTGGCATGGGATCTTCTTCTTGGGCGGCGTCTCCAGCGAGCGACGACGTGGATGGACGGAGGGCTCCTCCGACATCTACGGCGGCTTCCCCGACTTTGCTGTTGGCGTCTGCTTCGGCTTTTGTCTCTTACTAATCTTCTCCGGTGATGGTGCTCTGCCTTCTCCGATGAAGATTTTGGAAGGTATGTCTATCGACTCGTCGATGAAATCGGGTTGGGTCTATAATCCCACCTTTTTGGTGGTTTGTTTCCCCCCTGGGTGTGCCTTCGTCCGGTGTGATAGGGGTCCCCGGCGATTCTTGAGGCGCCGGATCTCTGCTCTTCCGGCGAGGTGATGGCCGACGGCCATCCTCAGCGGCTTGGGCGTTCAGCGGTTGTAAGGTATGCCGTCGACGACATACTACTCTTGGTGCCAACAAAATCTTTGGTGTTTCCGTCCGGATAGGAGATCGGCTTCAAGCTGCGGTGATCCGATCACCGGTGACGAAAGCACGACCGGTAGTTTCTTGCAAGGACCGGGATGTAATTTTAATTTCTTTCGAGGTTGTCTTTGTAAGACGGGATGTAAACTTTTATTATCATATATGAAATTCAACCCGGTTTCTAAAAAAAAAAAAAAAAGAAATGACCTTGATCGCTATATGTGGTAATTAAGTTTGGGAACCATTGTTGGGATGGGGTGTGAAAGGGCCCGGCCGGCGGCCTGCCTGCATGCGTCGTCGCGTCGTCCCGGCCGCTGGTGGCGACGATGGCTGGGCCGGGACCGGTTGGCACTGCCGCTGCCAGGTGCCGGCCATAGTAGATGATGACAACACCACTAGCTACAGGAGTACTAATGTATGTCATGTGTTACACTGCGACCTGCGTGCGTCATCTGCATGGCATGGGGTGGCCAGTCACAGCTAGCGTCTGCCTGCCTGTAGTTTGCTGTGCCCTCGTGAGTCTGCCTGCCCTGCCTCACCTCTCATCTCACCTCTGCTCTGTGTACATTTCTGATGACGACTGGACGACTCATTGACACAGAAGCCGGCCGGAGCGAGGATTGCCGGCCCCGGGCCGCACATCACCGGCCGGCCTCACTGGAGTAGTATGCATGATCATCACCGGCCGGCCCTGCAATCTGCAAGGTCGTTGCAATTCGTCCCGAGCCATCATATCCATCCATTCATAACCAAGTACGTCACGCGTGAGCTTGATGCATCGTGCATGCGGAGTAGTATTCTCTACGTACGGCTACCTCTACATGGATCGAGTACGCACATCTATCACGTACTACAGATTATACGTATCCTTGCGTGCGTGCCGTCATGTAAAATCACAGTGCCTGACATGCATATGCATGTCCGAGACGTACGTACGGTGGCCAGCCGGCCATACCCGATGACACAGCTATGCCTTGGCACGACATCCCAAGCTGCCATTGCATACCAATACTGCACACTCACTAGTACTTGATGTTGCCCGGGCCCCGGCCCAGCTACTAGCCTACAGGGCCACACCACCTCCTTCTAGTCCTAGGCTCCTAGCTAGGTATATATACTACCTGGGCAGAAAAAAAAAAAACAAAGTTGTGTACAGTGTGCAGGACCCGACTGGAGTATTTGGGAACGAGATCGTCTGCAGTCGCCCTTATCGACTGTACTACTATGCAGTTGTTTGATCTAAGCCAATCATATAATCTGTCATGAGGCTCTCACTCAGGTGCAGCATGCCTTCGTGTGTTGGGCCTTGGCCCAACAAGGATGCTGCCGGCGGCTCCAACCTTCCCCATGGCAGATGCCGATGCCCCGGCTTCAAGCCAAGCCCCTCCGGCGTGCAGGAGGCCGCGCGTGCGTGCGTGTGACTAGTTGTCGACACACCACGTATGCTAGATTACATGGACCACGCTTGAGCAACTAAAGGCAAGAAAAAACGACCTAGCTGGTTTGAACAATGTTGAAATCAACTTAGCTTGTTTTCTTAGTTTTGCTCGCCCGAGAATGAATGCTTGAACACCTCTCGATTGAGAAGATCCATCGAGGAGACACACGTACATTTGGCATTGATCTAGAGTCAGCAAGGTCCACTAAGTTATCCATACATGATTCCTTCAATCATGTCAAGAGACGCACAAAATAATTGTGGTTGCAAGAGTTTAACGCTTGAATGAAGGAGTAAAGAGTGAATTAGATTGTTTTTTTGTCGGCCGAATTCCCCACTAGGACAAACATCTCGTACGAAATCCGTGTGTTCGTAGGAATTGGACTCGACAAGGCTAAAGTCAGCTAAGTCGATTCCTGGAACAAAGATGGAGCAATCCATAAATCCTAAACAAAAAATGGAACATATCACGGGTACTATAGAAATATATATATAAAAAAAAAGTACACCATAGGAAGTCCTGTTAATTAATACAGAGGAAGCAATTGGTAAGACTAGTCTCCGTATTCATTCTTAGTTTTCATCACATTTAATAAGTTGCCATGTAAGTATTTTTGATGATGTGACATCATATTTAAAAAAAATAGTGGGAAAAAACAGTCTCATGGGAATGAAAATGTCCGACATAGTTACCGATTTGCAACGAGTCTTGAAATTAAATACTTATGAAACTATGCATAACAGTGTTTGTAGTTTCATTGAATTTCATTTGATGTGGTATTTTTACTATGAAACTCACTACGATACTAGCCTAATATACCATGGAACATCCCGTGGTTACTCCACCAAAAATTCAAATTACGACATGGAACACCTCGTGAATAGCATGGAATGGGAAAAAAAAAGAAAAGGGAAAAATGCATCGTGTTGTCTGGGCCTTAGGACGGATATCGTGGCACACTCGGCGGGCCGCGCTGCACAAATGCGAGCCTGCTACTAACATTGCCGGAAGTAATCGCCTGGCCCACCACATTCGTTTTCGGCTGGCCTCAGCTCGTCCATCATACTCTTGCATTGCTTTAATTGTGCCAGCAAGTTGAGGAGTGTGACAACCATATCATATCATCCAGCGTTGGATTTAACTGTGCCAAATGACAACACTTGAGAGAGAAAAGAGATACTCTAATCGACTTAGAGTCCCATTTAGAACCTGTTTGAATGAAGTAGGACTAGTGTGATGTAAAAACATCGCTAGTCCTAATAGTTAGGTTAACTAGTGAACTAACAACTAGTATTAGTCCACGTGTTTGGATCCTTATGGACTAAACATTAGTTAACTAGTTGTTAGTCCATATAATCCAAACATGCCTAAGCATCGATGCAAACATTTATTTATATATATAATTATAGGGAGTTGCTAAATTTAGGCGCTTCAAAAAAGGTGGGATTTCGGGGCCGAATCTCAGCCACACGATCACAAACGGATGCTCCAAATCATATCGGCTATTGCTCATCTTCTTACTCTCACCGGCTACTGTTCATCTTCTTCCACTCACCACCCTCGTTTCTGCGCTCCCCGCCACCGGCCACCACCCCGCCCGGGCGCTAGGGTTCGCCCGAGCCCCGGCTGGCGAACCTAGCGCCCCCACCACCTCTTCCCCCACGAGATCACAAACTTTCTAAGGGGATTGGAGGGAGAGGAGGAGAAGGGGATGCTCACCGGTGCCGGAACGTCGCGTCGGGCCTAGCGGTATATGCATGAGGGTGGGCCTAGATGGGCGTGGGCCTTGGGGAAGGAGGAGAATGAGATGCTCCCCTGATTTCATGCTACTGAACTCTAGGAAATGTGATAATTATATTGCATTTCTGATCCTATTGCTGAGATGGGTATATGCATGGGCCGACGTCCATCTATCATTCATCAGTTTAGTCAGGCTGGCAAAAATGGCGAACCAACACTCCTCCGCCTACAAGCTAGTCGACTGTAGCAGTATACTCCCAATCGATTGGTACCATCTTCATTTACTCTCCGGCGGCCTAGCGGTAGCGTACGTAGCCAAGTGATCTGTGGGTGGATAGTGGATTGAACGCTGCAGTAGATCGCCGGCGACCATCGGAACCGGACGTACGAGTAGCACCGTGTCGTTCGTCTCTGCACGTCTGCAGTCACCAACTGAGGCCAGTCGTCGTCGTCGGTTCTTGTTGGCAGGCACTCAGGATTGAGTATTTGGCAGCTTGAATTCTTCCAGAGCAGCGTCGCACGTTAATTAATTAACTGTACACAGCAGATTTAAAGCTTTTGAATTCAAGATAATGTACGACGGCTGGTCCGAGCACTGCAGTCTACAGTCCCACGTTCTGTCCGCGTTCATTTTCATAAATAAATTCATTTATTTAAAGAATTCCATTGCGTTTGCATATATGCATGTGTTCGTCGATCTTGTTTGGTAGTACTCACTCCGTCCCTTTTTTGTGACGTCGCTATGAGGTGCGTCTTGGTCAAACTTTCTCAACTTTTGACTAGGTTTGTAGACAATACGTGCAACATTTATATCTTCAGATAAATTTATTAAAAAACTAGTCTTAAAGATGTTTTCAATGATACTAATTACTTAGCATAAATATTTATATATTTTAATTGCCGGCAGTTTGAAAACGTTGACTTCCGCGGGAAGCGAGAATGACATCTATTTAGGGACGGAGGGAGTACTTCTTTGAATTCTCTCCGGACACACAAGTCATGAAAAACACGTTTTCATTATGACTATTTGGTTTCTACACGAAAATGCTTGTTAGTTTTATTGAGTTTGTGTTTGACACATCTTTTTTGTAATATATTGATTTAGAATTTTCAAGTTTGATTTTTTTTTACTACAAATTTAACCACTCGTCCTATTTGAGAAACAAAAGATCTTTATAGATTGATTTAGACTTTTCAAGTTTGATTTTTACTACAAATTTAACCACTCGACTAATTTGAAAAACAAAGATCTAAGTTTGTATTATAGTAATAAAAGACAAACAATCAATGTAGTTGTGGTATAATGTAGTAGCTTGCATTTTAGGGTACGATTTGCCATGCAGCCAAAAGGTAGGCAAAAAAAACTGACAAAAGATTTGGCAAGCTCAATGTGAAAACTTGTCAAGTTTTGCTAGTCAACCAAATTGTTGATACAATAAATTTTAATAGACAACTAATCAGGATTTTAGGCCACGTTTAGATTGTGACTTTTTGCAACTTGATGAACAGTAACTCTTTTGTTTGTATTTGGTAAATATTGTCCAATTATAGACTAACCCAGGCTCAAAAAATTAGTCTGTCGTTTACAACCAAACTGTGTAAATAGTTATTTTTATCTACATTTTACTGTTCTATTTATATGTCAAAAATTGATGTGACGGAGAGAGTAAAAAAAACTTAAAACTTTACATTTAACTAAAGTGGCCTTAATTTAAGGCATGTATATCATGAGACTTACAATTATAAAACAATAATAATAACAATATTCCTACTAGTCAGTGGCAGTAGGAGCAGGCGGGTGGGCCTGGCGCGGCGCTGCCTACCCATGCAAGCATGCATTTACTGGTATCGGCATGGCGTGGAAGCAAGGCAGGCGCGTGCACGGATCTACTGTAGTACGTGCGTAGAGTACTTACTTATCTGTCATTCGATGGCAATGACAGCGAGGTGCACATGTATGTATGGTCCATGAAAATCTAGCCAAGCGAAGCGATGCGGCGACGATCCTCATCGCCGGCCTCATGTACGTGTCCATGGCAGCAGCACTGCATTTACTCGGCCATGTGATACCAACTGTATATATCCTACTCCTATGCAGCAACTAAGTGGTGAGCTAATTAAGCTATACCTCCTCCCTCCTAAAAAAATAGAATTTGTGCCGATGGAATTTGTTAAAGTTTAAATAAATTTATATAATGATTAGTGTTAACACTTATGTCTAAAAAAAAATATTTTTCATCATTAATATATTGATACTTATTTTTTACTATTAGTATTAATACACTTTTATATAATTTTAGTCAAAGTTGAAATTAATTGACTCTTACCAACTCCGATTCACAAGTCATCAACCACAACACAACTCTGGTTTATCGATCCTCAAGTACAACAAAACTTTGTGGTTGGAAGAGGAACATAGGTGTTGGGAGAGGGGATGTGACCAAATGGCTTCGTCACTTTCCTCGTTGCCCACCGATCGAGCATCTGGTGCCATCTCTAACAATGGTGGAGGTTAGGGGTTGTAGGAGGGAATGAGGCGGCCGAAAACCACTTAAGTTGTCATGGTCGGACACCATGGGTGGGGCAAGTATCACATTTCTGTCAGGTTATTTGGCTGATGGTTTCTACGGCCGATGTTGCTATACTGCGAGAGAAAAACACTTTACCGTGGTTGATAAGTTAAAATGAACTTGGCATCTTCACGCGCTTAGCATCGAAGATGTAGTAAGGAGACGTTGTTATGTATATTCTCAAAATAATAATATAGCAACCCGCAAAGCTAATGCTTTTAGCTTCATTCCTAGAATATACTCCTGGTCCTCTGCACAATATTGCAGCAAAGAGAGCCCGGAACGAAAGCAAGAGGCAAATAAAAATTGTATTTAAAATTAGTGCCTGCCATTCCGAGAGAAAAAATGAATAAATGTCTGGCGGCGGCGGCACGGCCGGGCCGGCGGGGCGTCCGTGGCTCCACCTCCACCATGGCTCATGCGCAGTGAGCGTGAATCGAGTCCAGTCTACACTGCAGCGCGACGCCAATAAAGTCGAGCAGGCAGCGCCGAGTTGATGGAATTCATTCAATTGAAGCAACCGCCGAAGATGCAGCACTACTGTTTAATGTTTACGATCGATGGAGCACCGTAAGAGCAAGTACAATAATAGGCTATAAGCCAACCTAGTCAGCAATTTTGATGATGTGGAGGGGAGAAAGGAAGAGAGAGAAGAGAGCTTGGCTCTTGTTCTAGCAAGACTGAAATTTGGACACGGATGCATAGGCGTTAGTGGGTCCCAATAGATATGGAGGTGAGGAGGAATAGGAAAGAGAAGAAAAATAAATAATAATAAAAAAAATTTGTAGCCAACTAAAAGACTAGTTGTTGTATAACTTGGCTCTTATTACTTGGCTTATAGTCAAGCACTTGGCTCTACTATTAGCCATGCTCTAAATCGAATCCACCAACAAACAAAGCTCGCTGTCAGGGTCAGATGAACATGATCCAACCTATAGCAGCTCAGCTAGCCGAAGATACATGCACTGGCTGCCGAACCACTCCCCACCCACACTATATATGGAGCAGCAGCAGCTCTGCTCTGCTCAGCCATTCTTCCCCAATCCAGTCGGTGGTTGGTCCTGCTGCTTCACTTCACTTCACTTCACTTACCTGACCTTCCTTCTCCAGTGGTTCCAGTCTTCATAGACGACCATACATCAATATATATATCTATATATAGCCGGCCGAGAGTGAGTTGGTCCGTTATCGATCGACCGGCCGGTGAGCAAAACCAACCAATGCAAATGTTGGTGGTGATGATGATGAAGATGAGCGTCTTGTTGGTGGTGCCGCTCATCATCTTGTTGAGCGGCGGCTGCACTGCATCATCAGCAGGTGGCCACAACGCCACGAGAGGAGGCAATGGCAGTGGCAAGCAGAAGCCGCTGGCGCCCGCGCTGATCGTGTTCGGCGACTCCATCGTGGACCCCGGCAACAACAACGACATCCGCACCATCATCAAGGCCAACTTCCCGCCCTACGGCAAAGACTTCCAGAGCCACCGACCCACCGGCAGGTTCTGCAACGGCAGGATCCCCACCGACTTCATCGCCGCCCGCCTCGGCATCAAGGACCTCCTGCCGCCCTACCTCACCCCGCAGCCGCTCGACAGGCACGACCTCATCACGGGCGTCAGCTTCGCGTCCGGCGGCACGGGCTTCGACCCGCTCACCCCGCAGCTCGCCTCCGTCATCTCGCTCCCCGACCAGCTCACCATGTTCCACGACTACCTCGCCAAGGTGCGCGACGCCGCCGGGGACGCCAAGGCCGCGGAGATCCTGTCCCACGGCATCTTCGCCATCTGCGCCGGCAGCGACGACGTGGCCAACACCTACTTCACCTTGCGCGCCCGCAGCAACTACGACCACGCCTCGTACGCGCAGCTCCTCGTGCACCACGCCACCGCCTTCGTCGAGGACCTCATCGGCGCCGGGGCGCGCCGCGTCGCCTTCATCGGCATCCCGCCCATCGGCTGCGTCCCGTCGCAGCGCACCATGTCGGGCGGGATCGACCGCGGCTGCTCGCGGGGACACAACGAGGTCGCCGCCGCCTACAACGCCGGCATGGTGCAGCAGCTGGCGGCGCTCAGGGCCAAGTACCCCGGCACGCTGCTCGTCTTCATGGACATCTACGGCTTCCTCTACGACATGATGATGCACCCGCAGAGCTACGGGTTCACGCAGTCCACCAGGGGGTGCTGCGGCACGGGGCTCCTCGAGGTCTCCGTGCTCTGCAACGGCGTCACCTCTGCCGTCTGCCAGGATGTCGGCGACTACCTCTTCTGGGACAGCTACCACCCGACGGAGAAGGCCTACAAGGTCCTCGCCGACTTCGTCTTCGACAACTACGTCAAGCTCATCCTTTGATTGTTAGCATTTACATTTGCTTGCTACCTAATCCCTCCGGCCTCCTAGATCTTCTTCTAGATCTCCCAGCTCTTCCCCGGCCGGCCCTATATTACACTCATCATTTTGCTACTACTCTCGATCGATTGATATTGTACGTCCGTGTCATCAATTCATATTCATATTATTGTAATAGCTATCTAGTACTGTACTGCCCACATATATGGAGATCGATGGAGGAGGTATTGTATTTGTGTGATGCAAGTATAGCAAGAGAGGGGGACGACACAAGCTTTCTTCTTGGCATGTTCATGGTGTACTACGTACTGACTAGTGTACCCCTGCACAGCAACCTACTATAGCATACAGTAGGACGACTGTATGTCGTAGCATTACCATATATACAGATGTTGATATACAAGGAAAGGAGGGATCCGAACCTTAAGCACTATTAACTAACATACATATGCAAGGACGATGTACGGTGGTTCCAGATGCATAGATCAAAATATACAGCCAGCCGTGTACAATGTGCTTGCATTCTTATTATTGTTACCGGAACCCAAGCGGCTGGCTGCTGCATCGATCTATATATGTAGTAATTCAGTATCTAATATGGAAGTTCTGCATGCTTAGATCCTCTGCAGATGCATGCCATCCATGTGCTGGAGACGACGACACATCTTCAACATGTAGATACCAGCATCCAGCAACATATATATAGCACATCAACGTTGGCTCCTAAAGCTTTGCCGAAGGCAGGCCTGCAACATACTTGGTCAAATAAAGTTGGCAACTATTATAGACATGAGAAAGATGCATGTAACGTAAGCTGAACCAGCAGCCATATGCACATGTTTCTAGCTGTCGAGGAAACAAGTTATTTCGTCAAGACAAGATCAAGATGTAAATGTAATTAATGGCTAGCTGGATGACAACATGACACATGCATAGCAAGAGATTTCATTGATTTTCCGGCCGGTAAGGTAGATGGGAGGGTCACCAACCAAGCTGTTTGGCATTAACGATGCTTGGGCAGGCACGCGGTGGCGTCAAATTCTCGTCCAAGAAGGGCTCCACCTGGTTGGGGTTTCCCCACACAGGGTACCCCTTGATCTTACCCTGCAGCAGCAGATGCCAATTATATTCTCTCATCAGATCAGTAATAATAATTGATTAGCAGCACCGCTAATGCAGATTGCAGTAGTGACAGGCTTTACGTACAAGAACGTTGAGAGCAGTCAGTGTTGCCATTCCCTCGCGTGTCCACTGAAGAGAAACAGACAAGCAACAGTCGGGAGCTATATATTATTTATTTATACTACAGTAACCTCGAACCAAATCAAATTAACTAAAGACTCAATTAGACACCACAATGCAACTTGATTGCCAAACAAAAAGAGACGTAGTACCTTGGAGGCTGATGCAATGTGCGGCACAACGACGGCGTTCTTCATGTCAGCGAGTCCAGGTTTCATATAAGGCTCATCCTGTTGAGTAATAGAAAACATTACATGCAGTTCTGAATTCTGATGTGATGGAACATATATGGATGACCTGCTAGCTTAATCAAGCTAATAAGTGGAGGACCTCAAAGACGTCGAGGCCAACGCGGAACATGGGGTTAGCCTTGAGGTGCTCCACCAGGGCGACTTCATCGATCACGGGCCCTCGGCTTGCGTTCACAAGAACAGCCTCCTTCTTCATGATGGCCAGCCTCTCAGGGTTTATCAGATGGTAAGTGGTCTTGTCCAGCACCGGATGCAGACTTATCTGCGGCACATGCAAACAAGCAAGCAAACAGATATGATGGTCAGAGATTAATTTAGTTGTACAAAAAAATTCAGTTGTTCTTTTGTGTGAATTCCAGTGGAGATTATGTCGACATATAATAGGAGTAATAAATATTGTATTGTGAATTGCAGTGGAGATTATGTCGACACATAATAGGACTAATAAATATTGTATTATAGGGTGATGATGAATCTGACCACATCAGCCTCCCTGAGAACATCCTCCATGGTGGCGGCCCTCTTCCAGGTGACAGGCTCCTCACCGTTTGCTTTCAGGAACTGCCCATATGCTGGAGGAATGCACAAAGCAAGCAGATTAGTATACAAGTATATGTGCCAGTATGCAGTCACATATGCTCAATATAGCTATCAGTGGTAATGCAGTGACATATGTACTCAATATAGCTATCAGTAGTAGCTTGCCTGTGACAAACTTCTCAAGGCGTGTGGCCTGATACAGATCGTAGTAGATGAGGTTCATCTTGAAGCCCTCAACCTGGTATCAATGGCAGATAGAGGAGGGAGTTACTTAGCTTGCCTGATTGAATCATACAATTCCAATATAGGAGTAGCGTACCATCATGCGTGCATAGGCAGAGCCAATGCGACCAGCTCCAATGACTCCAACAGTCTGCCCCTTGAGCAGGTTGCCAACGAACCTGCAGCAATACATACATACAGGCCACGGAAGCATTGTTATCGTTGCATTGCAGGAGGATATGCATGACACATAGGCTGATGAGGAAGCAGAGGAATGACTGACAGGTGTGGGAGCCATCCTTCGTAGAGGCCAGCCCTCATGAACTGGTCGGCCTCGACGATCCTCCTGGCTGCCGACAGCGTGAGGGAGGCGGCGAGCTCAGCGGTCGTCTCCGTCAGAACGCCCTGTGCATGGCTGGGGGCTGTGGTTTCAATTCAACTAGAGCAACAACAACAAGAATAAACAGAGACTAGCTCACAGGCGTGTTGCCGACGGCGATTCCATTCCTGTTGGCAGCCTCCACATCGACGTTGTTGTAGCCGACGGCCATGTTGCTGAAGGCTGTGCCTCCGGCGCGCTTGAGCGCAGAGAAGAGCACTTCCCCCCAGTCCTCGGTGAGCTGTCCAATCACACCGTCGCAGCGATCCCCGATCAGTGCCAGGATGTCGTCCACGGAGAGGATGGTCTTCTGTTCGGTGCATATCTGCCAACGGGGAAGAGTCAGCTCGGTGCATGCATGCCATGCAGAATTGCTTGCAACAGTGCAATGGACAGACAAGAAGGCTCACTCACCTCCAGGCGGCAGTCGTTGTCGGTGAGCAGGCGGATCCATCGCGTGCCTGGCATGGACTTGGTGCTCACCACGCGATACTTGCCGCTGGGGTTCCAGACCTGGATGGAGATGGGCTTCGCCATGGCTGCCCCTGCCTGCTGGAGGGAAGAGCCAAGAAGGGGCTTTTCAAACCAAACCAATGTAATAGAGCTTCCCTGTGCTGCTGCTGCTTATGATGGCATCTTTCTCTCTGCCTTATCTGATTCAGCAGGACCTGAGATGAGGCTCTGGTATTTCCAATATTAAGGACCTGAGATGAGGCTCTGGTATTTCCAATATTATTCCTGGCAGAGGAAGAGAGGGAAAGTGAGGACAGTGTTGTTTGGTGGATAACAGACAAGTGGTCATCCATCAATTCCAACTCCTCCCTTGGCATTTCCCTTATCTCCTTGACAACCACAAGCAGTAGGCCGTTGGCACAACTGACCAAACAACTAAATCCAGTCTTAACACTGAATACATACATCTGTAATCAAGAAACAGCATCACAGAAGCATGGCATGAACCAACACAGATATATAGCACAAGTAGGAAGAACTCATCAAGATTTCAGCAACGGAGGCAAATCGTCACAAGATCCACTTGAGTGATAAGATATATAGTACTTAATACATTAGCTAATAATAACTCCAGACAAACGAACTAGCACTCAGTTTGACCTCCATCCAATCCAGACCATAAAACACCTCCGAAAAGCATACAACCATTACGACCATATATTTAGTAAGTAGACTAGCACTAATAGCATTGTAGAGCAAGGTGCAGACACCCATCTTTCTTGTAAGCTGCACCACACCACCACGGAAGATAATCACTCGAAGGCCCACTGGTTCTCCCTGCGGATCTCATCCTCCTCCTCTTGGGTGAAGTCATTCTTGATGTTGAACGTCTTGCGGATCTCCTCAGGAGTCTTTCCCTTGATCATGTCAGCAACCGTCTGGCAGGTCAGGTCCAGCAAACCCTTGATGTTCAGATAGTTGGCAGCCTGAAAAGGCACCCAATGTGTCAGTGAGCACAAACAGGAGACGGCATTATGCACGATGGAAACAAAACAGGCAATGCTAACTCATACAGATGTCACCACATCTCATCGCGTCTCAATGCACGATGGAAACAAAATAGGCAATGCCAACTCATACAGATGAATGTCACCACATCTCATCATCTCAATGCACGATGGAAACAAAATAGGCGTGCTAACTAACTCATACAGATGAATATCACCACATCTCAAAGAGAACCATGTCAATCTGATAAATTAATGTACAGATACATTCATATATGACAACAGTTATCTCAGACCAAAGGGTAAGGAAATCTGTGTGATGCCACGTACAAACCATTGTCCAAATCTATTATGTGCAGATAGCATTGCTTAAATTGCACAGTTGGTATAAAAGATCACCTTGCTGGTGATTTGGATATAACCGCTAGTGTAAGCATACAAACAATTATTGCTCAAGCAGTAACAGCATGATATAAAAAAACTGTTGCACTCACATAAGAAACGACTGAATCCAGTGAATAGGGCATTAGTCATCATTTAATAAAGCATCACAACACAATGTTATGACTTTAAAAATTGTTTGGTTAGAGAATCAGGGCGCAGTTAAAGGGTATCAGCATCCAGCACCGCATAAAAAACTGTTGTACTCACATAAAAAACAACTGAATCCAGAGTCATTTAGAGCACCAAAACATAATGTAATGGCTTCAAAATTGTATGTTTACAGAGAATCAGGGCGCAGTTAAAGGGTATTAGCATCCAGCACCGCATAATCAATCTATAACTGGATAACCTCACAATCAATCCAGGGTACAATCAATCCAGCCAATCAATCTAAGTAATCGGTAATCTAATCTAAACCCTAGACGAGGCAGTAGTATAGATCTATAAACATAAATAAATAAATTAGCCAAATCGAATCGAACCAAAAGAGGGGAAACAGGAGGACTGACCAGGATAAGGTCGAAGAGCGTAGCCTGGTCGACCTTGACGAACTCGGCGTCCCAGTTCTTGAGATCCTCTCCGCCGGCGGGGGGCAGCGTTGGCGTTGGCGTTGGCGGCGTCCGCGGCGTCAGCAGGCTTGGCTGCGGCGTGGACGTGCTTGTTGCAGTACTCGATGACCTTGGAGAGGATCTTCGAGTTGACGTTGGGGAGCGGGATGCCGTTGTCGGCGCAGTCGTCCTCGATCATGTGGCGGATGGTCTGCGACTCCATCGCGACCGCCTCCTCCACCTCGAACTCCTCGTTGTCGGAGCTCCTCAGGGTGATCATCTTCTTGTTCTCGGCCTCGGACGCCATCGACGAGATGGATCGACGATGGAGGACGGAATCGGCGGATGCGACGAAACCCTAGGTAAGCTGCGGCGCGCGGCGGAGGATTGATTGCCTTGTGTGAAAAGAGTCGAGTCGACGGCACGGGAGGGACGCCCTGACCTGACCTGACCTTTTCCTCTCCTTGGTTTGGGGCCTGGCTTTGGCTTTTAAAGGGGAAAGCCCAGGAACCGTCCGATGGAAGCCTCAGCCCTTCCAACTTCCCAAGCGCATCAGGCAGGCAGGGTTTCCTTACCCGTCAAGCTACTCTCCTCCAACTATTATTATTTTCTTAATTAATTTAGGATTTTGCAGTAGTTTATTTGTCTCTTACATTTTTCTCACTTAAAACCCTTTATTATTTTATCAAGTTACTCACACATCCAAATTACTCCAATCTACTTCCTCCTTCGAATTGTAGTTCACTTTAACTTTTCTAGATACGTTGATTTTCTTATGATCTAGTTATACACTACGTCTAGATACATCAGTAGTAAAATGGATCTAGAAAAGCCAAAAGTGAACTACAATTTGGAAAGGAGAGAAATTATATTGAGAAAAAGATCTAAGTTCTTAACTTTTTAAGGAGTTATTTTGCCAACCTATTGAAAATATATTTTTTCTTATTTTTGCAAAAAAAAAAAAACTAAACAGGGAGGGAGTTCATTTTGGAAATTCCTAGAGTTGCTCTAAAATATAGAAAATCAAATATCTAGGACCCAATTGCTCTCGCTTTACTCATGTTTGTCCATTGTCCCTCTTCCTTTGCCCTCTATCCAAGGGAAAGGTAGGAATGCACATGGCCAAGTCAAGCACATCCTTGTATATATATAAGTTCAATTTTATTTGACAAACTCACCAAATTATTTACCATATTTTTGTGAACTTACCATATATATTTTCACTACACATGTAATTTGGTTTCACGATACATAGAACATGCTTTCCTTCCTGAGAGAAAGGAGTATTAGAGATAACACATTCGGACACTTAGGGACCGGGAGAGCAGCAATCGTTTGAGCTGCAAACTACTGCATGTTTTAACCCCCACTCCACACTCGATTTTCTTCACATTGTTCTCCCTCCTCCGACCACCCGTCGTTGTTCCTGCCCGCCCCTCACTCTCACCGTCGGCCACCACCCCATCTCCAAATAACTCTACTTCTGCGGCGACCTCCATCTTCTCCCTACCAGCGACCTCGCCCCACCACCATCATCTCCAACTCTAGCAAGCCTCCATCGCCGCGACCTGGCCCAACCACCACCAAACTCCACTAAACCGCCCAACCACCATCCCCACCGTTTAGGGTCGGCCGCCCCTTCTATACCCACGAGTTGAAGAAAGAGGGGGAAGAGGCTCGCCAGAACCATAGCCACCATCACCCTTGTCATTGTCTCCGGTGGGCTCAAATCCGGGAGGAGGAACCAGCCTAGCATGGGCATGGGTGTCATGGGCAGGATGGACGTCCTCCTTCCCCGCGGCGCCAAATCGGATGCTCGAGAAATCATGTGCCGCCAGGGGTAAAACAACCATGGCCGGGATAGCATTTTAGAATTTATGGTCATTGGTTGTTTACATATCTATACCTACTATTAATCTATATCTATATCTATACCTACTAATAAAGAGAAAAATTTCCGCCAAAATTTTCTTCCACCTGTTTTTCCTTTCACTTTTTTTTTCCTTCCGTCTCTGTCCCTCTGCCCGCCCTTTTTTTCTTCCGCTCTATCAACTTCCCTAATCACGCACGTTACGGCTTTCCAGGTGGAGAGTCCTAACGGGAATAGAATTGCACAGGGATCATATGGAAAGTACTTATCGTACAAGTCAACTTCCCTAATCACGTACGGTTACGGCTTCCCGGCCTTTTGTCTTCTGCTCTCTCGGCTTCCTAATCACCCTTTAGGAACAAAGCAAATTCTATTGGATTAGGACTAAAACACAACACGTCGCCCGTTTGTCGGAGTCCTGGTTGCATGCCTCTGTCTGTCCCAACACGCCCGCGAGAGTAGAGAGCCAAAATCAAAACCAACACGACTCAGCATTTGCGAAAATCAAATACGAACACATGAGGAGAGAAAGGATTTCGAGATGGACTCAGCTTGCAAATCAAATAGGATAGGATGACGATGACGTAAAGGAAATATCTGCCGTTTTGAAAGAGAAGTAATTATAAAATCAAAACAAAAGGCGTCGCGGTCGTTTATGGGGCGCGCAGGTCGCGTCGTCGGGGCGAAGCTCGTCCGACGCGCGACGGCCGTCGCGGCGGCGGCGTTACAGTGGAGAAAATCAAGGGGACGTCGTCGTCCCTTCAGGCAGCCCGTGCCACCGCCTTTGCGCTCGCTGGCCAAGCGCCCACGATGCTAGCCCGCGGGTAGGAGGCGTCGCGGTTGCTAGGTTGCCGTCACGTGGATCTGGGCACCACTACTTCAGCCGTTGGCGCTTGTGCGTTGCCGACCGGTCTGCTGTGGCCACCACCGGACAGCCGGAAGGATATGCATGTGGATGCAGCAGTAGAAAGATGTGGAACACGATGTAGAGTACGAGGTGCCACGTCCAGATTATCTTCTCTCGAATTTCCTGAGCTAATATCCTCTTCATTCACCTCTTTTTATTCGGTTTATAGAGTTAGAAATTCTTATTTTTCTATATGCTGTCATTACGTCGCCTCTTGATTTCAGCTTCTGAAGTAGTAACGATTTCTTATTTTCTCTCTGTTTGTAATTACGTGTGATATCTAATTTGACAAAAAAAACTCATAAAAAATTCTTTGCCATGAACTCCATCACATGCATGTAACGAGTTGATTCAATTCTTACCCTTAAACAAATGGTTATGAATTTCCTATGCCCACTTAAAAGAATTAGGGACTAAAAATGTAGTCTGATTTATAAAAATTCATTATTTTTACCCGTTACAACGCACGGGGCATGTTTTGCTAGTCTACTATTAAAGAGAGAAAATTTCTGCCGTTGTTTTTCACCAACAATTTCTTTCACGTCTTCTCCTGTCGTATACAATTAGGATTAGGATTTCAGCTAATTACTTTCATACAAATCTGACCGGGTGCAAGCAAAGGAAAGTCCTCGCCGTGCGTCCGCGGCCTGCCTCCATGCTATATGGGTGTGCATGTGGCCCATTAGATGAAGCAACCGAGGCCCAAATGTATCTTGCTGGTGATCAGTTTTTTTAGAGAAAAAAAAAAGAATAACACCACGATGGTTAGAGGAGGTTGTGATTCTTGTGAATAGACTTGGAATAGCTTAGGGTTCTTTGTTAGATTTTTATTTATTTCTAAAAATGCATATTAATAGAATATAAAAGCATTAAGAGCATATCCAAAAGTAGTTTCAACTTTTTACTTTATAAATTATCATTTCGAGACATATTTTAGTAAAAATATTTTCTATATATTTGTATCCTCCAACAGCTTTTCTGCATTATCGGGAGCCATCGTTAGTTTCTATCTTTAGCTAGCAAGAAACCAAAAATAGAATATGACTATATTAGAATATCCAATAAAAACCAATTGAGGGTACTTTTCACAAAAAAACTCTTCATAAAAATTAGGTACGATGTAAAAAAGAATGTCTTGAAGCTATTCTAATTAAAAAATGTGTTACCATTTCATATTTTTTCTGTAGACCGGTAGCAACCAAATGTGTTGCGTCTAATTTTAGTGACAAACAGAATAGTCCTTGCCTCTAACCAGTTAACAAAAGATCTAATAAAAATTTATTTGCCTTGAGGTCCATTCACATGCATGTATCTAGAGTTGATTTGATAACCTATAGACATGAAAAAACATGCTATTAATTGGAATAGTCTATAGGGACATAATGCAAAATTGGACCATACTAGAACATACCATCTCGCAACAACCTAGGCGCGTGTTCGCTTGAACTTAAGAGCCCGGCTTCTTAATTATTATAATTTTTTTATAACAAAACAACATCGGTTGGCTTATTGGCCCCGTAAAAGCCAAACAACTTTGTAGTTCAAGTGCGTATTGGAGTCTAATTCCAAGATGAACCCAAATATTACACGCTAGAGTACCATGTGCTTATATACGAGTTCACGTATCTTGCTGGACTAATTCTAAGATAAATTGGAGTGCAACAATTGTACAATAAATCTTTATATTACAAAAAGGATAAAATGTAAATATATATATGTACCATTCATGTCTTTATACGAATGTTTAATAGTTTTTTTTCTCCCCACAACGCACGCGAGCATATTTCCTAGTAATAATAATAAGAAAAACCCAATAGTATCTCTACCTATATAGAAGTTGATCAAGTGGCGGGGAAAAGAGCCAGGGATGATTTTGTTGCTACCGCATGCTTTTTTCCACATGCGTTTTCCCTAGTTTTGTGGACCACTCAACACCTCGACTGGCAGTATTTGCCTCCCTTTTTCCGTTTAAAGTATCTATTCTTTCAGTCAACTGAAGATAATATCCTCGTTCTCTGGTAAAATGGCATCAATAGTGGTGGAATTGTGGTAAACACATCATTCTATTGTAGCGTTTCTGTATCGGAGAACATGCTACTGCCAGTGCCAGAGCTCAAAGAAAACTGGGCCACATTTATGAACAGTCAGTCATCACACATGTACATGTTCTTGTTACAGATAGCAATTCTAAATCAGCATGATCACATCAATTCTGGAACAAAAATTCCCTTTTATTTACATGTACTAAAAGAAAGGGCTCCCTTTTGGTTCTTGTTGGCGCATATCCTCACTCGCTCAAGAGGCTATATGGCCTATAGCCTGCCCAATGGAAACAAATCATAGAGAAACCAAAACGTGTTAAACTTCCTCAATGACAAGCTGTGAATTCGAAATTGTAGGTGACAAGTGCAACCCTCATATATAGCTGAACCCAAGGAGAATATATAGCTTAACAAGTGTTAAAGAAAGGAGAAATCGACAGCAGCACCTGCATCCAAGTGAGGACTGGGCTCTCGCCCTTGAAGCCGTTTGCTGCGCGGCTGGTAACCTCAACCTTTGTTATATGGACCAACCAATAAACTAACTCCAGCATAAAATTGACCCCTGTATGTTAGTTTGGATATTATATATTTCTTATGAAAGATCAAATGATCCTCGGCCTTCCATGATCGCATAAAGCAACTTCTTGCGCATGATTTCCTGTCCAAATAATAGGAATAGCCCATCAGCAGGGATCATCAGAATGTCAAATGACTTTCTAGAGATCAAAACAACAAGGACACTATACTTTTTGTGGAGTACGGGGGCAGCTTCAGATAATTGGCACACGTCATCACACTAGGCAAATCATCATCAGCAAGCTCTGTTGCCCCAGTTGAATTTGAAGCATTCACAGCACTTGAAGGGTGCTGGCAAAAATCAAAAGCAACACCAAGTTACCCCAAAAATCATCAAACAGAATAGGTAGGCACATGTTATAATAGCAAAATGCCATGACAGATGGACCACAAAAAGTACCTTCCTAACTATAGTAAGCTTGGGATTAAGGGCCCAATCCACCGGGTGGAAGCCGAGGAGCACCAGTTACAAACTGGCAGAACGCATGCTGCTGCTCAGGGGTGAATTCTGACAAAATCTCGAGTAGCTACAAACAAGAGCAAGAATCAAGAAACCGCACTTCTCAAAGACCACAACTGTAAGAGATGTAGCATATGAGAATGAATGAGCTTACATTCACGATCGCAGGACTTTTAGCAGTATACCCATGATCAAATTTTATGTTATCCACAAGGGATTCCAACTGCAGATTCCAAGGGTTATTTAGTGAAATACAAACATATAATACCTTGGATAAAGAGGACGGACATTACCTCCCAAATTTCTTGTCGGCCACATATTAAATAGTCAAGTTCTTGAGGTGAAAATATGTGGAGGGATGACATGTCAAACACCTATGAAAATATTAAAATAAACAAGGATTATTGGATTAAACTAAACTACAAAAAATCAGAACAAGTGGAATTATTGTAAGATTATATTAAAGCAAAACGCCAATGAGGCTGTACCTGATTAAACCCTGATCTAAATGCCTCAACCTGTCGTTTTATCCCTGATTTAACTGTAGCATCCACTACCAAAGTAATATACTCTTCTAAATTGTAAATATTAACCTGCAAATGATAATTTAATTGCATTAACTAACATACTAAAAAATACAAAGTGAAATCACCAAGATAAGTAAAGACTAATATGGATTTCATCACTTACAATTGTGCCTCCTTCACCCTCTTTGAGCACATAATCAGGATAACCTGGAAGAGTAAAATCTAAACACAAATCTTCAATAGAAGCGCCATGGAAATGCAAATCTGCAACTTGTAGCTGATTCTTGCCACAAGTGGATTCAAGGAACTGTTTTCGTTCAACAAGAACTTGCAGCTCTTGCAATGTCTTCCCAAACTCAGAATCAAATGAGACTATGTCAAACAAATCAAGTTCCTGGCCAACGGAAATGCATTAAGTCGTGAAAAGAGACAAAACCAATTAACCCATAAAGCAAAGCAAAACAAAACGAAAGTAAATAAACTGCACATGGGAATAAAGGTTCTCTGTATATACCTGTCCAAGTATAAGCTTATAAAAACGCAGTTGATAAAGGCAAATCTAAAAGTCTGCCATCTTGCAGGACTTTTGCCATCACTTGACCTATTAAGCGGAAATGCTCCAAAACTTTGAAGAATCTGCTACCTTCTGAAGCATCAACTTTAGGTGGCCAAGGTCGAGGGAACAATCCAAGAGGAGCTTGTATCAAATGCCTGCCATCATCTGGTAGCTCTGTGTTGAGTTCTTTTCTTGACGAGCCATCTTCAGGATCTAAATTAATCACATCCTTCCTATCAATGTGCAACCCTGAATCATGTGAAGAAGTAGATCTCCATAATCCCAGTTGAGCACTTTGTAGTTCATGGCTTAAGAGAGTATAAAATTCCAAAGTAGGCCCCAGCCCAGTCCCAACTTCGCCAAAGTATTCCACCTCAAGAACAGCCCTCTGACTGGAGAACATCTCCATAACTTTAGCGGCAGAATCTAGAATACGGTTACGGGAAACACGGACTTTCTGGCGTTGTAACCTGCCAAACCGGACCTCTCTTTCACCACCAGAGCTGTGATTGTCACTCTGCTGTTGCTGAAGTCGATTCAATGCTCGCGACAACCCAAAGGCTGTGGAATAGAAGTATTGCCTCCTTGTCTCAAAAAGGAAACAGAAATGGGCAGGCCTTGGTCATTTGATAACACCAAGAAGGTAAACTGCCACTACATAGTGCGAGAACGTCCTGCATTTGCCGAGCAAGCTTTGGTGTCAACTTGCTATTGACAAACACTTCAGAAGGTACCTTGGCTCCAGTTCTATATAGCTCATCCAGGGTAGTGATTTTTCCCTCGGCAAAATCATCAGATGCTCCCTGTAGTCTTAAACGAGAGGATAACTGATTAAGCCCATCCAGTACACGCAATAATGCTAAAATGTTGTATGTTGAGTTTGTTCTCTCAAGATCACAAGGAAGTTCTCCTTGTAAGATGCTATCAAGAAGCGAAACGCCTTGTGCTTCAGAGATAGACCTGTAAGAATCTGATTTTATGTTTAATGAGGTGGAAGTCCCTTGGCATCCCTTCTCAACTTGGTTATCAGCCTTCTGGTACGTTATTGTGAAAACATCACCCCAGAAGCGGTTTCCATCGTTCGGTATATCAGATCCATTAAACCTTTCTTCATCATCCTCGTCGAGCATAAGTTGGCGTTGGATAGCTTGATATACAGTCAAATGTTTGCTAAGCTGCTTCCCACCAGCAGTGAATATAAGTTTATTGTGATCATTCATGCAAGCTCCAAGTGACAGACCACGCCGATCTCGGCCACCTCTAACACTGCGACCACCAACAGAAGCCAGCCCAGCCATCGTCGCAGCAACAAATGACATTGCACCTCGTGAACCAAATGTGCTTGTACTTCGAAATTCAGTAGAATCCGGTCCCCTGCTAGAAGTGTTTCTAGCACCAGAACCAGATGATGGTTGCGCCTGGCTAAAACTGGCTGAGCCAATGTTAGACTCATCGGCATCACCCAGTTTCACATCATGCACACCATCTTGAGAACAGATTGGAAGAGACCCTTCTTGGAGAACCTAAGAATTTGGAGAGGTTATTAAATTAGTTGGGAGGGATACAAATGATCTGGGACCAACTAAAAGGGATTTTTTTTTAATGTAAACAAATATAAGGCTAAACAGGTACCAGTGATTGCAACAAAGCAGGGGTAGAGGGAGGAGGCATTCAATTTGCAAACAGTTACCTCATGATCGTCGTCGTCGTCATCGTCATCGGAAATGTCATCATCATCAATCATCAAAGCATCATCAATCTCAACAGGAGATGTGTCAAGCTCTTCATCCTGCATATACCAACATAGAACGTACTACTTCAGTTACCACGCTTCCATTCCCAGCTAAAAATATGATGCTTGCTTCTGGATTAATATCCTAAGATTTTTTTAGATTGTCACGGTACTGAGCTTATAAAACCATGCTTACATCTTATGAGGGTAGTTTTAATTAAGAACTAGATCCATGGTAAAATTTCCCATGTTCATTTGGTGCCCAAGCCATGAGCTCTATAGTTGGCACCAAATATGACACCAGAGAAGTAGAAGTCACCAAAGAGCTGCTACCCAACTTGAATTGAAAACAGTCTTTGCTAGCCAAACTAACCAGGAACGAGGCATGTAAACAAACAAAAAAAATACCTCAGAACTACTGTGAGCATGTGCCCGCTTCATTTCTGAATCTTTCTCTGAAGCGGATTTTTGGCGGGCAGCATTCCTTGTATTAGGTCCTTTTGATTCATCTGAGTTTGGCTTTACAATAGCTTTGCCTTTTTCCTTTGGCAGTACTAGTGCTTTCATCATGAGAATCCTTCTTAGACGTACCACCCCCTGCAGCAGATGACTTTGATCTTGTTGTTGGACGCCGACCAGATTGAGCCATTGCAGCTGTTAATGATGCACCAGCTGTGGTGCCAGGAACCCCAGATTCAGAATTATTACCAGATGGAATTATAGGCTTCGGTGCAACCTCACTGCGTTGAACTCTGGGCCAAAGGAATTCTTCAACAGCTGCTAGACTGGCAAATGGATCGATAAGCACAATATTTGATGAATAATCCTGAAGTGATTTTTTCGCCTTGAGCTCGAGACAGACGAAAGCTTGAAGGGTTGAGCTAGAGCACTAAGACCTGAAGTCAGACGGGACCCTCAATACCAATCCTACTAGACTGGCTGAGCACAACAGGGAAACGTTCCAACGAAGACAATGCACTTTGCAGTTTCTGAACCAACAGTGCCATGGGAGTTTCATCCCGTTCATGATCAATAGAAAGGGCAACAGATATGAAGGACTTGTATCGCCTAAGGGCCTGCTGGCGAGAAGCTGAGGTAGATTTCCTTCAGATACCTTTTCCTTCCCAAATGTCCCACAGGACAAATAATCAAGAAATGCTGTGACAACACCACTTCTAATGAATTCAAATGTGGAAACACCATTAACTTTGCTAAGCTCAGAGAGCATTTCAGATATTATTTCGTCTAATTGTTCCTCAACATCAATTGAGATGTCCAAAAATTAGTGCTTATAGCTTTTGATTTCCCTTTGGCTTTTGTTTTGACATTCTCAGATACAGTATTCAACTTTGCACAGAGCGCCCTCAGTTTAAGAAGGTCATCAGTAACCCCAATATCGCTTGAATCAGTGTCTGCCGGGAAATATTTATCTTTGAAAGACTTTGCATGGTCGCTGACTGTGTAAACAAGGCTGGTGTTTGGAGCTTCTGAAGCGATTGTTGTTGAGCAAGTAACCCCAAGGTTGGAACTATTTGGTTCATCTAATGAACTGTTTTCTGCTGCCACAGCACCCCCGCCGGCGTTGGCGTCTAGGACGGGATGGCATGGCAGAATCATTATCTTTATCCTGAGGTGGCACCTGAGAAGGCATTGTGTTGGAGGATTCTGAACATATAAGTGACTCCACAGCATGAACTACACCTTCCCTCACAAACAGCTTGGAAAATGTCTCTGGAAGCTTTTCCATCATTATTTCTGCTATCTGAAGAGCAGGAATCAACACTTGAGGATCTTTCCATGCAAGAATGCCTGCAAGGAAGCTGCAGATGGAAACGAAATAACTTTGATTAGAAGGGATCGGAGAAGAAGTACGTCCATTGAAACTTGAGACTTTCTATTCATCTTTTTAGAATTCATTGTTCTGAAACCATTCTCTAGAAATGACCTAAGAAACTTTTTTGTTCTTTTAACAAAAAACGTGCAGCTCTTTTGCATGTTCCAGAAGAGAGAGAGAGAGAGAGAGATCATTCTCCAGACAAAAGGAACAAGGGTTTGAAGGAAATTTTATCAAAACCTGGATATGTTTGTTGTGCCAAGGAGAGACTGGATTGTCTCAGCAGAGCTGTAGTACATTAACTTCCCAATGATCGATAAACACTTGTGACGTATTGGTGCATTTACACTAGAACCATACACCTGAACAAGCACACAGGCTATTAAAGTACCCAAAAGACAAAAACGCAAACAGCAATTGAAATGGCTGTCAGGAGAAGAATTCCAGCACTAACCTGTGTCATTGTGGGTAACAAATCCATACCAAACTGCTGTAGGAGCTCAGGTTGCTCACGCAATAGCCTCTCACGGCCAGACCTTTCATTTCCTGTTGAACCAGCCCCCTCTTGTTTGTGAGGAAGCAGATTTCTTTGTTGAAGAGCCTTTATATGCATGGTAGTATGTTGGTAACTTAATGATTCTCGCAGGCATATGCGGGAAGCAAATCATCGGCAAGGCTCACAATCTCAAACATCTGCAGTGTTACGGGTAAACATATGAAAAACATTTGAACAACAAGAAACAAAATCATCGGCAAGGCTCACAATCTCAAACATCTGCAGTGTTACGGGTAAACATATGAAAAACATTTGAACAACAAGAAACATACAGGTGTATGAAACAGATGGGTCAAACAGTGTGGGCTTCAAGAATTAGTGTTTCAGCAGCAAAGTGAGAGGATACAGAGGCAGCTGCAGATAACCGTATATGTTCAAACAATCACTCTCAACAAACACCAGGCTCATGTGTGTATGTAACACAAATGATTTCAGCAGCTAAGCAAGACAGCAACAAGCAGCAGCTGTGACAATATTATATATTCATACTCAATTGTATAGCATGGAAAGGGAACTCTTGGATCTGTACCATAGCGAATATGACTGACCAAAAGCACAATTTATTTGCACACTAGGAAGGAAATAAGATGACAAGAACCACAGCAGCTACATAATCAAGGTGAGCTATGTCAGATTTTGCTCTAACATGTTACAAGTGAGACTTTTGGTGCCATAAACCAACAACTCCTGTCTCATTAAATTTAAAACATTTCAAAGACTTACTCAGGCAATAAAAAAAGCGCAATAAAAGTAGGCAAGTCTTTGAACATACTAGTTCACTACTCTTTTAAACGATTGTATCATTTAAGAAGGCAAGCAGAACTCCCAACATGTTATGAACATGTACTGTCAGCCTTCAGAGTTAGGCTGTCTAGGTACTGTCACCCAACTTGAATACAATCACAGAGAAAAATGATGGGCAGCACTAGCAGAATAGTCAAGTCCTAAATCAGTGATTGTTTTCTCGCAAAAAAAAAAAAGGTCTCAAGTCAGTGATATAAAAATTCACCTGATCAGCAGGCCTCGTTACAGCAGGGGAGATTGATGTTCCAGGAATCAAAGCAGAGCCAGAAAGGATGTCTTTAAGAATGCCGCTGATCCCAAGAAGAAGTAGTGTTTTAACTGCCAGAAGGGATCCACTTGCACATATTGAGAGAAGACGGATTAAGCCCTGAAAAAGTGTGCAACCTAATTTTAGCACAAGTGTGAGAGGGTCCACGGCAAACACCAGAAGGGTATCAAGAACAAATTGGTGCATACAGTATATGTGGATGTGCTCAGTGACGCCTGGCCAGATGAGTTGCCAACAGCTATTAAGCTAGCAGCTTGAGCAACTAATCCATGGTTGCAGAGTTCATCAAGTTTGTCGGGGTAATGGGCAAAAGCTTCAGCAATGCGTGTCAAACAAACAGAAGCATGCTCTAGTACCTGCAAGGCACATAAATAAAGGTCCATAAGTCATGTCATAATCCAGAGGTCTGACTGTCTGAGCTTGAAAAGTACCTTGGAATCGTGGTGATTTAGGAGATTGGTGAGCAAGGGGACAGCTTCCATGACAAACTCAGAAGCATCGGACGGCAGCTTCCTGCAAATATTTGCAGCGGTAGACAAGGCTACCCTCTACAACAAACATGTCCCCCCATGGGAAGAGGTGTAAGTAGATGCAAACAGTGCAGTGCACAAGACAAGAACGGCTGTAAGAAGATGAGAGGACTCTACCTGAACCCCAGTGGAGAAGAAGTCAAGATAGGAGAGAACAGCCATTAGCGCACCAGCTCGCAAACAGGCAGTTGGGTGCTCCAGAGAGATCTTCTTAAGGGCTTGCAGAGACTGAGAAGCCGAGTAGAGTAAATCATTTTGTTTGGATAATATTGAGGATGAGCGATCATATAGATAGAGGAGAGCGAAGCAAAAAACGCCACCTGCTCGGCGAGGTCCATGTACTCTATGGTGAGCAGTCGAGCACAGAAGCACTGTATGGCCCCGTAGTGCACGACCGCGGAGCACGCGGAGGGCAGCACATCAACGAGGTTGGCGAGTGCCCTTGCAGCGAGCAGCATGACGTCGGGGCTGGCACCAGCGGTGGCAGGCTCGTCCTCGCGGCCGAGCATCCCGACGAGGATCGGGACGAAGGCGTCGACGGGGAAGGCGGCGAGCGAGTCCTCGGTGCCGATGGAGAGCATCTCGCAGAGCTGCATGAGGGACTGGAGCTGGCGCGACTCGTCGCCGTGCGCCTGCAGACCGGCGAGGATCCTCTTGAGGTGGCCGGACGTGGCGGAGGAGGGTGCTGAGGATGAGGAGGGAGGGAGGTCGTCGAGGCCGGCGCCGAGCCTGCGTAGGAGGCCCTGGAGGGCGGTGCTGGCGGAGGTGAAGGACTGGGGAAGGGGACGTCGACGTCATCGTCGGGGGCGGGGGGAGAAGGATGGTCGGAGGAGGAGGGGGTCGGGGTCCTTGCCCTTGTCGGCGGTGCGGGAGCGGCGGCGGGAGGAGGGCGAGGGTTCCATGGGCGGCTGCTGGCGCTGGGGCTGCGGCGGCGGCGCTGATGAAGAGGAGGAGTTGCGGCGGGTGCGCTTGGAGGCGGACGAGGAGGAGGCGGCGGCCGCTGCGCGCTTGCGACTGGTGCTGCGTGTTTCCATACAAGGCAGGGGCGCGCGCGAGGAGGGCGGCCGGTGGGCCGGCCGGCCGAGACTGAGGCGGCGGCCAGCGGCAGCGGACGGATGCGCATGAATCCAATTCCAAGCGGCCACCAGCTCGTGGAACCTGGATTGGATTGGATTCGCCTCGCCGGCGGTGGGTCGATCTGGAAGGAATTGGGGATTTTTGCCTGATTCCCTTGTACCCTTTTGCCCTGTTCCTTCCTTTTCTCGATGAAAGGGGAGGAAGGAGGAGAGGAGCACGACCAAGACGAGAAGAGAGTGAGACACAGACGAGACACGCAGCCCAGGGATCTCGTGGTCGGCAACTCCTGGGCCGGCCGGCTGCCATCCCCTTCATGGGCTCTCATCCTCGGCAAATTTTTTTTTAGATCATTTCTTCTCTATGGAAAATCCCCAATTCAAAACTACACCACTGCCGATTATTGAGGCGGCCAAGTTTTCGTCATTAATTAAAAACATTTCAAAGACTTACTCATTCAACATAAAAGCACAATAAAAGTATGCAAGTCTTTTTTGAACATAATAGTAGTCTATTGAATGATTGTTTGCATATATGGTTTAAGAAGACAAACACAATTCCCGACATTTTAGCATCTACTATGTTCAATACTCAAGAAGATTGCCTAAACAATTGCATGAGATAGTCCTGAGAGGCAGAACTAGGCACACTGCGAGCAACTAGTAGTTGCATTTTCCTCACAAAAAAAAAAACTATGCATTAGCATGTTTGGAGTTGCTAATAGGTGTTAATTTTTCATATGCACCTTCAACTCACTAGCCAACCACATATATTAGTAGGTGATCAAAACAATCCGTGGTACATCATTATGCACATATATCAAATGCAAGTGCAGCAAACACCTTGCTAAAAACCACCATGCTCACATTAACATCAAACACATGCTGCTGGTTACTAGTACTAGCAGGCGAGGGAGACACAGGTACTGGACCGGCCTAAACACAACATGAACACAAATGGCTTTTTTTTCTCTGTTAATGAACTGCTGCAAAAAATAATTGTCATGCCATGCGGTACCTATGGTTAGCATTAGCTTCACCACATATATTATTTATGATGAAGGTACACTATGCTACCCTTCCTCGGCGGAGTTCACCCTTTTATCAGATGTTGCATCAGCGCATCAGATAGCCCAGTTGCCATTGCAGATGATCTGCCTCTTTCTCCCTGTAATCACCACCAAACCGCAGCTCAAGTCAGCAAGCGACCCCAACCTATACGTGCATTCCAAAACTACTACTGCCGTTTTCAGTATACACACATATGTACGCACCCTTTCGTTATCCACGTCAATGTCAGCGCCAGTGAAATCCCTGAGCAACATAGCGGCAGCTGGCTGTAGCCTCCTGCTCAATCAAACCCCGAGCCCAATTAGTTGTTGCACGATCACCATATATGTTTTTATTTGTACACACAAAACATAATCGTGCATTCACCTCTTCGTTTTCTTAGACGTAGAACCAAAAGCTTTCTTGTTTGTATCTGCAGCTTCATCTACCTCCCTGCCCTTGCTTGGAGCCTAGGGGGCACAATCGCAAACAACACAGTTGTATAAGATAATATATTCCCAGCACAACTTCTAAGTTGTGTATATAATTCCAGTGATAGATTCAAGAAAAACAAAGTACTTCAAACCTTTGCAGCTTTCGCTGGGGCATAATCACAATTTTGGTCTGGAGCTTGACCACAGTCTTTACCATGTTCCAGCTCCACGGTAGCCTTTTCAAAAGCAACCTAAACAAGTATAACCATAACCAGTTTGTCAAGTTTCCTAACAACGATGTGATGATAAAGCTGACTTGGCTACAGAAATACGATGGAAAACTCAACCTGAGAACAATACAGGAACATTGCTGTAAACTACCCTCGAGCTAGTTTGGGCAGTGGTTGAGAATAATGAAATAAATAAATACATTCATTCCTTACCATTCCAAGCAAGGAAGACTCACTCGAACTGGTACCTTCTGTCTCAAAGTTCACTTGCTGTGAAGAGCTCTGAGATTCTGGATTCTTCTCTTCTATTCAAAGATCCAATAAAATTGTCAAAAAATTGCATCAGAGAAAGAAAACATTCAATAAAAGATTAAAAGGCTCTTCACCTCTTATATCAATATCATGCTGAATATCCTTGTCCTCTACTCTGATTTTGCTCAACTCTTCCGTTTCTTCTTCACTATGCCCTATGGTAGCTGTCTTGCTACTAGTAGTGCACAGAAGTGCATCATGTTCTGCAAAAAAATTAAAAACTATAAAACCCCCTGATGATCTTTTTGCCTAGTAAAATTCATGAAAACTCAAGCAAACAGGTTTTCCCTATGAAATAAATCATATTTTAAGGGGAGTCTAGTCTCTACAGAACATGAATTATCACTCCTAACTTCCTGCAGGTTGCCATGTAAAATTATTATTTAAAAGAAAAAAAAGAATGGAATTATAAAAATAGGAGATACCTGTGAAACTTTGATCTGAGTAACTAGATGCAGGCATTGCACCACCAGCGTGTGCAGGTATTGGCACAGTAAAACTTTCAGATCTATCCAATTCGTATGAACCACTTGTAACTCTACCTAAAAGAATAGAAACAAAGTAAAGATGATATGTTAATATTATTTCCTATGTATATTTGGTCTAGTGAACTCTAATGAAAATTCTTGTCACAACCCACAAGTGCTACTAGCAAAACAATAGCAAAAGTATAACCAGTTTGTCAAGTTTCCTAACAACGACATTCTGACACAGCTGACTTGGCTACAGAAATAAGATGGAAAACTCAACCTGAGAACAATACAGGAACTGTCCACTACCCTCAAGCTAATTTTGGCAAGAATAATGAAATAAATAAATTCATTCCTTACCGTTCCAAGCAAGGAAGACTCATTGGAACTGGGATCTTCTATGTCAAAGTTCACTTGCTGTGAAGATCTCTGATATTCAAGATGCTTCTCTTCTATTCAAAGATCCAATAAAATTGTCACAAAATTGCATCAGAGCAAGAAAACATTCAATAAAATATTAAAAGGCTCTTCACCTCTTATATCAATATCATGCTGAATATCCTTATCCTCTACTTTGATCTTGCTCAACTCCTCTGTTTCTTCTTCACTTTGCCCTATGGTAGCTGTCTTGTTACTAGTAGTGCACAGAAGTGCATCATGTTCTGCAGAAAATTAAAACTATAAAACCCCCTGATGATCTTTTGCCTAGTAAAATTCATGAAAACTCAAGCAAACAGGTTTTCCCTATGAAATATTTAATCATCTTTTAAGAGGAGTCTAGTCTCTACAGAACAAGAAATATGACTCCTAACTTCCTGCAGGTTGCCATGTAAAATTATTATTATTTAGAAGAAAAAAAAAAGAATGGAATTATAGAAATATGAGATACCTGTCAAGCTTTGATCTGAATAGCTAGATGCAGGCATTGCACCACCAGTGTGTGCACATGTTGGCACAGTAAAGTTTGGAGAGCTCTTGCCTGAACAATGCTTTACAGCCTCCAGTTCCTTTTTCAACTCCATAATTTGATATCTTTATCTCTAATTTGGATATCTTTATCTCTAATTTGGATATCTTTATCTCTAATCAATTCTTTCATGCTTTCAGCAGCATTCTCCGACACCTATTATGAAAGCATAAAGTGAAAACAAGTACAATGGATATATTGTTACCCTTTAATGATAATAACTTTGCAAGAACACTTATATATATTATGCGTATTCGAGTTCTGTATTAACCACCCAGAAAACCTCTTATATTGAAAAAGTTCCAGATATCATGCTCAGAAGAAAAAAAAAAGCATCACAAATTACCAAAAGTTTGTTCTTATACTGTCTTAATACAGTCAGTAAAGCCCTGGCAAAGTTTGTTATTATTGCTTCGCTTCTGGATACTCCTGGCATCTCTAGGTTGAGAGACACATGTTGTGCGCCACCTGTACCCATTTCAAATATTATTGCAATATTTAAATTAAAGTAAATAAAAGGTTCACCAGTACCACAGATAACTTGTAGTGATAGTAAACAGAACCTTTTTCAGAAACTTTAGAAATATCATCTGCATCAACTTTTTCCTTTCGCTCAACCTGCAAAACCGTAAAATATATGGCAACACAGTCCACTAAGAAACAAAATGCATTCCTTAGTCCTATAGCAAAACAAGAGCAGTGCTTATGATCACATGGGAGAAATTACTAGTCGAACGAATTGAGCTCGGGTAAAAAAGAAGCTATCTATACAGTCTTAAATCAAACACACTCAAATATTGAAGGTAAACAGCAATTTGTACCACAAGGACTTCAGGCTTCTGGACCTTCCTTTTTTTTTTGTTCTCTTGGCAAATCAAGGAAGCATTGATTCTCTTTTTGGGAAGCCAAGTCAGAAGAATCCTGAAGGGTAGTGTACCTGACAAAATAACAGGAAACAAAATGAATAAGAAATTAGAAAGGGTAAATTAGACACCTTGGGTATAAGATTGTCAAAGTAATAAAGATCACATTTGAACCTTTGACTTACAAAAGAAGAAATACCCTAAATGGGATACCTGTCCTTTGTCTTAGTCTTAGAAGACAAAAAAAGTTTCTAGAAAAAATAGTTGGTTGAATTAAGTTATCAATGTTGCCACAAAAGAATTTCCTTGTTGCATTTCTTTTTAATTGAAGCTAAAAAAGTTTCAAACTTTGATGTTAGAAGATTAGCAAGGTTCTATTATTACAGTTACAATTATCAACCTTCTAAATACTGATACAATTGGCACCAATAGACAACCTAATACCACCTTTCCCACTAGTTCTTCTCAATTATATAGCAAAAAGAAAAGAAAATGAGTCAATAAAGTAGTAAGGAGAGTAATATTACTTTATTTTCATGTAAGGAGATGCTTGTCTAAGCAAAAATGATGTATCCAAATAATCATCATCCCCTGGCTTGACATTCAAGATCTGAAAAACAAGGGCAGTTAAAGCACACAAGAATCAACATGTACACCGAAGGGTTAGCAGTTTAGCAGCAGTGACTAAAACATCTTGCGTAAAAAAAATGTAACACTAAAAACCTACCTCCTCCCTTCTTTTTTTATTTGTGTTTTGGATATAGCAAAGTCTCCAGTTCTTTTACACTTACTTTTACCAAGCATTTTTGTTTGTTTACATTTATTAAAAATATAGTCATTGGGAAGCATTGATCATGAAAAAATACTAACATACTTTCTATGTTACAAGTGATAATTTCAGGTCCAAGTAGCATACCAGAGTCATTTTTTTCCTTCCTTCTAGGTAGTCTCTTAAGTACCTTGTCAACTATCAAAATGGCAAAAAGATTTTAGAAGCTAACAGTGAAATTTCAGTTATAAAATAGTCTTATATACTACTGATTTAAGCGAATTAAGAAACATCACCATGGAATTCTTGAAATGCTTTTCCAAGGGCTTTTTCTGGTTTTTCTGATGTTCTAGCAGAGACTGCAATTACCAATACAAAAAAAAAAAAAAAAAAAGAGTCAGTGAACAGGATAACACATCTTCATTAATTCAAAGATGCAAATGAGTGAATGGTAGTGTTTTGCAAATAGACTGCAGTGAAAGAAGAGATTCAGTAGAGAAGCCATTTGGCAGTACCCTCAAACAGAGACTGAAAACCATGGATGTGTTGTTGATAAAGTTACTTTCTAGCAACCTTGAACCCTGCAATCAAACAGTTAATCATTCTTCAGAAGCGAATATTTGTTTTATCATATTACAAAGTAACACTGATGGAGAAACAGACTTGGTTTCCAGTTCTCCTTTCCCGCTCTGCGCCAGCAAGGTCTGCTATGGTCAGAACAGCCCTACTAAGAGGGTGTTCACTGTCTGCACGTATCGTGATGATGCACTGAGATCGACTGCAGTACAAAATGAAGTTGGCTTTAACATCATATTTATAAACATGATCTAAAAGTTATTTGAAAGACCTAGAATAGAAGCAAGCAAATAGTGATGGTCGCTAGTGAAACAATATGTTTGATATGATTAAGAAAAAAAAAAACTTCCAAGGTACACAAGCATATTCTGAACAAAACCATCCATTAGGAAAGAACAAGGGAACATATTTTTAAGGAGAACAAGACCATGCCTCGAGTTGCTGTTAGCATTTGTTGCAGCCGTGCTGCGCTTTAGCATACCACGCGCGACACCAAGGTCTCAGCATCTGCAGGATTTGTAAAAGCAACCTGCAGAACAAATTAAAGCTAAGAACTTATTGTCTGCTACAGCATAGAGATATATCAGTCAGTCATATGAGTCTATTCCATGATACAATTCAAATGACATGTATTGTTCCAAGTTCCAGGACATTCATGTGATCAGAAATCATGATTCCAAATAGCACAAGAAATGCAAATTCCTCACAAGACTTGCATAGCATTTTCCCAGCCATGTTAATAGTAACTATCCAATTAGAATTCTCAAGAGGTGACAACAAGAAATTCAATTGAACAGACAAAGACAAAGGATACTCAGTCCCATTAAGAGTGTTTAAGGTGTTTGGTTGAAGGCTACCTCTTGAAGACCTTTAATCACTGACTGCTGAAGAACGCACTCCACAGCATCAGACAGTAAGTCGAGAATACGTTCCCCCTTTCCCCTCAGAAAGTATCTCAAACATGGACAGGAAAAATGACCTGTTATTGTCATAGAGAAAGAAACATTAAGATATGGTTATATTCTGTCTATACCATAAGTCCATAGCTTGCAAATGTAAGATATATGTGAAACAAATATTACCTTGCTGGTTTACTGGAAACCTCGTCGCCTTGTGCGTTGAAGATTCTTCTCAGCGTAAGGGGTAGTATACCAGGATTCCTTGCGGAACCAAAGACGGTGTGCGTCTTTCCTGATCCCGTAGGGCCCATTGCAACTAGAAGGCCGCTCTTTCCACCCGAGAAGTCATCTATCAGCGGGTTCATAACTTGCGTGAAGATATCATGCTGTGAGGATGCAAAATGCAAAACAAAACATGACATTAGAAACGATTACCCAAATGTAAGAGATGAAATTAAAGCAAGATGGCAACCTGAGTGGAATCGGAGGGGAAAACGGCGGAGAATCCGTCGAAGACCTCCGTCCGACATCGCTTGGCATCAAGCAGCTTGGAGCGCGGCACAGTGAGGCGACGGAGTTGGGACCTGTGGGCGCGAGGCAGAGCTCCACGGCTGCGGGTCCGGGGGCCTGCTTCTGCTTCGGCTTCCGGGGCGGCTTGGCAGCGGGCACTGGCGGGCGGCCTCGATCACGGTCCGAGTGGGCGGATGCGGAGGAACACCTTGAGGCGGTCCTCCGGAAGCGGGCGGGGAACGGAGGCGGCGGCGGCGCCGGCTTCATCTTCGAGCAGGCGGGCGAACGAGGACGAGGGTTTGGCGCTGGAGAACCTGGAGGAGGTTTTGGCGCTGGTGAGCGGGGTCGGGGGAGGTCTCGCGCGGCGTGGCGGATTCCGGCGCACGGTGGTGGGATGTGGAGGCGGGGAGGTGGGCTCCATCGATCAGGCGGCGGCTTGCGGAGGACGGGATGGGAACGGGACTCCCCTCCCTCTCTTTACTACCTCGATTCGCGAGGAAGAAGGGAACTTGTGAAATTCGAAATGCGGAATTTGTCTGCCACTCACAGCAAGGAAAAGAAACGATTCATGTCCTCACTCTTCGGGAGGGAGGAAATGCGGTGCGGCAGTGCGAGTTGGGCTGTGGAGGGTTGTTGGGCTGGGCCTAAAGGTATGTTTGTATTTTTTTTTTTTTTTTTGCCACGATGAAGGCTGCAGATAAGCTGCTGCTATCAGGAAACAGAGTTGACTGCAGTGCGTCCCATAAGGGCAAGGTACAGAAGCGTGATTAGTAGTAATGGAAATTGGGAAAGGTTGAAACTGGATGGCTGCAAATGCTTGCTTTATTTGCTAACAGATGAGTTGTATGGTTCGAACGAAATGTCTACTGCGCACGTGTCATGCACACGGCGAGATGTGGATTCTCTGCTTCTGCTGGTGTTACTCCTACCTTGGCACGTACCTTAAGCCACCAGATGGATGAATCAGTTCCTTGGCATGAAGGGCCCGAAGCTATCGGCTCAGACATATAGGGCCAATTAAATAAGCAAGATGGATGCAATAGTTGCAAATCAAATTAAAAAAAAAAATGCAGCATGCAAAGCCCATTTCCCTTGTTCATTAGTAGCTATAGATAGATGGTGCTTTCTGTTCCGTCCCCTGCTCCTCCGATCGATCCGATCCATATATGGGGCGTGTGCTTGCCGAATCGCCCGCGTCACACAAAGCGAGCACCTAGTGGTCTGGTACGTGCTGTGCTACACACAAATGGTACTAGTTGTAATATATATACACACCTGGGTTTTGCTACACCAATGCAAATCACCCCTCTAATCCAGTATTGATCAGGGGGAGCGAATATAATGCAGCTGACCAACATCGTACCAACAACACGTACACCAGCAGCATAGCAAGCAAGGAGAAGGAGGGTGCTGCGGGTCACAGCAGCGATCATATCGGCGACGAACTCCAGATCGGAGGACAACATCATCAGATCAACCGTTCCTACCATCAGATGATGAAGGATCAGCCGCATCAGAATCATATGATGGTCATCAGCAGCACCAGCAATCTACTGATCCTGCTGGTGGTGGTGTTGGAATTCGCGGCGGTGGCGGAGGCGACAGTGCCGGCGGCCAGCACGGTGGTGGCCGGCATGGTGTTCTGCGACCAGTGCAAGGACGGCGCCAAGGGGCTCTTCGACTACCCGCTCTACGGTAACATGCTCTTGCTCCTGCACACCTAACCCATCCCATACACCACGAACTAGACGTGCACTAACTGGTTCCAGTCCGGCAGGTGCGCGCGTGGCCATCCAGTGCGGCGGCGGCGACACCCCGCTGACGGTGCGTGAGAGCAACACCAACTGGTTCGGCGGCTTCTCCGTCCGCATGGAAGGGTCCCCGGACATGAACCGCTGCACGGCGCGCGTCGTCCAGGGGACGGGGCACTGCGGCGGCGCCACCACGGCGTCCCCGGCGCGCCGCGCGAGCTCACGCTCGCCTTCCGCATGCTGGGACTCGCGCTCTACACCGTGCCGCCGCTGCTCTCGCAGCCAGAGGAGGCCATGGACTTCTGCCCGGGGTCAAGTCGACGCGGCAGGCCACGGCAGGCGGGGCCAGAGACGACAGCGCCGGCGCCGGCTTCTTCCTCAACGCTCCCGCCATTCTGGCGTCGCAGGCCAAGGCTCCTGCCGCCCGTCTGGCGAAAGCCACCAGCCAATTCACCGCAGGAGCAGCAGCCACACCAGCCGGAGCCACCGAAACAGGTGCTGCCGCCACCGCCGCCACCGCCACCAACGGCACCATCGCAGTCGCAGGGCTCCGCCTGCACCTACGAGTACGTCGATCGTCTCTTCTTCTTTCCTTTACTAATTTCTCACGCAGCTGAGCACACCACATACACTGCAGCATGTGGGCGTCCCCGGAGCACCGTTGCCACTGGAAGGTGCTGACCCCGAACACGACGGTGGCCATGGCGTTCGGGCCCCTGGCGGCGCAGCGGTACGGGTCGGAGATGACGCTCGGGGGGGAGGCGCTGGAGGGCCGCGGCGACATGTACCGGACGCTGCTGCGGGAGGCCACGGCGGCGCTGCTCAACGCCTACTACAACGCCCCGGGGCCCTTCCTGTACCCGACCACGGCCAGCGTCATGGACCACATGAACGGCGCGCTCCTCAGCTCCGGACAGAGGGTGCTCCTGGAGGGCGCCCGCTTCCGCAGGGCCAACGCCGGCGGTGGCGGACCAGCCGGACGGACAAGGCTGCCGTGCGACTTCACGCCCTGCGGCAGCTGCGCTCCTCCTGCTGACTGATGACTAGCTTAGCCTGAACGTGATCTGCAAATCACAGTAAGGGTAATTAATTATACAAGATAGTTATAGTTACTACTCCAGATCGAGCCATGCGCGCGATGCGAGCAAGGATCATCAGTGTATGTGCTGCGATGTAAGCTAGCAAGTTATTGAATGAGTTACTATATACTATACGTAATTTAATTATTTCAGAAGAGAAGAAATTTACAACCAACTCTGGTGTGTGGTGCAGTTGCTTCCTTGAAATCATAGAAATTATTGGGTGGATCGTTTGAATGGAAATTAAAAAGGACCCGAATGAAATTCCAACGTCATATCAGCTGGCTCTGAGTGATCATATATATCGCTCAATCGATTGCATTTCCGTCAAACAAAAGTTGTAAAAGTTGCATTGCTCTAAATTTGAATCCAAGCAGTCAGATTGGAGCACAAATCATACAAGTAGCCGGTAAAGCCTCGTCTCTGTAACGGTCACGTACTCTCAAACGTTCAAATGGCCCCATCAGCCGACACCAGTCCACTGTGGTTGATCCATCAGACAACAGATCCATGCCTCTTTTTATACAGTAAGGCTACTCGTAATGCTTTGTATCATTAATAATTGTACCCTGCTACTTATTCTACAGTATATGAGCACACTAGCAATGGTCCTCGACGAATGCTAGATGTATGTGGTGTACTATGTTGAAACTCTGAAACCATTGAAGCTTGAAACATGAAGATATGTTTAACATTTCAGACAAGTGTGATACCTGCCTTGCTAAAGCTCGCTACTATATATATTTCGATGAGAAGCTTAGATCAACATTGGCGTACTCATCAACGCGTTGCTGTCCTCGCTCGGGTGGTTAGAGCGTCTCCAATGGTGCTCAAATAATAGCTAGGAGGAATTCTATTGGCTATCAATGACATTTTACAAATAGCTAGCTAGATGAGGTATAAAAATAATATAAAAGTAACATGTCGATTGGCTATCGAGGAGAGAGACCAAATAGCTAGCGACTCTCAAATAGCTAGCGACTAATAAATATCTAATCTAGCCCGCTCTCCTAGAAACATCTCTCTCACATAACTCTCAACTATAGTGTTTATTTTTCTTATTTAGATGTCTCATCTAGCTAGCGATTTGTAAAGTGACATTGATAGCCAATAGAATCGTTTCTAGCTAGCGATTTGGTAACCATTGGAGACGCCCTTAGTGTGACTATCGACGTCACCAATCCCTATCCCATTTCCTTTTTCTTCTCACTCAATTCCCAAACATGGGGAGGAGGGGTTTCCCAATCCCAATCCTCGTTTTCCACGAACTAAAATCACCTAATAATTACTATTTTTTAATTATTAATTAAAAGACCTTGAAGCCCCCGCGGCGAACTGCTCGTCTGGGCTTTGATCCAGCCGTCTCTTCGCATTTCCATGTTGTGGAGTATGTGGAAGACGAGGATGAGTATATCACAGGGGTGGATATTGTATCTTCCTGACACTGGCTCCATCCATCAAGCTCGTGGTCGCTTGCTTTACTTTCATGTGGATAACGATGATGCTTACAAACTGTTGGGCTGGGTTCTTGAAGATTACAGTACAGACGAGTGGACTGCGAAGTATAAAATTAACACCCTTGGTCTGTTTGGAGGGAGGAGGCTGCAATTTTATTTGGATTATGAAGTGATTGCAGTTCATCCAGAATGTAATTTGGTTTTCTTCATTTTATGGGTGTGACAAAACGTTGATGGCTTATGAAATGGACCGCAGGGAAGTGCGTGTCATCCGCAATCTTGGACATGACTCCCATGCCCCCTATCTTCCATAGTATATCCCTTTCTTCTCAGATTCATTAGCTGAAGAGCACTAAAACTGCATCAAGGAGTATCGTTTCTAGCAATCATTCAGTTACTTGAGTAGGCCCTATGTTTGAAGTCTGAAGTTTCTTTGTACTTGTAACTTATTGGACACATGCCCCTCTGTGTTGTTTTTATTAGACCAATGTTGTTTAATTATTCGGGTAGTTAAACTGCCTCTTATTATTTCAGTTTGAACCAGTTATATTCCTTGTTTTCTATTGTTTTCGGCTGAGGATGCTTTTTAAGCTCAGTGTGCAGATGTTGAACACAGACTGTTATTCTGACTCGAAATATAGCTGAATCGCTTTATGCCTTGATGCTTCTTTCACATGCAGATATTTTCTTTTCTGTAGTATTTAATTTCCCTTTTACTTATGATGTTGGAGAACCATAATCTAATATTCAGTTTCAACTTTGAGCATTACCATTGATTATTTGAATGTTCAGCATTCTTGACACTTTGATATTGAAGCTTTCCCTTGTGAATGCCCTGAGTTGAATATCGCATAGCATGTGACTATAATTTCTGTTGGTACAAATATTCATAAGTGTTTTGGAGTATTCTATTCCACATGAACTGCAAACCCAATCACTGTATACCTTAGTAATGCATAAGCTCCGAAAACTTTTAAACATTGATGTCATGTTCTCAGTAGAGACTGACCTAAAATAACGTGGATTGGCACGCATGAAACATTTGTTTGCTGTCGGAAGTGTGGGGGTGAAATCTCTGAAAACAGCATGAATTGCTGACCGGGCCTGAATCTGGATAAGTTGGAGCTTTAGCAATGCCAAGATGGAGCTCTGCATTAGCATTTATTATTACACTAGCTTGACTCACTCTGCAACAATAGTAGATCTGGTAGCATTCAGGATGTTTTTTTCCTTTGCTGTGTTGATGCGTTAACATCTGAACAATCTTTGCCTCTCCACTAATTATCTCAAGTATCATTGTGTGCCTTTGTGGGGGGACAACACTGGTTGCTCTTATATTACAATAACATAATCAGTTAATATGCAAGTAATTCTTCAACTCTTGGGTACTATCTGTACCATCATGTTCACTTCCCCATTTTATTTTGTGAGTAGCTATAGGCATTAGTTTGTTGCAAGTTTTCCATTGATGAATGATTAGCCGGCTTCATGTTGAAACTTTGAAACATTGAAACATGACAATATTTTCTATTGTCACCTAGTATTTGATGCATGCAATGCGATCACCAAGCATCCTTGACGAATGATTTGATTGACCCTTACTTGCTGATGATCATCTTCAGAATAGTAGCATCAGCAGTGAAACAAAAGTTTGTAAAAATTGCATAGCAAATTTGAATCAGGCAGGTAGCACAGAATCAATCAGCCATCAAGGGTCGACGAAAGAAAAGAGTGACTGCATCTGGCTGCTGAATCATCAATCCAGCATTTTACAAGCAGCAAACAAAGGGGATTTGTACGGCTGCACCTGCATCTGAAATGGATGGATCCTGCCTGATTCGATTCCATTCCTCCCACCCGAATGGGCAATGGATGATCAGTCAGGAACAGATTGGGCAGAGCACGAGTCCGTTCTCGTTGCACTCCCCGCATCTCACGACCACCGTCTTCTTCCGGCGCCGGCAGTCGACAACGGGAAGCGTGACAGGCAGCTTGCGGCTCCCCGAGCAGTCGAAGCATGGCAGGAACCTCATGCCGCCGCACCCGTCGCAGCAGTAGGCCCCTCCGCGCGCCCTGGGCAGGCCCTCCAGCAGCGGCGCCAGGAGTCCCTCCTCGTCGAGGCGCAGCACGTCCTCCGCGCCGCCCACGTGACGGCCCCGCACGAAGAGCCTGGGGAGCATCGTCGCTGGTGGTGGTGCTCTGGCGCCGCCCAGCAGGCCCAGCTTGGTCCGGAGCTCGTCCCTGAAGCCGCGGTCCATGGAGACGTCACGCTCACGGAAGGCGACGCCGTGCGCCTGCAGCGCCGCGCGGACGGCGTTGCAGGCCTCGAAGGTGGAGCGGACCCCGCGAAGGGGAGGTGGTGTAGAGCACAACCGCGGACGCCGAGGACGGAGGGAGGCTTGCCGCTCCCTTAGAGGCGGTTGAGGAGTTGCCGTCGATGGCGCGGAGAGGGATGCGGCGGCGACGCTGCTGCTGGTCCCTGCCGCCGTCGAGCTTGCAGGAGGACGGGGTGGTGGGCTTGGCCGGCGTGGAAGGGTCGACGAGGCCGGCCATGAGCTCCCAGGAGTTGATGACCTCCGCCTGGGGCTGGGGTTCGGGTTTCGGTGGCGGGGGTGCGTGTTGTCTTGGTGGAGGAGGCAGCGGAGGAGGGGGAGGAGGAGGCGCGCAACGAGTGGCCGACGGCGGAGCCACCCAGGGCTCTGGGCCAAGGGCCACCATCGCGGGCTTGGCAGACGAGGCGTAGGCTCTTGGGCTGGTGAGGATGCCGTAGGTGGAGGAGGTGAGGGAGACGATGTGGTGGTGGGAGATGATGCGGCGGCGGTCGTCCTCGGCGCCGTCCCCCTCCAGCAGCGACGACGACACGCACCCCATCCCAATCAATTCCAATCTGGGGAAGGAAAGGAAAGGGAAGCAGAAGCAGGGAAGGAATTGAATGGAAGGGGAAGATTTTGGTTGCGGGGCTGGAAGAAACAAACAGCACAGCAGGAGAGGAGAGGGAGAGGCGAGGGGGATTTGAAATTCAAATGAAGATGGCTCTCTTCGGACGCTGCGCTGCGCTTTTCGCTTCGCCGCAGGGGAGGGGATCGCTTTTCAACGAGTCAAAGTCAATCCACGTGGAATCACTCCAGTGGAGTCCACATGGGCTGCGCTTTCAGTGGAGTGGCCCGGCCCGGCCCAAACAACACTCGTTGCTATTTGCGCAAGGGGTAATTCTTGGCACTCCATTTAGATATCCCACACCTGCCTCAAAAAAAAAAAAAAAAAAAAGATATCCCACACCTGTTAAAGCTCAACAACACACTCCACTCGCGTAAGTAACCACACTTGACTTGACCGTGTCATTTATATAAAAATACTATCAACACACATGACCCTAAAATAGATGTATGGTAAAAAAAAGATATATTCAGTAAATAAATATCAAGTATATTATTTTTTTAATCACTTGGAAACGTTCTAGCTAGAATTATATCTACTTTATTTATAACAACGCAGGGAAAGTAGGCTGCCCCCATCAATCAATAATATATCACTACTACATAAACGATTTTCCGTGGCGGACAAAAACCATTTTCCGTGGCGGTCTTTTTGTCATACACGGAGCTAGGGTCACAATAAATCACATCTTTTCCGTGGCGGTTTTTAATGCCCGCCACGGTAAATAAATAAAAAAAAAAAAAAAAAAAAAAATCGAATGAAATCAGTAGCGGGCCGGCGGCCCGGTCACTGGGGCGGCCCGCCATCGGTTCTGGCGCCGCCGCCGGATCTCGGGAAGAGAAGGAACGCCGCCCGGCACGGATCGGGCCTCCCGGCCACCGGATCCATCTCCACGCAGGCCGGATCTCGGGAAGAGAAGGAGCTTCGCCGCCCGGATCTCGGGAAGAGGAGCCCGCCGCCGGGATCAGCGCAGCCTCGCAGCCGCCTTTGGAGGTCGGCGTCGCCGCTTGCGCCGGTCGAAATCGCCGCCGGATCCAGCGCTGCCCGCGGCTGCTGGAGGTCGCCGTCGAGGAAGGGGGAGGTGGCGCGCTCGCCGGGAAGGAGGGAAGGGGAGGGGCGCGCTCCGCCGGGAAGGAGGAAGGAAGGGGAGGGGGCGGGGCGCGCTCGGGAACGAGGAAGGGGAGGGGGTCGCTCGCGGGTCGTCGGCCGATTGGGGAGATCGAGTTGGTGAGAGAGTGAGAGTTGGTGAAGTGAAAATGAAACCCTAGGAGCTCGCATATATATTTGTGGTCACCGAAATGGGCCTTTGGGCTCATGGGTTGGGCCTGATTTTCCGTGGCGGGCTAAATATAAAAACATACGGTTAATCTATTTTCCGTGGCGGACATTGTAATAAAACCGTCACGGTTAATGGGGATTAACCGTGGCGGTTATTTTTAAAGACCGCCATGGTTAATCGATTAACCGTGGCGGTTTTTGCTTAACCGGGGGCTGCCGGGCCACCTATTTTCCGTGGCGGTTTTGAAATACCCGCCACGGAAAATGATTTCTAAACACCATGCAAGTTCAATTTTGTAGTAGTGTATGAATCCATAATAAATACAGCTGTCACAATTGTTATTTGCGAATGCATGAGCTCTCAAGTAGTGTGGTCTTTCACTGTTGGGTGTTGGATAACCACGATAACTTTTGGATTTTGAAGCAAAGATCTGACACTGAAGGGTCATTAGTGACTGTTTAATCAAATCTGACACTGATGGTGACGGCATGGAAGGTCGATATGGGATTGCTGGAAGGTAGCAATCAGCAGCCAGGTAGGTATGATTTATGTATGCCTCGTTTGGGCATCGGCAGGGTGCACGACGCTTAAGCCACTAACGGTAGTTCAACCCAATTAGGAGTAATCTGTTATGTAAAGCCCTTAACAGCCTAGGCTGATTGGGGAAGCGCCTCTCGTGCATGTAAACTTGGATGATATTTTTTTTTTACTATCAATCAAAGCCGGTTTTGCCGGCTCTTTCTAAAAAAAATGATTGCTTTGCTGAAGTGGATAAATCATACCTGGCTGCTGAAGTGGATAAGCCACCGTGTGCTAGAGAGGGACGACGACGACTTCAGCCTTATTTGTAGTTGTATGATTGCTTTGCTAGCCGCGTCGAGTCCAGTCGCTTTCTTTCTATCTATCCAACAATACGTAGTGTATTCCAATTCAATTCCATCAAATAATTATCGATCCATCCATGGTCGTCCACGGATGCATGCTCATCTTATATCTTCATGGATCCTCGTCTATCTAGACTAGATACCATACCATTCGTTACCACGAGAAGTAGGCACATATATATATCGTCCACGCAAAATGTAACTTGAAATATTTATCGAATCGGATAATATTATTACAAGCGATACTATTGGATCGAATCCACATCTATATTGTTTTTCTTTTTCGGCAAAAAAGCCCCCTCTACCTTATTTTTGTTATTAATTATTCTCTCCCATCCCCATCCTAAATAATATAGGTATATAGCTACGTCAATGTCAATCTATCTTCTCCTATCCCTAACCAAAATGTAAACCCATGTTTAACTCTACTTTAGAGAACCTGCTTATCTTCGGCTAGCATGAAACTAAAACAGAGGATGGTAATATTTGGAGATCTAATTCAAAGTTTTCCCTCCATCACATCGTTGGCTAGTGAGAAACCAGAAATAAAAAGAGTCATTGGAGTGTTCATGTTTAAAAACAGATTTAACATGGAAATTTATCTAGCATCATATATAAATGTCAATTTCTATGTAGATTTGGTCGAATTTATTATTATTTATTTTTTTAAAAAATGATAATTATATTATTTTTAGGGCGTGTTTGACACAGCTCCATGTATCTCTAGATCCTAAAATCCCGGTAACTCCATCGCGGTTTGCTCCCAAAAAATGGTGGAGCAGGGCCTCAAATCCACCTCAAGGGTGCTCCACGAAATCAGATTCGAGAGATATTACCCACCACTGTCACTAAATAGTGGAAAATGACCCGGTTCATTTTATTTCCTTTCCTCTTCCTCATGTAGCTTCCTCCCGCGCCGCCCGCACCTCCCTCCTCGGAGCACCAGTAAAGTGACACGGCGGGCGGCGCGTCTTTGCGAACCACGTGAGCCTAGCGCCATTGTCAGCCTGTGACAAGAGGTCGTCGCCGCGGCTGGCCTCCATGGCATCGTAGGGATCTTCAGCTCCACAGTGGAGCAAAGAGGAGGATGAATGTACATCGATGTGTAGCCGCATCAGCGTGGCTATCCACAGCTGGCGTTGCCCAATATTATTCCATCCAATCCGCATCCACGGGGCCAGGCTTAGCTTGTATTTTGTTTTATCTACCTACCTTAACTATATTATTATCAAGTGCATTATTGTGTGTAATGCATGACTTGTATATTATTATTAGAGTAAATTTCACTGGCGGTCCCTGAACTTGTTTCGAGATCTCATCTAGGTCCCGGTACTTTTAAATTGCACATCTAGATCCCTAAACTTGTCGGCGTGTGTCATCTAAGTCCCAAACTCTCGAAATGCACATCTAGGTCCCTAAACTTGGCGAGTGTCTCATCTAGGTCCCCAAACAGCAACGACAATTTCCAACGGTGGTTTTGCTACAATAACGGCGGGTTGGGGGTCTATATGAGAACCAACCCACCGTTACTATAGCAAAACCACTTTGTTGAAAACCGTCATTATTGTTTGGGGATCTAGATGAGACATTCTACCAAGTTTAGGGACCTAGAGGTGCATTTTGAGAGTTTGGGACTAGATGACACACTTTCTGACAAGTTTAGGGACCTAGATGTGCAATTTGAAAGTATCGGGACCTATATGAGATCTCGGGACAAGTTTGGGGACCGCTAGTGAAATTTACTATTATTATTATATTGGCATGTTAGAAGAGGATGCAAAAAGGCTTTTATGTTGGAAGTTTCAACGGTCTAGTGTTTGATAAAGTATTCTGCTAAATACTAATGGAAATTGTATTTGTCTTGGGATTGGAAGAAGAGTGTTATATGTATGCATGGTTTTATCTTTCATCATCAGTGATGAACTGATAATAAATAGATAGACTAGCTTTGCATGCATTGGTGAACCTCAAGAAATATTTTTATCTTTAAATAATTAAGAATATTAGATGTTTGGTCAAAGCTAAAAGTTTTTAATTTCTTAGGAAACAATAATATAATAGAGTTTATTTTAGGACAGAGCGGAGTAGATAAAGGGTGGACGGCAAGAGGATGCGGCTAATCGTAGAGCGCGTTCCCACTGTCCGACCTGTTGTCTCCATCCTATCTCTCATTCTCTCTGCAGCTGCAGCTGCTCCTGCCTGCCACTTGTGGTAGCGATCGTGATCAATTCCATTACATACCATACCAAATAGAGGTCCGTCCCGTCAGATAAGGTAGCCTACGAATTCCTCTTCTTCAAGCTCATCGGCCGGAGGGGAGCTAGTAGCCTTGCTGTGGCTATAAATAACGAAACGCCGCCGCGGCGAGCTGATAACTCGTCGATCGTCTCACTCATCGTATCCAACTAACCATCTGGATAGGATTATCCATCCTGTTGACACCCAAAAATGGCGTGGGCTAAGTCATGGTAAAAATCAGACTTAGCCAAATTCTCGAGGAGGATCAGCGGCTTTCTGGAATGCGACCGGACTCACCCGGCGCGTCGGTCCAGCGTCGGTCAGCGCGTCGGTCGAGGTCGGCGCTTGCGGACCTCTCTGCGCGAGCGGTGACGGGCGTCCGGTCATTCCCCCGCCCGAGTCGATCGGCCCGGCTGGGAGTAGGCTGGTTTCGGGACACCGACCGGGGCCGCGCCCATGCGTCGGTGCAGCGTCGGTCCGCGGTCGGTCGATTCTGGCGCTGCGAACCTCTACGCGACGCGCCCCGGAGCGTCGGTCAAAAACTGTCGTGCGTCCGGTCGCCCGACGCAGGCCCGTGTCCGTCACGAGATCGAACCGATTTGTTTCCAATCGTGTTTAGGTCGGTTTTTGGTACTTGGAAACGTCAAGGATGGTTTCCTAAAGGGATAAGACCACCCCCTCTATATAATAAAAAGAGGTTTATGGCGATTTGATCCCATCTACATCCAATCGTCATATACAACATATCTCTCAACTTTTATCTCTTCCAAACCCTAAACTTGCTGTTCGACGACGAACTCCGCGTTCTCCGCCGGCGTTCTAGGCGCATCCGCTACTCCTAGGACAACCCTTGGTGCGCGTCTCCCGCAGGTCTTCCCGGAGGTGCGTTGAAAAGGTCTTCCAGCCGTCACCGAGCTCTCGTTGCCCTTACCGAACCCTAGATCGGTTTTGGGTGATCACGCTGCGGTGCTCGCTGCTACTAGGTTGTTTAGCAACCTTCGTGGGCGTCAAGGCCCTCTCGGTGTGTTGGTGCGAAGCCCTAACTTTGCGTCAACACATCCCTTTCCAAACACACGCATCTGACATATATAGCACTATGGGCTCTATGGTGGGAGGAGGAGGAGCAGCAGTCGGCGGAGGAGGAGCAGCAGTCGGCGGTGTCGGCGGCGGCGGCATGGTTCCGACGGTGGATGCGGAGGAGGCATGCGCTCTCCTCAGCTCTTCCACACACGACTATCTGGATGTCAGGTAGGATCCATCGATCGGTTCTTGCATGCTTCATCATCATGCTCTGCACTTGCTACTGCCTCACTCTGCTAGCTGCGCAGGATGTGGGAGGATTTTGACAAGGGCCATGTCGCCGGTGCTCGAAATGTCCCCTACTACCTCTCTGTCACTCCAAACGGTATGTATGTATGTACGGATCGGATACGAAGAGTACGTACGTACTTTCATCAATCTCGATCGTCTATCTGATGTGAAGCAGGGAAGGAGAAGAATCCCCACTTTGTGGAACAAGTTTCTGCGCTCTATGCCAAGGACCAAAACTTGATTGTGGTAATAATCCCATTCGTTCCCATAGATATTCAAGACTTCTAAACCGGGACGAGTCCCTCCCAGGAGGAGTTGTCCACGTCGCCCCAAATTTCGTGATTGGTCCACATTTTTTTTTCCCAAAAACCCTTCTTTTTTCCCGAAATCGTAAAAAGGTCCAAAAACCCTCTATAAATAGTAACTTCGTCTGATTTTTTTACTTTTTACCCCAATAGTGAGAATCCGTTGCCCGAAGAAGCGAATTCTAAGTCATAGTCATTTTGCGTTTACCCGCCCGCCCGTAACTTTTGCAAAAAGCCCCGCCTCTCCCCACCAAATATATACCGTGCATTCAGCCGTAACTTTTGCAAAAAAGCCCCGCCTCTCTCCACCAAATATATACCGTGCATTCAGCAAAAAAAAAATACTATCCTATTCAGGTTCAGAGAGACGTGAATCTTCAGTTATTGCTGACCAACCTATTTTATTTTTTGTTCCTGTGACCTTTTCAGTATATGACAATCCGTTTCTATTAATCTTCGAAATACTGCACCATAAACATACACAGTGGGCTAAATCTACATATTGTTTCCAGTGCTTTATATACACAGCGATATTGTCCGGATAATATTATTCACGACAAATTACCTTTACAGGAAATGGCGTGTCATCGTTTTGAAAATCTGATCATCGTTGACCAAGCAGAGCTGAAAGATGTCGACGTGGATCTGATGTCAAGGTCATTGCTTGCTGTCGTTCCAGAAACTCTCATCGACACATTTAGCCACTATGACCTTGCTGAATCAATCCAGCAACAGTTTCAGCTGAATATCAGTGTTGAAGATATATCGGCGATTGGTACCAACTTTTTCCTGTGCATGCATACACAGGCAAGAAGGATACTCAATAGAGCCCACACAAGAGTCCACGGCAACATGATTCCCATGGTCCCATGGAACACAGGCTATGGCTCCACATCCATGGAATTGGACACTCTACTGGGTATATAACCCGGTCTTCACACTGTATCAAACACTATGTATAATTATTTTGATTCCTCATCGTGCATGCTTAGCATATGTAAACAACATTTGTTCATTACCACATCGTACAATACGTGTCATCAACCTTTCATCCACTTTCATATTGGCGCGCAAAGGCGCGCCATCCAACTAGTACATACTAATGTTTCCGCTAATATAAGAGTATGCACTGGACTGCATGCAGGGTTGCCGCTCTGGCATTCGCTCCAAGCTCGCCACTGCAGACCTCATCAACGCCGTACGTTGTAATCATATCATATCATAACCTCATATATTGAGCTCGATCGGTTGATGTAACAACCTAGCTTATTGATGTTTATTAAGAGTTGCAACTGTGAGTATGCAGGGTTTCAGTAACGTGAGGAACCTAGAAGGCGGATACCTCTCCTTGCTCCGAACCGCAAATTAACTAGCTAGCAGAGCAGAGCACCTGCTTAATTGCTTCAATTCCTTAGTAATCATAATCATCCATTCACCACGTACGTACGGTTACGTGTGCGTTGTTGTGCCTCCATCGGTGATTGATATATGTATGCTATATATGCAATAAAATAAAGAGGAAGAATATAA
>JADLZK010000361.1:0-29343 GCA_015847255.1 Hyparrhenia diplandra | reverse complement strand
CTCGGGGCCTTGGGGTAAGAATCATTTACTCATTGCCTCCATCCATGAGGACCTTGGTAAGCCTGACGTTGCCAACGACGGGGTCGACGACGCGAGGTTACAATCCGGGAAACGGAAGATGGCGGGATGGTCCGTCTGGTCAAAGGTGATAGCCTCCTCCGACCGATGCAATTCTGAGGGCCCGTCGCCATCGACAGAGACAATCTCGAAAGCGGTTGCGCTTTCTCTTGCGTGTCAGGTGATCGGCCATGGATGCGCCGGACCCCGGCCCAATCCGGCAGACCCGGTCGGGCGGCGGAGGCATGCCGTCGTCGTCGGGTGGTTCTCCCTCGTCCCACAAGGGGCTCGCGGTGGTGTTGCTATGCCGTCGGGCGAGTCGTCGGAGGGTGTCGCGAGGTTGCGGTGGTCGCTTCCCACGCCCCAAGCTCATCCATCGCTCCACGGCGGGGGGTGCTCGGGGCCGGCGTCGGATAGACGGGATAGCCCCAAGCACGGGCGGGGATTGAGGGGCGAGGGTCAGGGGTGACCCCACGGCACGACCAAGGGCCGATTTGGTGGTTCGGGGATAATGGAATCCCGACTACCATGAATCGTCCAGTGTCATGGTCGCCGTACTCGAGGAGTTAGGATACTTTGAAGTCGGGGGGTGTCATAATCAAATCCAAGGCGGCCAGGAGGTGATGACTAGGTAGCTCGTCGTGAGCGCGCCGCACGTAGTGCTTACGGAGGAAGAGTCGCCGGTGGGCATGGGATTCATCCGGCTTAAACGGTAGTAGCAGGCGTCCGCTCCTCCTTCATAGTCGGCGATGAGCTTGCCGCAAAGGGCCTGGCGGTCCTTGGGACTTGAGGAGAGTCGTGCTCATGGCACAAGATGCGAAGGTTGTCCTACCAGTGCCATGGTTGACGAGAACGGCGTGAGTGCTAGCCCGGAGGCCTCTTTCCAGGCTGGGAGAGGTAGTACTCATCGTCTTAGGAGCCACCGGGGTGGAGGAGCACCATGTCGTAGCCATAGCCAGCCGACATGAACTCTAGGTTCCCAAACCATATGACCCTCCCAAGGCGTATGGGGCGTTCGGGATTAGCCATCCGGGGATGCAAGGGGCGACAAGATTGGCACGGCTCCCCCTACCTAAGCCCAGCCAACCGCCGGTGTTCTAGAACGAGGGGTACCTAAAATGGTGAACTAGTGAATAATGTTGCGTGCTCCCAAATCTGGATGGTGTGCAAGAAAGACACAAGGAATTTATCCTGGTTCGGGCACGGATGCCCTACGATCCAGGCATTTCGACGATCTTGTATTATCGTGCACGCGGGGTGCTCGTAGTAGGATTACAAAGGTGAGAGAAGAGTCGGAGCTCAAGTCTCATGAGATGGAGAAAGAAGAAGAACAAAGGAGAGCGAATGTGTGTACGTGTAGCTTAGCCCATGTTTGCTTTGCTTTTCAAAATCGTACTCCCTTTTATAACTGAAGGGGAGGGTCCCAATCTTACAATCTCTAGGTAGTGCGCCATAGCCTTGTCCGCTTTGTTGTTGTTGTTCGTCTACGTCTTGATTGCTTCTCGTGCAGGCGGATCATCATTTTGTGCTTTGTCCCGCTGTGGAGCGCCCGAGGTCGTACCTTAATTCAGGCTTGTAATGGGGTCTGGTGGGCCCCGTCGTTATAAAGATCGTCCCCGAGGCTTTCGCTTTGCACGGGCCTGATGGGGCGATATCGTAACCGCCGCCGTGGCGGCAAAGAAGTGCGGGCGGGGATAATGATGATCGATGGCGAGCTACGCACCGCCTAGCGGCGTGATGGCGTCGCCCGGTGACGGCGCGGCCGCGAGATTCGCCAGTCGTCGGGATGCATTCAACCCCGTTCGTCCAGGGGGGGGGCACGCCATTGCCTTGTCCTTGAAGTCGTGTGCATCAATCGAGATCTCTCGGGAGACGGCTCCTTCCGGGCAAAAGGAAAGAGGCGAGAGGCTCGGGCCTACGCTTGTAACCCCGAGGAATCTACCGGTGTCGGGCTCGGGCGGGCGGAGTCCGAGCCGAGGCTCGTGTTTGTTCCGTGGTCTATGGATGTGCCATTGTCATGGACATCGTCGAGGCTCATACGATCATTGCCTCTTTGTGGGTCCTCCTCCCTGATAGTTAGGGGTTTTAGGATCATAATGACTCCTCTTGGGGGGTCCATCTTTATGAACCCCAACACTCATCACAGTGCCCTACAGAAAATCAGGAACAAAATAGCGATGTTCAAGGCTTTAGGATGCCAGAATCTAATGTTCACTTTCAAGTTTCCCCCTTCCACATCTGAGGTAGCACTGCATTTTGATTTTTGATTGCGAGACTTGTGGTCTCTGTGTAGTAGCAGTACTTGATGTGCTGTCGGTCCTGTCGGATCTTAACATCAACAAGGAGTTGCGCATGAGATGGTGATGCACGATGTCGGAGAGTCTGTTTGAGCTTACCTTGTCAGCTGATGACATTGTAATTGTCCGAAAGGTAATATATACCTTTTCACAACCATTGTTTTTTTATCTCCTTCCATGTCGTTAATATGATTTTAGTGCTTTTTAAAATGCATGCATGTACCAGATAAACACACCACCACTTAGCTGTATTTTTTTTTTTTCTAAACCAAGTTTTCTTTTATTTCTGTTCATAGACGTTATGGGTTCTATAAAATTATTAATATAATTGGACATGGGGATGAAGTGAAGGAAGATTTTAGGACGAGCAGAGCTTCACCGCTTAAGATTTTAGACACATCTGGCCAAGAAACTATTTGCTCTCTGAATTTTTGCTTGCTTTGAGTTTGTGCTTTAGATGGAATTGATTCGCATCTAATTTTATGTTTTGTAAGCGTTTGTTATGGATATGTGTTCCCTGGATGCCAGGACACAATCCTATTTATGACAGGTTAGGCCACTCAAGCAATATTTTTCGTAGTGATCTTATACTTATGCTGAACTGTAGGTAGCTGCTAGGAAAAATGCCACAATGTACAGCAATGCTAAAATGGTCGACTCGGATATTTTATAAAATTAATTTCCCAGATTTGCAATTAGATTGGTCTGGAAAATGCATTCAACTTGTTTAGGATGTCCATTTTAGAAATGTTTAAACATGGGTTTTTATAGAATGTGAGTGGACAGACAATATACAGCTAAATCGGCCTGATGGAGAACATATATGTATCATAATGGATGTAAGTCCTATGAATGTATAAACTTTGTCATGATACTTTTTTTTTTTTAACTTATACGGTTATACCTGATTCCCTCATTTCATCCATTGTGCTTAGAATCAAACAGTTTTGACAAACCATAGTCAACTAAGTACTTTAAAACCCGTAACGTTAGCACGGACACTAGTAATTCTAATTATAACATTCAGAAGTAATAACAATAATGTCCTAAGCTAAATACCTCAACATATGCTTTGCTAAATCAGACACCAACACATACATTAATAATTCTAATAATAGCCAAAATTCCACATCAGACCAACACTTATATAATGCAGACAAAACGAAACCACAATACCCAGAATTATAGGAAGTGGCTACAAACAAAGCAGTTACTCAAGTCAGCGTAGCAGAGAGAAGAGAGCATGGCATAGCGAATTCAAAATTGTGGTCGGGAATGGAGTCAAGTACTCACCCTCCAGTTGCCGGGGGTGACGAACGGCTCACCGTAGGGAGGACCACGCGGGAACATATTGGGTGAATAATTTGCTGTGTCTCCAAAGTTCTGTCAAAAAAAAGTAAGCTGCTTGAAATAATTGAACGCTAGATAAGTGACGTTCAGTTTACTACTTTTAGAGAATTTATTTTCTTAACTGGTCGCTTATCTATACTACTCCAGTCCTACCCGCCTGCTTCACAGCCGCCCTCCGCTACCGACCGCGCCGTACCCCGGTGCTCAACCGCCGTCGTGCCTACCAAGCGGCCACCGGCACGGGAGCGGTTCTCCCAGGCCCGTGCGGACACGGCTGCACCACCCGCGCGGATAGCACCGGAAACACGATCTGCCGCCCCCAACAGGTACGCTGCCTCCGCTTGCCATCGCGTCCGCCGCAGAGTACGTGCCCGGTGCTCAGCCGCGGTGCCAATTCGTATCTCTTGCACTTCAATCTCCTACTATACATGGGATAGTTGTGACTTTGATTGTTTTTCCTTCATCCCTAGCAACCGTAACCTCCCCATCTTTTGTTCCCTCGCTCTCGGTGTCCTATGCCGCAGATGCTCGATGAAATAACCCAAAGGTGGTATCTTGCAGTTTCAGTATACATTGGTTTGCCTTGGTCGTCAAAGTTCTATTTTTGAATCCTGCTGTGCATGCCATGAACTAACGCCGCCGGCAAAATTGGATTATTTATGTACCTCGATCCCTTGAAGGTACGCACAGTCAATAACCCTCACTACAGGCCTGCTACACGTTGAGCAATATAGGTACATTAAAGATTATTACAGTTGGAGGAGACCCTTTTCCTAATTGGGGAACATCATACAGAGGTACCTGTCAGGTGAAACTGTGATGCTAAAAAAATTTCAGTCAATTGGTGTAACTTCTATGTTGCTCCGTGCTGCTTACTGTCGCCTTTCCTACTGCAGGCGCTCGCTTATGCATGGCTGCACGGTATCATATAAACAAACATTCTTTCGCTTATTCAAAACAGGTCATGTAGCTATTTATGTATGAATCTTTATATGTCCCAACATGATGCTTTTTTGCTGCCTTTCCTACTGCAGGCAACCCCTAAATCCTCTGTGAAATAGAAGCTGCTCACCACCATTCATCATCCCCTTTTGACAAAGATATATTGTAGCCTGAAGCAGTGCATCAGTGCAGTATCTTTCAGCTTTAAGGTTTGCTATAATGTCTATCAAAGTTTATCTATGCCACATCTCTCATGAGTTTAATCTCCTGTGCCACTTTTAGTCAAAAAAAATGTTTGCTGACATTATTATAACATCTATGCTGACTTAAAAAAAGCTAATGCAGTTCTAATGCCTTCAATCAGCGTCTGGATTGCCTACTCGTAATAAACAACATTTCAGAAGCCACTTCCTTTTTTCCTATGTTTTTTTTTACATCCTTTCCATCTTTCCCAAACCAATTTAAGGTAGTGTTGGCAATAGTAGAACGAATAATAAAGGTCCCTTCCCACCTGCTGATTTTAAAGGAAAATGTTATTTGTTTCTGTAAACATTCTCATGACAACCCTTGCCTGCCAAGTGTCCAGTCTTACAGAACATAAATTTATTATAGCTCTAACGGACATGAAAATGAAACTCATAATGTTGTCTACTCTGAAATTTTAAACGACATACAACAGATAGCCACTCAATTTGGGTACTACAACTTCCATCCTTATACCTAAGTTCTTCTGTGCATATTAATATTTTATATTTTCACCATGTCAACCAAACATTTTAAAACTTAATGTACATCCTCACCTTATCTGTTTATTTGCTCATAATCTTTTCACAGGTCCACTCAAACAACAATCAATTGAATCTTGGTTAGCCGGATCTATTCTTCCTGGCCATGTTCTTAGCCAAGTTAGTTTTTCTAATCAAAAGTCGCTGCACACGACCATGCCTGCGTCTCCAGGCCGCCCTTGATCTGATTTTCTTCACTCCGAGGTAACAACCATGTTGCCTTTAGACAATCAGTACTTTAACAGATTCAGCAAGCCACTATATATTCCGTGGTTGAATGCTATGTTCCTTATATCCCCATGACTTAGTCTATTTTTAGGCATGCACATGTACTTGCTATAGCAGACACAGTTAAGTCAATTGTATTCCTTCCCTATGTGAACTCTGAACTCTGGAATAGACATAATACTAGTAATTCTAATTATAACATTCAGAAGTAATAACAATAATGTCCTAAGCTAAATACCTCAACAAATGCTTTGCTAAATCAGACACCAACACATACATTAATAATTCTAATAATAGCCAAAATTCGCATCAGACCAACACTTATATAATGCAGACAAAACTAAACCACAGTACTCAGAATTATAGGAAGCGGCTACAAACAAAGCTGGCACTCAAGTGAGCGTAGCAGAGAGAAGAGAGCATGGCACAGCGAATTCAAAATTGTGGTCGGGAATGGAGTCAAGTTCTCACCCTCCAGTTGCCGGGGGGTGGCGAACGGTCACTGTTGAGAGGACCATGCATTTTGTCGATCTCCTTGGGGAGGCGCGAAACATATTGGGTGAATAATTTGCTGTGTCTCCAAAGTTCTGTCAAAAAAAGTAAGCTGCTTGAAATAATTGAAAGCTAGATAAGTGACGTTCAGTTTACTACTTTTAGAGAATTTATTTTCTTAACTGGTCGCTTATCTATACTACTCCAGTCCCACCCGCCTGCTTCACAGCCGCCCTCCGCTACCGACCGCGCCGTACCCGGTGCTCAACCGCCGTCGTGCCTTACCAAGCGGCCACCGGCACGGAGCGGTTCTCCCAGGCCCGTGCGGACATGGCTGCACCACCCGCGCGGATAGCACCGAAACACGATCTGCCGCCCCCAACAGGTACGCTGCCTCCGCTTGCCGTCGCGTCCGCCACAGAGTACGTGCCCGGTGCTCAGCCGCGGTGCCAATTCGTATCTCTTGCATGATGTCCGTGTGTGGTCATGCCGGTCCAAACTGTTGAACCTAATATCCTTTGCTATTGTTGCACGATGATGTTTTACGGCGATCTTGGAAGATTGATGAGGCTTAGGAACTCACATAAAACAAATGTCATTTGAACCAACTCCTTCAATGCAGGGATCTTTGCTTGGTTCATGCCATAAGTACAGGAATGTAGGAATAGCTGAACAGTTTAAAATGGTGGGAACCATGCTTTTGTGTTGCCAAGGAAATAATTGAATGATACTGTGGTGGGAACCATGCTTTTGTGTTGCCAAGGAAGTAATTGAATGATACTGGTGCAAGGAAAGACATAGGCTCAAGTTTGATCTAGACAAAGGATAATTCTCATATTTTTTTGTTGTGAGCAAAAGAGGAGCTGTTTGTGCAGACCATCATTGACTATTGGAGGTTCTAGTCAGCATTGTCCATGTTCAGAGAGATCATACAATCTCAAAATTTTTAAGCATGGCCCATTATAGTGTAAATTGAGGAAGTGTTTTGTATGACTTTTGTTTGAGTTCACACCTTGGGTGCATGCCATACCAAAACTTTGTAAAGACTTTCGATTCAGCTTTACTAACTGATTTAAGTGCAGCTGCTTACGATCTTACCATATAAAGTGCATCTTTTTTTTTTATTTGTTTATTTCTTATTTTTTCAAAAACGTTCTTGGCAAAACTTTTTGAATTCGCTATGCTAAAAAATCACAACTCCATCCCCGCGCTTTGCGCGGGTTAACTGCTAGTGATTATTGTTTCTTAATTTTTATATGACCCGTAGTGCTATACAACCAATGAGGCCCAGTTATGCCGATTGGTGGAGCGCTGGAGCCTACACTCAGATCTTGAAGACCGCGTCCTTCGGAGATCACCGGGGCCATTAAGATTCCGTAGGCGACGGGGCGCGTCGCGATCCCCATTGTGGTTCCACGCGTGAGAGGCAACTGAAATTTTTTGGGAAAAACCCCGATGAGAGACGCGAGTTACGAGCAACTGAAATTTTTAGGAAAAACCCCGATGAGAGACGCGAGTTACGATTCCCAGGAATCGAACCCGCACCTGCTGCGTGCACACCCGCTACGCTAGCCACCCGAGCATCGCTCGGTTCTCGTACCCGTTGCCATCTATAAGATGAAGAGATGATGGCAAAACATGCCCGTTGTTAGTCTCGACGGAATCGTTCGGATGATTTTTTTAATAAAAGGTAAGAGGACTATAAGAAGAAGAAATAACCGCACATAATGCGTCGAAGCGAACATCACCATACAAATAACACACTAACGACACGCACAACAAAATACTACTCCCTCTACGTCCTACATGGAGTTCGTAAATTTTTTGACTTTTGAGCTTAATGTTTGACCATCCGCCTTATTCAAAATATTTACGTAAATCATAAAATAAATTAATTAATATTCAAGTATTTTCATTGATAAAATAAGTCGTAACAAAATAAATTATTATATTTGTGCAAAAATTTGAATAAGACGAAAGATTCAATAAGATGGCACCGCGCATGCACGCGTGTTCTAGCTGAAACGATTATGATAAGCAGCTAGCCGGTGACTATTATAAGGAGGAAACCATTAAAGGAGCTTTCCATTTAGAGTATTCAAATGGCGTCAGTGCATGCGGTGGTCATTGGCGGCGGCGTCGGGTCCGTCGCGGTCGGCGCGGCGGCGGCGCCGTTGAGGTTGAGGTGGCGCGGCGGCGCGGGCGGCTGCACGAGCGCGAGCGCGCGCTCGAACTGCGCCCAGCGCTGCTCCAGCGTGCCGTTGTAACCGACGGACATGCGGATGAGGCCCGGGGATGCCCAACCTCGCGGTGGTGGTGCTCCCGGGGACGGACAGGAGCGTCTCGTAGTAGCCCAGGGAGACGGCCATGACGGCGAAGCGGGTGGTGCATGAGGCGGTCGGCGCGCTCCTCCGTGCCCATGTCGAGGCACAGCACGCCCCCGCGCCGTACCCCCGGGTTGGCCATGGCGGCCAGCCGCGCGTGGTGCGGGTGGTCGGGGAGGCCCGGGTAGATCACGCGCAGGCCCAGCCGCCGCTGCATCCGCTCCGCGAACGCCAGCGCGCGCCGCGAGTGCTCCCCGCATCCGCAGCGGCAGGTGCGGCAGCCGCTCCGACAGCTCGAAGGCCACCCTGGCGTTCATCGTGGGGCCCAGCAGGATCATCGCCCCGTCCACCACGTCCAGCATCGCGTCCAGCAGGCTCGCCGGCCCGCAGATGGCGCCGGCGACGATGTCGGCGCCGCCGCTGATGAACTTGGTGATGCTGTGGACGACGACGTCGGCGCCGAGGCGCGCGGGCGACACCACCACGGGGGTCAGGGTGTTGTCCACCACGAGCCTGGCGCCCGCCTCGTGCGCCACCCGCGCCAGCATGGGGATGTCCGCGACGGCCAGCGTCGGGTTGGACACGGTCTCCACGTACACCACCCGCGTCTCCCCGGCACCACCGCGGCGCGCGGGCGGCCTCGTCGTCGGTGTCCACGAAGGTGGCGCGCACCCCGGCGGTGCGCGGCAGGAACCGGGCCAGCAGCGCGTGGGTCTCGGCGTACAGGCACCGCGGCGCCACCACGTGCCCGCCGGCGCCCGCCAGCTCCAGGATCACGGCGGAGATGGCGGACATCCCGGACGCCGTGCAGTAGGCGGCCTCCGTGCCCTCCAGCGCCGCCATCTGCCGCCCCAGCGCCTGCACCGTCGGGTTGAAGGGCCGGCTGTACATGTACATGATGTCGTCGCGGTCGGGGACCAGCTGGCCCGACAGCATGCGGCGGATGGTGGCCGGCTCCATCAACCTGAACGTCGCCGACGCCTCGATGGACATGTTCACGCCGCCGTGCTCGCCGAACTCGTGCCTCGCCGAGGCCAGCGCCGCCGCCGGGTCAGCCTCCTCCCTATGGCTGCCGTTGGGCTTCTCGTCAGCGACGCTGCCGTTGCTGCCGGCTTCGTTGACGAACGGGCGCTCCAGCAGAGGCGGCGGCAGACTCTGTCTCTGACATTGGGATGGGAGCGTGCGTGCGTGGTAGAGGAGCAGCAGGAGATTGTGTTGAGAGCGGAGCGGTGCGGTGCGGCAGATCGGGCTCGTGCGGGGGCAATTTGTAGCCCATGGACAGTGCGTGAGGCTTCCACGTGGGTGGGCTGGTTTTCACCAAAAAGTTTTTCCTACCTGCCGATATGTTTCCATGCGCACCTTTTCTTTCCTTCCCAATCAGTGCTACCTTTCCAAATCATATTTCCAAATCGATCATCAATGACACAAACGAAGCACCTTGCTAAAATTTGAAGATCACGGCCAGCTCTTTCCACTTGGTTGTACTTGTGTATATATATATATATATATATATATATATATATATATGTGCTTTTAGCCTGCCGTCAGAAGTAGGAGTACACAAGTGCGCAGTTCTCAAAAAAAAAAAAAAAAAAAAAAAAATACACAAGTGATTCACCCATCCACTTGCTGCATGCACATTGGGCAATCGTGATTCGAGGTGCTGCAGTCCGTCCACCATGATACGGCGGCGAGATCCTCAACTACATCGAGATCGGCATCTTTTGCTGGCGACTGTGATGATCGGAACCACTTCGCAGCAAGTTTAATAGTTTTAAGTAAAATTTACTTCCAATCAAGTGCTGCAACGCTGGCCGGGCCCGCTATATTTATAGCATAGATACCGCGTGCGGGCCAATTGCAGCATCTACGCGTGGCCTTTCCGGCCGGCTGGCGCTGGCCGTGAGACGCCATTTTTTTCTCTCTTCACTTCTCTCCCTCCACGTAGGCGTACGAAATTTGGTCGCTCATCATAATACTTCTTTCTCGGGAGGAGGAAGAACGGCCACATGACAACAACCGCGACGCGTGATCTTTGCCGGAACAACAATTCACAGTGCCCGATTATTACCACCGCGTGCGATGCAAGGTACCTGAAGACCGATCCAAATTTTATTCTGGCTGGTAAAGGTTGTTGTACATGCTGCTGGTATGTTGTATTTCTATCCACACATATGGGATTCGTTCGACCAGGGTTTAGCTGGAGACAAATTGGGTGCGCACGATGCTCACCGCGGTCACCCCTTCCCTGTGTGGCTGCGACGTGGGGTCTAAGGACTAAGGGCACAGAAATCACGGAGTGCAAGGACTTTGGGATGCAGAAGACATAGAAATCACGGAGCACGGGAATCACTGAGGGTCAGATCAAAACACGAAGGCTCCTGTGCACGCCGCGCGCACCGTATTTGTTTCTGTTTAGCTGAGTACTTATGTAATCCATACTATAAATATTAAATTGCACTGATTGGTCATGTGTTGTCGACATGCATGTTCCTTTCTGTCCTTGATATTTTGTTTTGAAACATATGAAAAATTTTTGTGAAACATGTGGAGAACTTTTGAAGGAATTTTTTCACTTCCTTCCACACCCGCAGCAGGACCTGATCGCACGCCCTGTCCGGTGATCAAGCATTGGTGGCGGAGGCAGCACCTGCACGGGATGAGGTGGAACTGGCTCTCCAGTTGGGTTTCACAAAGATCATTCTAGAGCTTGAAAACTGGCGAAAAGCGAGGTGGCCGCCGGCGAGAAGAAGGCCTAGGGGCCCAAATCCATGTCTCCCCGGGGCCGGATCCGCAGCCCCTACTGCGGATCCGTCGTCCCCGGGCCTGTTTCGGCGCAGTTCCCGGTGGTGTCCCCGGGGGCGTGAGATCCGGCGGCTCCTAGCGAGGGGGTCCAAGACGGGGTCGACGGAGAGGACGCTGCGCCTCCTGCCCCTCCGGGTAGAGGCACGACGCCGAGGCCACGGTCTTTGCTCGGCACCAAGGTCGCGGTCTCCCTCTCGAAGCCAAGGTTGCGGTCTTACGAAGCTTCGCCCGTCACCGGTGGCACACGGGCTGGAGCTGGACAGGCGCGTCGGACTTCTTCAAGCGGGCCTTTTGCCGCCTCGGAGCCGGAGCAAAGGACGGCGTCTTTGCGCCGCAGGCGGCGCCGAGGTGTTGCGGCGGGTCTGGGCTTCCACTCCCGCGGCTACCACCTGCAGGTCCCCCGTTTTTCTCCCCCGTCAAACCTTGTGATTTGCACCAAGATGGATGCTCAATGGTGAACTGCAGTTCCGTGAATGCATTAGCCGGGTGAAAACCCTTGTTCGGCTTCGTCCGTGCCGGGCGGCCATGGCGCAAGATGCGCCATCCACCTCCTTGAGGCGTCGTCCGAGGGTTTTCTTCGTCCCTACGGACAGCGCGTCATGGGCCTCCCCGTTGGGTTTCTGTCCCCGCCGGTGGTGATGGCGGCCAATCCCGACTTCTTGGGGGCTAGTTTAGAATCCGGGCGAAAGCCTTCTCCGGATGTGATCGGTCCGACAACGATGGCGCTCATGGCGTCATGCCCTCCTTTGAGACGTCGTTGAAGATTCTACCATTACTACCTGCTTGACAAAGCTGCGTCCTTGGTGCGCCCCCCTCCCCGCCTCGGGCTACGACGGTGGCATCTACGGATGTCACATTCCTTGTTGAAGGCGTCGTTTTTGGCGGCTACCATTGTCTCTTTCTCGCCACTTCGAGCTCTCCCTTTCCTCTCCCCTCTCCTCCTACCTCTTTCCCCTCCCCGGTGTGTTTGGGTGAGGCGGCCTTGGGCTGGGCCGGTTGTTGCCGACGCTCCGACTAGTGTCCTCCTCTGGCGCCTCTGTTCCGTCGGCGCTCTCCTTAATGGGGCCAGAAAATCAAATGTCGGGTGGAGTTCCCACCGCTGCGTCCATTCCCCTCCACGGCTTCCTCCCCGTGGACGGCGTTGAATGGTGGTACTTGGGGCTCGAATGTGCCGGAGGATGTCCCCATCAGCTTGAAGGGAGGTCGCCGTTTCCGGCGATCCTAGGTTGGCGTGTTCGTCACCTCTCTTAGTCCCCATTTCACTGTTTGTCCCTCTACTTCGTATCTCAGAGGGGCGGCAGTGGAGCGACGTAGCTACGAGGAGTGGTGCAGGGCACAAAGGCCACGGTGAAACTGACGAGTATGCTGTTCGGCGGTGGCGTAAATCGACGCTCGGTTGGTGACTTGCGGCTTGGGCTAGGTTTTACCCTGTTGTTGTACCCTGTGGTGTTGTAATATCTCTCCTCCCTCTCTGGTGTTTGAACTTTGTAACAAGGCCACCTATTTCACCCACCGGCTCTGCCGGAATCTGTGGAATATATTTGCAGGTGGGGATTTTTTGTCCCCCCCCACCCGAAGTTACCTCAAAAAAAAGAAGAAGAATGGTAAGAGCAAATGCGTGTGCGTGTGCCTTCGCCCGTGTCTTCGTTGCAAAGGTACTCCCCTTTTATAACTGAAGGGGAGGGTCTCAGTCTTACAATCATGATGATTCCCTATACTAGGTAGTACGCCTACCCGTTGGCTGCCCTACTACCTCGCGTCTTGATTGCTTCTCGTGCGGGGCCATCATCATTGTGTGCTTGACCCGTTGTGCAGCGCCGAGGTCGTGTACCTTAATCCAAAGCTTGTAGTGGGGTCCTGGTGGCCCCTGTCGTCCTACAAGATTCATCCCGGCCTCGCCGCACGGGCCCCGATGGGGACGTGATCAGACCGCCTGCCGTGGCCGGCAAGTCCGCAGCGGGGATAATGATGACCGGATGGCGAGCTATGCACCGCCAAGTGAAGCGTGATGGCGCCGTCGTCGGACAGCGCAGCGGCGGGATTCGCAGTCGTCAAGATGCATTGAACCCCGCTCGGCCGGGCGCACGTCATTGCCTTGTCCTCGAAGTCGTGTGCATCAACCGAGACCTCTGAGACGGCTCCTTCCAGACGAGGGAAAGAGGTAGAGGCTCGGGCCTCCGCTTGTAACCCCGAGGACTCTACTAGTGTCAGGCTCGGGCGAGGCGGAGTCTGAGCCGGGGCTCGTGCCTGTTCCCATAGTCTACGGATGCGCCATTGTCATGGCCATCCTTGGGCAGAATATATGGTCATTGCCTCTTGGATGTTTTTTAGTTCGCCCCTCATCGTCCTTTTCGCAAGGAGGCTTCGATGTTCTCGTTGATTCCCTCGTTGGGACGATCCGAGGCATCCATTGAGTTGCAAGCGGGTAAATTCGCGTGGAAATCCTAGTATCGTTAAGTTAGGGATCCGGCGAGGCGCTAGTGTCCGATTCCCCATAAAATTCGGTGGTCATATCGGGGGTTCTCGGAGTGGTTCGATCACCCCGAGGGCTACATAGCCTTTTTCGAATAAACCCTACAATATGTAGACTTCAAAGACCGGGACTAGAATACAAAAACTAAGGGTCCCGTGACGCTTGGGGCATCTGGGTGTCGATCGCTAGTGTGTCCACCTTTCAGTTTTGTCCCTCACTCGGACGGCTGGAGCGGCTGTCGAACCCTTCGACGGGCCAGCCTTTGATCTCTAAGCCTGTGCACGACCCGGGGGTTTGCCCATTCAAATGGGCCGCGTTTGATCGAAGATCGTTGCGCTCGATAGCACCGGGTCATTTTGGGATGAGGTGGATTGGACCTTAATTTGTAAGACCGAGAGTTAGCACGACTTACCTTGGTGGTGAGGTTTGCGGGTGCCGGCCGACAGTGTCGTGGTGAAGTCACGCTATTTCTCTTTATCGGTCTTTCTTAGGTTGTTATCCCGTCCTCAGGGTTGTGAGTAGAGGCTCGGGCCACTGCTTCTTTCCTTCGTCTAGAAGGATCTGCTCCGTGTGGGTCTCGGCGGGCGATGTGACCTTGGCGGTTGACAAGGCGGTGAGGGAGTCGATGGCGGTGTGCCATCAATCGTGCGAAAGGTTTGATGGGACTCAATGAGCCATCTCGCTACGTGGGTTTCGAGGCGGATACGCGAATCTAAGCCCTAGTAAGTCCCGATTTTTAATGCGGTGATACTTTGCTACCCCTATAAGTATGGGCTGATTTATGCGCGTTCTTCACCCCCTTCCTGCTTTTCCTGCTTCGCTATTCACATCTACTCTCTCGCCTTTTATCCAGTACTTAGGAACCTCAAATGGGATTTGGCAAGAGAGAGAGAGAGAGAGAAGAGAAGAGGAAGCTAACCTCGTTGTCCGCCTACGCACCTATAGGCTGCCGCCGCCTTTGCCACCACTATCGCTTTCCCTTTTTGCCATGGCGTGGGGACCTTATCCCGACCGCCCATGGACCATGTCGACCGTGGACGGTGGAAGTGCCGGAGGGCCTTGTCGCCGGCGGGCTCCTCCGCCCCCAACGGATGGCGACCGCCCGACCGGATTGCTCCAAGATGGGAGTAGGAGCCTGCACTCTCGACGGTTATGTCATCGCCTTTCTGGCGTTTTGCGGCGAGGGATCAACTCCGCATCCCGCTTATGTGGGCGCTTCCGCATCACTACGGGGTGGAGTTGCACAACTTTACCCCTAATTCCATCTTGCAAGCGCCATTTTTGCCGCCGCCTATGTGGGATTCCTAGGGATTTCTACTCATTGGAATCTATGGCTTCGCCTATTCAAGGCGAGGCTGATGTCCGATCCGGCCGGAGTCAGGGCCGCTCGCCGTGCGCTGCGGTCCGGGGGTTGCGAACTCCTGGTTCGTCCCGGCCGGCCACACATGTACATCGATGTGGAGTTAGCCGACTCTGCCCCTGATTGGCAGGGCAGTTGGTTTTATCTCCACAGTGATGATGATGATGAACTGCCATCTTATTTAGGGCGGACTCTAATGTCCCAGCTTGATCTCTGGCACTATGGTGCCATGGAGAAGGAACAACACCGGTTGCAGCCATTCACCGACGCTCTAAGCCAGCTGCGGGCGAGCGGCCTCAACGCAGTAGGAGTCATCGCGGCCTTTCATCATCGTAGAGTGTTGCCGCTGATGAAGCAGTTGCTTCGCTTGGAAGAGTTGTGGCCGGACTCCCCAATCGAGGGGTCATGGATGTCAGGCGAAGTCCTCCCTGACGCCGAAGCCGTGCGGCGGGTCTGGATTACGACTGGCGTCCACCTCGGTTCGGCAGCAGGCTTCCAACAAGTTCCGATGCATCCTAGTCACGGGTATCTGTCCCTGGTGAGTGCATGGCAAGCATCCCCGCTCTTTGTCTGCTTACACGCCTTTTGCTTATCCTCTTAATGGTGTCTCTACATGTCAGGGACCACCTGCCATGGGCCAAGCCCAACCAGCCCAGGCCCAGCAAGCACAGCCGGTGCCAAGGCCAGCAGCCTGACTACAAGAGGAAGGAGCGAAGGGAGCATTAGACATCAACCAGAATATCAGAATATTTCTTTACCTCTACTTTACCTTTACTTGTACTATACTGTTCTTCTTCCCCAGCTCTTCCTCTCCTCCCCTGTACCCGGATTCCGGCTCCTTCTAGAGCCTTCTAGATACCGAGATTAGTAGCCTGTGTGGGGTTGCTAACGGTATCCTTCTAGATTAGTAGCCTTCTAGATACTGAGATTAGTGGCCCAGGTGTGGGGTTGCTAACAGTATCCTTCTAGATTAGTAGCCTTCTAGATTAGTAGCGCCGGCTTCTATCTGGCTGCCACAGGGGATGATGGAGAGGCCGAGGCTATGGAGCTTATTGCCGCGGGCGAGGAACCGCACGAGAGGGTCGGCCGTCACTTTGAAGTGGAGGTGCTACGACCCGCTTGGCGGCCGTTTTTGAGGATGCCCACCATCCTCAACCTTGAGGCGCGGCGGCTCCATCTGTTGTAATCCCTGTTCCCCGTGCCGAGAGTCCGCGAGGCGGCTCGGACTAGGCTACCTTTGTAATTCTCTTTTGACTTAAAGAATAGCTTGCTTGTTCGTTTTTGTATTCAAGGATGCTATTTTTTTTTAAAAAAAATCTTTCTTTTTTTCGGCTCGGGAGTTTTTTTAGGGATCCTTCCCTGTGGTAGCCCCCGAGGGAGCCTTGGTCTTTGATGATTCGAGACCAAGGCTCTCTTGTTGCGGCCTTAAGAGTAAAAGCATCATATCTGCTCGATGTTCCACGCATTGGTGTAAACTTTGCCCTTTGAATTGGACAACTTGTATGTACCGGCTTTAGCATTCCGGCGATGATGAAAGGGCCTTGCCAAGGTGCGGAAAGCTTGTGGAGTCCGTTGTTGTCCTACCGCTGTCGGAGCACTTGGTCCCTAACTCGAAGTTCTCGCGGTCAGACGTGTCGCTCGTGGTACCGCCATATAGCTTGTGATACCTAGCAGAGTGGAGTAGCGCCACGTCTCGGGCCTTCTCTAGTTGGTCTAAGAAATCTTCTCGGGAAAGTTGGTTGTTTCGCTCATTGTACGCCTTGAGCCTCAAAGACCCGTATTCCAAGTCGGTGGGTAGGACGGACTCGACTCCATAGACCAGAAAAACAGCTTTGAAGCCTCGTGGCTCGGCTTGGCGTCGCTCGAGGCTCAGATATCGACGGTAGCTCGTCGAGCCACCTTTTCCCGAACCGGTCTAGTGCGTCGAAGATTCTTGGCTTTAGACCTTGTAGCATCATCCCATTGGCGCGCTCCACTTGCCCATTTCTTTTTGGGTGAGCGATGGCTACCCAATCCACGCGGATTTGGTAGTCGTCGCAGAAACTCGGGAACTTTGCACCGGTGAAGTTTGACCCATTGTCAGTGATGGAGTTGGGCACTCCAAAGCGGTGTATGATATCTGTAAAGAACAACACCGCCTGCTCGGATCTTAAATTTGTTATGGGCCTATACTCAATCCACTTTGAAAATTTGTCGATGGCGACTAGCAAGTGCGTGTAGCCCCCGTGGGCTTTTTTCAGGGGTCCAACCATATCCAATCCCCATACAGCAAATGGGCAAGTGAGGGGCATGGTGTGGAGAGCCTGCATCGGTAGATGCGTCTAGCGGGCATAGAATTGGCAAACCTTGATAGGTTCGCACAATTTTGACAGCATCGGCGACCGCGGTTGGCCAGTAGAAACCTCATCGAAAGGCCCATCCTACTAGGGTTCGGGGGGTTGCGTGATGGACACATTCCCCTGAATGGATCTCCCGTAGGAGCTCCTGCCCTTCTTCGATCGGGATGCATCGCTGCAGGATACCCGAGGGGCTACGTTTGTATAGCTCCCTGTCAATCAGCACGAACGACTTGATCGGACGAGGTACTCTAGGAATGGCGCTTGCTAGTCTAGAGTGAGCTCGGTCTTGGGTTGGGCACCACTAGTCGCCATAACCTTGGGCGCGGTACCTTTGGCCTCGGACACCTTGGGGATTTGGGTGTCCGGGGCTTTACCCTCTACTTCGAATTTGACCGAGGGTTCATGAAGATCTCGGGAGAAGACGTCCGGAGGCACCATGGTGCGTCCCGACGCTATCTTTGCTAGCTCGGGCGACGCCTTTGTTATGCCTCGTGGTATATGATTGAGTTCTTGACCGTGGAACTTGTCTTCCAGGCATCATACCTCGGCGCAATATGCTTCTATCTTTGGGTCATGACTCCGAGGCCTTCATGACTGGTCTACGACGAGCTGAGAGTCCCCTGTGGCATCGAGGCGTCCGACCCCGAGCTCGATCGCGATGCATAGACCATTGATGATGGCTTCATATTCGGCCACGTTGTTTGAAGCGGCGAAATGTATGCGAATCGTGTACCGCATGTGTATGCCTGAAGGTCAGATGACAAGGAGACCTGCGCCAGCCCCGAATTTCATCAGGGACCCGTCAAAGTACATGGTCCAGCGGTCTGCCTAGATCGGGGAGGCGGGAGCTCTGTGTTGGTTCATTCTGCTAAGAAATCCGCCAATGGCTGAGACTTGATGGCCTTCCTGGTGCAAAAACGAGCATTTCCCTATGAGCTCAACCGCCCATTTTGCGCGACAGGGACCGCAGGCATCTTGGCATTGGATTATTTCTCCTAGGGGGAAAGATGAGACCATCGCGGACGTGGTGCCCCTCGAAGTAGTACCGTAGCTTGCACCGGTAAGCACCACGGCGTAAAAGAGCTTCTGAATCTGAGGGTAGTGGACCTTGGTCTCGGATAATACTTCGCTGACGAAATAAACCAGTCTCTGCACCGGCAGAGTGTGTCCTTCCTCATTTCTTTCAACCATAACGACCACACGCCGACCAACCGGGTCGCCGCCGCGACATAAAGTAACAAGGGTTCGGCTTTAGTCGGGCGGCATGAGTATTGGCGGGTTGGTGAGTGTCGCCTTTAGCTTGTCAAGGGCCTCCTGAGCCTCGGGGGTCCATGCGAAGCGCTCGACTTTCCTGAGAAGTCGATACAGGGGCAGGCCCTTTTCACTGAGACGCGAGATGAGCCGACTTAGCGCTGTTAGGCACCCCATGACCTTCTGAACGCCCTTGCGGTCACTGATGGGCCCCATTTTGGTGTCTGCCGAGACCTTTTCCGGATTAGCTTCGATGCCACGCTCCGAGATGATGAAGCCTAGAAGCATACCGCGGGGTACCCCAAAAACGCATTTCTCGGGGTTGAGCTTGACACTTTTCTTGTTAAGGCACTAAATGGTCAGCTCGAGGTCAGCAACTAGGCCCTTGGCCTTCTTAGTCTTGACCACGATGTCGTCCACATAGGCCTATGAGTTCCCCGAAGACGTGGAGCCTACACCGTTGGTAGGTGGCTCCGGCGTTACTGAGGTCGAACGACATCGTGGTGTAGCAGTACATTTTCGAGGGCGTGATGAAAGAAGTGGCAGGACTCCTTCTGTTGGAAACATGGAAGAAATCACAGGATTGAGGCAAGGTAGAGAATTGCCAGAGGGCAACTTGGCATAGGTGCCGCTTGGATTGAATTGCAAAGTGCAGGGATATCTTACAAGCCTTGTGTGTTGAGCCCCTGCTCTTACAGGCAAAAGAGCTCAACCACTCCCCCACTAATTGCCTGACAAGGCAGGTCCATTGATTCTAACTTGGCCTCCAAGGAGCCTCATCAACTTAGCATCCAAGGCACCTTACGTAAAGCAACTAGAGTAAAGTTAACTAACTAGACACTTAATCAAAGTAGGATAGGGGTAAGACCATCACTTTCATCCTGATCTAATGGTAGCCGGAGTAGGCATCAAGAAAAGACAGTACCTCGCATCCCGCGATAGAATCCATAATTTGGTCGATCCGAGGCAAAGGAAAGGGGACCTTCGGACATGCCATGTTCACGTTGGTATAGTCTACGCACATCCACCACTTCCCACTTTTCCTTTTCACCAACACGGGGTTGGCTAGCCATTACGGATGGAAGACCTCCTTGATGAATCCAGTCGCCAGGAGCTTTTGTACCTTTTCCTACTTGGCTTGCTGCGGGAACGGGCTGCGACGCATCTTGGTGGTGATGCAGGTGTCGCAGACTTGCTCCGCGTGCTCGATCACTGGCATCCCACGCGCCATGGCCTTCTTGCCGAGCTAGTGCAGCGCCTCGAAGTTGAGGTAGCCGTACCGCTCATGCCAGCGCCACGCGTCGTTGTCCTTCCTTGCGGCGAGGCAGAGGGGCTGCGCCGCCTCTAGGAGGAGGACATAGAGGCGAGACGGACCGCGGTTCACCATGGCGAGGAGCCGCCGCCATGGGTCCCAAATCCTCAGCACCCCATGCTCGATCTCCACCTTGGAGCCGCCTTCATCAGGTTGCCCCAGCTCATGACGGAGTTGCGCAGCGCCGGTATGAAGTAGACGCCGTGGAGCATCCTGTGCTCGCCGTTCTTCGCCTGGAAGACGATGGACCCGACGCCCTCAATCTGCACCCTAGACGCATCACCAAAGAGTATCGTCCCATGGAAAGAGGTGTCAAGGTCGAAGAAGAAGTCCCGGTGGCCGGTCATGGGGTGGGTGGCGCCAGTGTCGAGGTACCATTCCTCGATCTTCTCACCGGGACCGGTGTTCGAAACGCGCTGGAGCTCGTCGATGTCGAGGACGGCGACAAACTTGGAGCAGACCGCGATCGGCTCCTCATCTAGCTCTTGGAACCCGCGGCGCCAAGAACAAATTTGCCACAACGCTCCTTGAAGCCACTCCTGAAGCACGCGCCTTCGTCCTCCTCGACGCCCTACGTGAAGAAGAGCACGTCTTCATCGTCGTCCATGAACGCACGCGAGTAGAAGAGCGCACCATCGTCATCGTCTGCCTTTGCGACTTGAGAGGCGCAGTTTCCTCCACCGCCGCGGTCACCACTGTAACACCCTGGTGTTAAGCATGTCATTAGCATCTGCATTTTATGAGCATAATCATCAATTAGTCTTATGCATTCATGCACATGAAATGATACCTGTCATTTGCTTGATTAAATGCATTTGAATTTGCTTGTTTTGTTGGTCTTATCATTTCATGTATGAAATGCTTGCATAAATTGTTGTTTAGCCATTAATCTTTCTTAGTGATGATCATAGGATGTTTTAGAGCTTGAGTCATGTTGGTCATGTCCTCTAATCATGTTTAATTAGAGTAGTTTGACCTAGATGACCTTCGGAGTGATTTATTTTGTTTTGCTCAAAAGTCATAGCTAGGGTTTATGCATGTGTGTGCACCCTTTATGAAAAGTGTAGATAATTTCATGGAGAGCAAATGTCATGAATTTGGGTGGATCATGTCGAAAAATCCGAAGTTTGTTTGAATATAGGGTTTGTTTGACCGTCGAGAGTCCTCTTTGCTTTGATCGCCGTAGATTCAAATCCAAGCCAAACTGGGAAAAAATTTTGTATATGTGAAACGCTTAGAATTTCGTGAGGAACATTTCGTTCAATATGAGTTTTTCCTGATTCTGCACGGTTTTTGAGGTTTAGAGCAAAACAGTGTGTCTTAGGGTTTTAGTTAAAAAAAAAAAAAAAAAAAAAAAAAAAAAAGAAAGAGGAGAAAGGGGAAACCGTGGCCGGCCCCTCTGCCACGAGCGCCGACCGCGCGTGCCGCGTGGCCGCTCTCGCCCGACACCCCTGCCGCGCGCCGTGCCTTCTTGAGGGAGGAACCGAAGCCCCTTGCCCAAGCCATCTCCCTGCCCTCTCTTTCTTCCCTCGCGCAAGCCAGCAGCGCAGCAGCAGCTCAGCTCCGCCGCCGCGGCCATTGCCGACGTCGCCATCGTCGACCTCGCCAACCAACGCTCCAGCGCCCATCCCAGCTAGCCAGCCGTGTCGCCAGCTCGTGCCCCTGCCAAACCATCCTCCCCACCGAGCCAACCATCGCAAGGAAAGGCCCAAACCGGAGTTCCCGTCGCGCCGCCGCCAGAAACGCCGGCAACCTCGCCGTCCGCCGCGGCCAGCGCAGTCCCGACCACCTCCTGCCTTGCCAGCAAGCGCCTCGTACTCGCCTCGACGTGTTACAGGTATAACCCTAGTTAGTTGACCCGCTTAGAGCTCCGGTTCGCCGGAACGCCGCCGCGCACCGCCATGTCCGCCGCCACGGCGAGTTCATCGCTGTCGCCGTCGACCGTGTTTTTATTGTACTAACTCGCGTTCCGGGGTCGCCTCGGTGTGTTCCATCCTTCCTCAGGGTTACTCGTCAAATCGTGCTCCTGGTCGGTCGAACCGCAACGCCGCCGCCGCTGTGCCGTGGCCGCGGTCGACCGCGTCGTCGTCAAACGTCACCCAGTCGCCAAATCTGCCGCTTAGCTGGTGATTCAGCGTCGCCTAGGTGTCCCGAAGCTCGTGCGCGCATCGCCTAACCCCGCCATCACCAGAATCGTCGAGTACGTCAACGACCGCCGCCGCCGCACGTCGCTCCTTGCCGCCGCGCGCCGCCATCGTCGCTAGAGGCCGCATCAGCGTGGGTAAGAGGCACCAATCGATAGATCTCGACGAGACGGACTCGTAGGTATGCTCGGATTCGCCGGAGGACGAACGACGGCCAAGATCCACCACCGGCCTGTCACTGCGCCGCCGGTGCTCTGCTCTGGGTCACTGACCCATGGGGCCCGCGCGTCAGCCTGCTATTTAATTCGATTATTCATTTTCAGCATGTTTGTGTACCTTGTAAAATTCATATCTCACTCGTTTTAGCTCGGTTTTGCATGGGGCAAATTTTGTTGTGCTCCTTGTCAGTAGATCTACATGATAAAAATATGAGTTTGCATTTTCTGGTAGTTTTTATATTTATCTAGATTTATCGCTTTATTTGCCATGTAAATAGATAAATGCATAGCTTATTTTTGGTGCTTGATAAAATAGTGGTCCCTATACAAAATATTCATGTTTTGTGATGTGCATCATGGGAAAAATATGTTTGACCCTAGGTTCTGTGGTGGAAATATCATTTTTGATTTATGTGCTATTTACCATGCTTTCTTAGGAAATTTATAGAAAAATAATTACTAGGGTTTTTGCCATGATAATTTTTGTACACGCATTTGTTACTGTTATATAGCTTTGCATGTTCATGGTTAGTCAGTTTCATGCATTTCATAGTACAAAGTATTTTCATGCCCTGTTTTTATGCTAGCTTGCCATTTTTGTGTAGGACAATATATGCATGAGTTTGCCATGAAATTTTTATGGTATCTTTTGTAGATCAGTAGGATGCTCTGCTAATTTTTGTAGATTTTTCTAAGGTGTTTTCATGTTTATCATATTTATGTTGCATAGAAAATGCCCTAGAAATACATGTTTATAGTAGGGTCTTGTGAGTTGATAATTTTATTAGTTGTTCCTAGCATGGAGATGACCTGTTGGTATGCTTGGTTTGATAAGCTTGGCAGTTTGGCAAATTTTTTATTCCTAGCATTTATATGATTTATAGTGTGCATGTGTAGTGATTGCTAGGGCATATCATTTTATGTGCTTTAGATTATCTTTTGAAATGTCCAGTAGGTGTATTTGGTAGTTTATAACCTTGTTTGCTTGCTGGTAGGTTTTGGTAAGCTTTGCATAGTTAGTTTGCAAGTTATTAGTGTTGCATGTAACTTGTTAGGTTAGAAACGAGCCTCTGTTTTCTCTGCTTTTTGAGGCCGTAGATGATAGAATCCGGCCGAGAGTATCCGGAGTGTTTTGTAGATAATTTCGTTAGCTTTCCAACGAGTATTTGTTTGCTGCATTTGGGGTTATAGAACTGCCCTGTTTTTAGATTATTGCTAGTATGCATGTGTGATGTAGGATTAGTATGGTTGTTTTATGTAGTTCTAATTGTGTTTCTACAAAAGAGAGGTGCACTTACTAGTATTGTTCATCATGATGCATCCATTTATCCTTCATTTATCTTGCATTCGTAATACTCACTCTCGCATATGCATGCATCATATCAAGATCGGAGGAGTTAGTTCGGGGAGGAGATCAAGGAGCGGGAGGTCAACCTTCATCGCCTCGGAGTGCGACCAAAAGACCTCACAGAGAAGGAGGACCGTGACTCCGAATTCCGAGAAGACTCTAACTTCTTCCTACTACTTTTCTCAAGGCAAGCCCCGGTGCATCTTGAACTTCCCTATGCTTTCTCAATTAACTTGTTGAGTCCTTTTATGAATGTTGCATTAAGTATAGGCGGTGGTTGAAACCGCTTGATGCATCCTTGCCGGGTTGTTGCCCTATCCTATGTAGGAGTCTAGGTTAAATAAATGCTCGCTTATAATGATTGCAAGAGATGCGATTTCCTTCCACCGAGAGGATGTTTGTGGTTAGTCACATGGGTGACTAACAAGTCTGCCGCAACTAAGAACTTGAATAATAAAACATGTGAGATTGTGTGGATATTGTGGTCTTCCACCGATCGATTAAGGACTCTCACTTTGTCGGAATGTGGTCGGAAGTTGAACGTGCTGCTCATATAGTAGGCTCCGCTGGTCGTGAGCCACGGCTCGTGGAGAATGCTGGGGGCGGTACTTGTACGCTTAACGCCCCTCCTTGGCGTGGTCGGTTGGGTTAGATCGGGCGCAGCGGGCGCACAGCGTCGTCTTCGTTGCTGCTCACTTGGTGGCTCGAGAGGAGGGGGTTGCCGGCAGCTGTCCAGACTTTACGTTCCCTAACGTCTTGGGTGTGATCCGGACTCCTCGGGACGGGGAAGTCCTGGGTTTATGACAGGTATTCGCCACCGGTTTGGTAAATCGATTCGAATCGCCATCTCTCCGGTTAGTGAGAACCCTGGGTTGCGTCCACGGCATCGTAGTCTAATATCACAATAATGGTTATTCTTATTCATGCTGTTGATGATTAAAATGTTGATCAAGTTACTTATATTTCATATTTATATATCGTGAGCATATGTTTTAATCATGACTATACAGACTTATGGTTATGTATATAATAATAACCTTTAACTTGGAAGAACCCCGAGTAGTATGTGTAGGGCGCACTAATCAACTTTAATTCTGAAAAATAAATGTGAGTCGGCCACTCGGATAAAGCCAAGCATAATCCTTTTGGAGTCTTTTCCTTATTTTACGGTTTAAGACGGGTAAGTCTTGCGGAGTACAATTGAGTACTCACGGGTTAATTCCCCGATGTTGCGGGTGACTCCGCCTAGCATGATTCGTTCCAGTTGTGATGTGTCAGTGTTTGAAGAATAATGCCTAGGGCATGGCAGTCTCCATATTTCCCCGCGTCTCTTTGCTATTACGGGGGTGACACTATGTTGGCACTATCTTATTTTATTTCCGCTGTATAACTATTTTGTTTTCGAAAAGCTATTGCTTCCGCACTAAATACTTCAAAATAAATGTGTACATCGCACTCGATTAATATATATTGAATTTGGTTTGAGATACCGCGATTGGAACTACCGAGCTCAACGATCTTGGTTGTATTGTTGATGAGTTTGAAATCACTCGAGATTTCCGGAATACCGGGTTTATATGGACTCAAGTGTAGACTTGCGATTGCTTTCGTAATTGTGAATTATACTTGATTTCTTATAAATTGGTCGGCTCGTCACAACCATCACGCGATCTCGGCGCTGCTCGGGGCGATCCGGCGCATTGCGGTTGAGGTAGGTGTCATCACGACCGTCGCCTCGCCACCGTCGCGGTCACCGCCATCGCCGCCTTTCCCTTACGCTTCTTGGCCCCATGGCCCCGTGGGGATCCTTGGATCCACTTCCCGAAGCGAGAGTCACCGCCTTTCTTCTTGTCGCGTTGGCGCAAGAACCCACCGTTGCCCTCCGTGAGCATGATTTTGCCGATGGACTCGAGCGCGGATCGTCAACATCATCCACACATCTTCAATCGCCTAGCGACCATCCTCCACCGTGAAGCCCCGGAAGTCATCCATGAGTGACTCCAAGGCGATCTTCACCCCACTATACTTGGGCGAGACCATGACGTAGGAACTTCTCCACGGCTCGCGCTCGTCCAGTCCTCGTCGCCGTACAACTCCATCTGTTGCTTCAGGGTGGTCAGGCGCAGGGCAAAGTTCTCGACTTGCTCACCTGGACGGAACGCCAGCATCTCCCACTCCTTCCTCAATCGCGAGTGGAACGGCGCGACCGGTTAACGCCGACGCCGCTGCCATGCGATGTGATCCGCACCTCCTTCTTGTCGCTTCCTGGACACGGGCGGAGCCCCGCGGTGCGGGCGGTGATGATTGCCTCCCGCCGACGCCGATCTTCATGGTGCGGGACGTCGCCGTACTCCACCGCGTCTCAGATCTGTCGCACCTGCATCTTCAACTCCATCACCGCGGACCACTCCAAGTAGTTCACCTTGGTGAGCATCGGCCATGTCCCGGTCGAGTCCTTGTTGCAGATCTAGATGATCGGGGGCCGGGCCCGGCCTCTCTCTCTCACCCGGCGCTCACGGATTTGCCGGCCGTGAGCGGGCGGTGCCTGGGGCGGGAGGCCACCGCGAACCTTCATCCGCCCGGTCGGCGCTGCTCCGCATCCCGCGCCTCCCTCTGCATCTCCTCGCATAGAGCTACGACCGTATTGGTCGCTGCCTGGGTGGCTATTGCCGCCCAAGTTGCCCCGAGGTGATGACTAGGTACCTCGTCGTAGACGCCGCACAGAATGCTTACGGAGGAAGAGTTGCCGGTGGGCACGGGATTCAGTCCGCTGAAACGTGCGGGTAGCTTGGCCGTCCGCTCCTCCTTCATAGTCGACGACGAGCTTGCCGCAAAGGGCCTGGCGGTCCTTGGGACCTAAGGAGAGTCATGCTCATGGCACAAGATGCGAAGGTTGTTCTGCTAGCGCCATGGTTGACGAGAACGACGTGAAAGAGGCCGCCCGGCCTTCTTTTCCCCGGCCGGGAGGTGTAGTGTACTCATCGCCTTCCGAGCCACAGGGGGTGGAGGAGCACCATGTCGTGAGCCATAGCCAAGCGACATGAACTCCGTGTTCCCAAACCATATGACCCTCCCAAGGCGATGGGGCGTTCGGGATTAGCTATCCGATGATGCAGAGGATCGACAAGATTGGCACGCAGCCCCCTACCTAGCGCGCCTTCAACCCGTGTTCTAAGAACCAGGGTACCTAAAATGATGAACTAGTGAATAATGGTGCGTGCTCCCAAATCTGGATGGTGTGCAAGAAAGACACAGGAATTTATCCTCGTTCAAAGCAAAAGATGCCCTACGCCCAAAGATTTCGAGCGTATCTTGTATTATCCTCGCACGGGGGGTGCTCGTAGTAGGGGATTACAAAGCCGGGTGAGAGAAGAGTCGGAGCTCCAAGTCTCATGAGAGATGGAGAAAGAAGAAGAACAAAGGGAGAGCGAATGAGTGTAATGCGGTGTTTGCTTCATGTCTTTGCCTTTGTCGCACCGTACTCCCCCTTTATAACCGAAGGGGAGGGTCCCAATCTTACAATCTCCTAGGTAGTACGCCATAGCCTTGTCCGCTTTGTTGCTGTTGGTCTACGCCTTTGATTGCTTCCCTCGCGCAGGCGGCCATCATTAAGCGCGTTTGTCCCGCCGCGGGATGCCTGAAAATGTGGTACCTTAATCCGAGGCTTGTAGTGGGGTCCCGTGGGCCCCGCTGTTCTACAAGATCTCGTCCCGAGGCTCGGCCCCGCACGGGCCCCGATGGGGCGATCATAACCGGCTTAAGCCGTGGCCCGCAAGTCCGGCAGCGGGGATAATGATGATCGATGGTAGAGCCCTCGCACCGCCAGCGGCGTGATGGCAGCCGCCAGCCGACAAAGCAAAGGGCGAGATTCGGGCAGTCGTCAGATGCATTGAACCCCGCTCGCCCCGGGGCACGCCATTGCCTTGTCCTTGAAGTCGTGTGCATCAATCGAGATCTCTCGAGACTCCGCCCTTCCAGGAAGGAAAGAGGCAGAGGCTCGGGCCTCCGCTTGTAACCCCGAGGACTCACCGGGTGTCGCTCCTAAGCGAGGCGGAGTCCGAGCCGAGGCTCATGTTTGTTCCCATAGTTCATGGATGCCATTGTCATGAACATCCTCAAAGGAATACCATCATTGCCTCTTTATGGGTCCTCCTCCCGATAGTTAGGGGTTTTAGGATCATAATGACTCTCTTGGGGTCCATCTTATGAACCCCAACACTCATCACAAGCATTCTACGTAAAAATCGTGAACCAAATAGCGATGTATGTTCAAGGCTTTAGGATGCCGTAATCTAATGTTCACTTTCAAAGTCCCCCTTCCACATCCGAGGTAGCACCGCATTTTGATTTTTGATTGCGAGACTTGTGGTCTCGTGGTAGTAGCCGCATTTGATGTGCCGGGTCCCGTCCCCGCCGGATCTTAACATCAACAAGGAGTTGCGCATGAGATGGTGATGCACGATGTCGAGAGTCTGCTTTGAGCTTACCTTTGTCACCGATGACATTGTAATTGTCCCAAAAGGTAATATATACCTTTTCACAACCTTTGTGTTTTTTATCTCCTTCCATGTCGTTAATATGATTTTAGTGCTTTTTAAAATCCATGCATGTACGGATAAACACACCACCACTTAGCTGTATTTTTTCTAAACCAAGTTTGTTTTTATTTACGCTCATAGACGTTATGGGTTCTATAAAAATTATTAATACAATTGGACATGGGGATGAAGTGAAGGAAGATTTTAGGACGAGCAAGAGCTTCACCGCTTAAGATTTTACACATCCGCCAAGAAACTATTTGCTCTCTCAATTTTGCTTGCTTTGTGTGGGGGATCGATATTTGGGACACCCATACAAGAGCTCCCAACTTCGTCATCGCCAAACAAACACGACCCGGGTCTCGATCGCGCGAGAGGCGTAGCAAGGCGAGACGACTAACCACGGCGCATGAGGTCTTCGCCGCGGTGAGCTCCCGCACGCGACGAAGCTTCCTCCTCGCTTGAGCTCCATAGCGAGCCCCTCCCCCGATAGGGGACCCACCTTCTCGCTTCATTCAAAAAAAAGCTCTCCCCAGACAAGCTTCCCGCCTTCATCACGCTAGACCTCGCTCGGGGACCTCTTTCCGACTCCGGCCGAGCTCTCCCGCGACAAGCCCGCGCGACGACACGCAGAGAGCTCATCCGCCTACCTTTCTCGAAGAGGTTGCCGAGTACGGGAGTTGGTCAACAACTCCCCGACAAGTTCAACCACTCTTCGACGTGCACTGTAGCCATGTAGAGCTACAGCTACAGGGAGAGGTCATTGACCACCTCGCCATACCCGTCGGCTCCAACAGCTCCGCCACAAGGCAGCCACACGGGTACGCCTTCCCATCGACGCAGTATGGGCCGCCCCCATACCGAAGACGTTCCAAACCGCGATTAGAGACAAGGCGACGCCGACCACCGCCCAAACCGCACTCCCCGCATACGATGACGACCACCTCGACCGAGGCCTCGAGCCAGAGGGAGCTCTCGCCCGCCACGAGCCTGCCCTCGGTTTTTCCCTTCCACACATCTATCGCCAGCTTCTACACATAATGCTCGCTAGCAATACGTAACTGAAATTAAAGTACAACA
>JADLZK010000360.1:0-10903 GCA_015847255.1 Hyparrhenia diplandra | reverse complement strand
GCAAGAACAAGCTCTTACATAAGGGACGATGTGGTGGTGTCGCGCGGTGCATATGGTTTCATTAAGGATCCGAAGTACACCGTGTTCAAGTATCATGGCGAAAAGATCCGAGTGCCCTGGCCGATTGCATCGTCCGAGGACCTCGTCGATGACATCGACAACAGCGGTGGATGACGGAGGACAACAACCCTCATCATCGAGTACGGTACCGCGAAAGCGGCAATAGATGACATTGAGAATCGTGATTACATCATGATAAATGATCTGCTCCAAAACATGCCGTAAGAGCGATGGGGTGGGGATCGTGAGCAAAGCCGGCGGTTGATGAGTTGTCGCCCGAGGATGCCGAAGCTTTTGAGGATATTGCTCGACCTTCAAGATGAAGACGGCGTTCCGTTTTTGGCAATCCGATGATGGTGGAGAATTTCGAGAGATGAAGCGGCGACAATGGATCCCCTCTACAAGGACGGCGCAGCTGTCCCAAGCATTGCATCGGTGCTGCGTTTTGACCTGCGAGATGTTGATGCTCTGACGGCTCGCCACGCGTTGGTTGGACACTCAGCTTCAATGACCTATTACGGATCCTGGTGACAATTTACCGAGGGAATAAGGTGCCCGCCAATACCTATCGGCGAGAAACCGATTCGTCCCGTGGCGATGAAGCAGAGGGTTTCCATGCATGCCCCAACCACTGTGTTCTATACCGTCGATCGCGGACTTTGCGGTAGCCGCTCGCCGCGCGGCGCGAGTCGCATCAAAAGGAATCGCCGCTTGTCGCGCTGATCGAGGAGGGGACCGCCGAGAAGGCGAAGAAGAAGAAGACGGGCAAGAAGGGCAGATGCCACGCGAGGACGAGGAAGAAGAGGGTTACACGCAGGAAGAGCCCCGCCTCAGCGGTGTGGTACACGCCTCGCGCGCCCATCGCTGCGGTGCAAATATTCGGGGAACCCGCAGGATGCCAGCCGATGTCCCGCATGCATCGAAATAACGCAAGAAGGGTGATGACAAGCTGCACACCCTCGGATAGCAGCGAGTGGAAGCGCTTTAGGATGACAAGTTCCCAGAGTTTGGGTGACGAGGCCGGGAACGCTCAGGTTCGCGTGAGTCACCGACGGATGAATCCATTCGGAGACCTCAAAGAGTCGCACAGCACCTGGCCGAGTTACCCCTCACAATCTACAACCTACCTCCCTACCTATGTCTTTCTGAATATCTTTAACATACTCCTCTCGTTGCCTTTCTGAATGTTTGAAGGTTTACAGAAATATGGATGCTAGTGTATGATTTATTTTCTATGGTTTGCAGTCCTAGGAAAGCCAGTTCTAAGAAAGAATATTTATTAGTTGAAAACTCTTTTATTCTCATTTCATTTCTGAACATAGGACAAATTTGTTGCTCCAAAAATGTTTTCCTGGATGCGCTGCTTTTGCCATTGTCGGACTTGGGTTGGCATAGGACCTTTTGTTCTGGTGGTGGCCCGTGGAAGCAGAGAATGCTGTGCACCTTCCATGGACCCTCAAGGTATTGCTTTTGTGTGGGATAGATTATGGATGTAAGAAGCTAGCATTGCTACTGCCTACTAGTTGAGAGATGAAAATCAGTTTTCTATGATGCTATTTGGGTAAGGCCAAAAATAGATTTGAATTTCTTTTTAATACATTTCTGCCAATTTGGTTTTGATATGGAGAATTCATGTACTACAAGCCTACAATTCTATATGCACTCAACAACTTGCCAACTGAAAAGAGGCCCGATCGGTGTACAATGTCCAGACGCATCTACGGTGCTGACTGAATCAACTGGAAGGAGGTAGGATTCGTGCCCAGATGCATTTGCGGTGCTGATTGCCATAGAGGAGTGGTGCTCGGAGCCAAAAATTGCCAACCAAATTGCCTAGTAATCTTGATAATAACGATCACCAATTACTGAATCATCAGCACATTCATGGCATCATGACAGGAACCATACCTCCCTCTCTTTCAGGAACAACGGCGGCCGCGTCCGCCGAGCGGGGCCGGCCGCATCGTGTCGCCGACGCTCATGTGGGCGGCGGCGCTGGACCTGCTCGCTGCTCCTCGCGACGGGAGGCTGCGACCGCGCGCCGACGTCCACCGCCGTCTCCGGATCCGCGCTGGCCGCACTGGACCCTGCCGGCAGACGGCCTCGTGGCGCGGAGTCGCCCGTGGATATACAGCATCAGCACCGCGCCCTGGCGATGCACACGGGGTGCCGCGCGCATGCATCAGCGCTGCCGGGGCTGCAGGACAACGAGAGGGTCTCGCCAGTGAGCTCCTTCGTCGGCGGCCACGCCTGCATCGCTGAGACCGATGGAGCCTTCAGGTTCTCTGGTTGTTTGCCTCTCTATATCCAAATGTTCACGATTCCCTTCACTGGATTCAGAGTTTCAGAGTTGAGACATGCAATTGTGTTCCCCCAGCTACAGATTGTGATTGTAAGATGACCTCAAAAAGATGGAAGTGGCACATCCTGTGATTGAGCTCAATCAGCTGGAAAAAGAATTAAAGCTCAGTTCAACATTTTTGCATTTCCATTTTGTAGGCTGTGCCGCTGTGGCCGGATAGATAGATCCTTATTTTGTTCAGAGGTAAAATGCAGATGAATATTGTTCTTAGTTTTTCTTTTTCGTGTGTATACTCAGTGTTTCTGTCTCACATCATGAAATCCTGGACAATGTGAATGAGCTTTAGTGACATATCATTGTTTTACCAAGCAGATTGATACATGTTTTTATGCAGATTTCAGTTTTTCAAGCAGATAGTTGTCTGGTGAAACTGAATGGGGAACTCATCACATGAACATGGCATCATGTTTCTCTCACGCTGTACATCGGCCTCGTGTAAAGCTCCATGCATCATCGACCCTGCCCCTGGAGCTAAGGATGCTTAATCGGTGGCCGGCTGCTGGACCGAGCAGGGGACTCGCGAGGTTCTGCTCCGTCCTGCATTCGAGGGTCGACGCCATCTTGGAGCGCCTCCATGCCACCCAGTGCAGGGCAGCAGGGGCACCCTTAGCTTGGGGCTTGGGCGGTTGGGCTGTTGTCAGGGGCACTGCCAGACCTCAGAGTTGGTGCTTAAGGGGGTGTTTGGGACTGCTCCAAAACTCTACTCGACGAACTCTATCAATCCCACTCCCAGTGTCGTTCTCGTTCATGAGGTAGGCTGGTGGTGTAGTGACTCAGTGAGATGAGATATGGCCGCTCCTGGTGATGTACATGCGTGTCTCCGGTGGCGGATTCGCACCTCGTCAGTCACTCCCAATACTGAAACAAATGTTTTGTATATTGGTGCATCAACTGTGAAGCGGTCTGTGTGTTTTTCATTCAGTTCTGTATATAGTTTTTAAGCATTTCAGAACTGGCCCTCTATCAGAAAATAGAAAAATGATGGGCCTCCTCCTCCTCCTCTCACGGTGGTCGTAGTTCAAGAAAGCTGGGGTCCATTCCATATCCACTATAACACATTTTTCTCTGATTTTTCAGGATCATTTTCTCCTCGCTTATCAACAACATGCGCTAACTTACACGCAAAAAGATTGAGTTAATTAAAACAGCAGATAACATAATTGTATGAAACACACTAACCTGGCGTGTACAAAAAGGATGAATCATTGACAGCTCCATGAATACACTAATTTCAACCAAAAAGGAAATAAGCAAGCGGATGAGACACTCCCACCTACGACAGCCAAACAAAGACAGCCACAATGAAAAACTGAACCAACACCAGCGGGCACGTGGACAGTGACGTGATTACATCAACATACAGTATTATCGCACCAGCCCGTATTGAAGAAATGCAGCTAGCAATGGACTTGTGCTCCGCGGCAGTTGATCCGTTGTCTTATACTCCCTCCATCTCAATACAATTCTCGCTCCCGAGAAGTCAGCAACTCTAACTTTAACCAAATTTATATAAAAATTACTGACACTTATAATATAAAAATAAACTTCAATAGATTAATGGTGGAATATATTTTCATAATAAATTTTATCTCGAGATATAAATATTAATAATAATTATTATAAACTTGGTAAAAATTTAGTCACGTTGGACCGCTACTGAATCCCATAGTTGTATGTGGGACGAGAGAGGAGTACTCGCTAGTGGCCCGTATAATAATAGTAATGTGATTGCCTTACTTCCACGCTGCTCAGCTCATCCGAAATAGTCTCGGGTTTTCACTGCTGCTTTAAGAGTTTGTACTGGCGTGTACCGAGTCATGTGGAAAAGATTTGTGCTAATGGGGATTCGTAACCTGTGTGCTCAATCGTCATATATACGCTATCCAGCTATGTATCGAGTCTTATTTCAACCACCACCGGTACCGGACATTACCGTGACGTGATTACTTGAAAAATGAATCGTAGCCACGTCACTGCTTATATAGTGAAGAAACACAGGTTGCATTAATTAAAGATTCGTGCTCCACGATGGCAATATTATAATTTGACCCATTGACGTAATGCATGGCTAGCTGCGACCATATAACGTCTGAAGCAGGCATCTCAGAGGATGGAGACAAAGCTGACGAAGTGGGGCCAACCCGGCAGTGAGAGAAGCTACGGGGTCCGGCTATCGGAGAAAGAGAGAAAGGAGCCGAGAACAGGGGCAGCGTTGTCTTTTCTCAAGATGTCTCCACGCTGGCACCGCGGACCTGGCATGCCACGCGATGTAAAATGGTCGGTTTTTGGCCAACTCGTAAGAATTATTCTCTCTCATATGTCAAATTTGTAAGAAATTTTGGAAGGGTGGTTTTTGAACGTGAGACGTCTGAGAGAGTGGCAAAAATATAAAAAGCCCAAAACAGATAAGGCAAAGCCTATCGCCTAAAAAGTCTCATTGCAAAGGTACTTGAGTGGCGCACAGCAGTTCACCCATGTACTGCCAATGCTGATTCATCTTCGTCGCAAAGCTATCGAAGGTTGTTTCATATAGCTATCGAAAGGAATCAATAAACGTTTTGTTACGTTCAAAACAGAAATGACAAGATAAAAATAATGAGTCTTGGACTAGACTAAGTACTCTTCCATGTTACTACAAACATAGAATATAATGGGGGCCGCCACCCCCTGCCCATGCACTCATGGGTCAACTCAACGACTGTGGCTCACTCTTTTAATATGTCTACATGAGATTCCTACTTGTGTTTCTTTAACTTAAGATCCAGAGTACCTAGTAATGTTTTTGACTTGGCCTCGATGGGCTTCAGAATAGGCAGCTGGCAGCGCTAATGAGTATAGGGGCGAACCAGCCCGCATCGGTTGAGCTCACGGCGGCGTGGGGACGACGGCCCTAGCTTGATGGCTGAGAGCGCACTAAGTTAACGTGAACCGTCCCCACCGTCCCAATAAAGGGCGAGCCGCTGGAGGCGCGAGGACAGCCACCTGCAGGTGTCAGCCGTGGCTGTTCAAGCCCGGGGAAGGGAAGAAGAAAGGGGAAAAACAACAAGAGGATGACGTCCCACATGTCGACATCCGAGATGTCAATCTGTATGTTCCTGTTACCATCCACGTATTCTCTTCTTCTAGTGGTGAATAACGTGAAGTCATCGAGACATTTCAGATTCTGCCTTGCTAATGTGATATGAGTGATCAGTGTTCACACGGAGTTCACATAATAAGGAGTTTAACGAGTACTCCCACTAGAAAAAACATGTATTTAACACGGTGTCATGGTTTAGTAGATAAAAATATCAATATTTACGATATCAAATAAATACTATTGGGATAATTACAAAATGTATTGTATTTTCTAATAATTTAATTGGGAGTTATAAATGCTTATCAAGATTCCTACTAGAAAATTGCTAGTCAAACGTAACATTTTTTTGCTGGGATAACCCGTAGTTGCATGTTTTCTTGGAGAGAGGGAGTACTTCTGACAAGATGTATATATTATGCATGTGATCAAAGGAGTCCAAAGTCATGTGCTAGGTCTTTTTCTTCCGGATCAAGGTTCTTTTGTTTTCATGATGACATGTCCCAGCGACGCCTGATGAGATAGATGCGCTAGCTCTGAGTTGAACGTGTCTTACCAGTACTAATCTTATACACAAGGGTAGGTGGTGATATTCCTAGTTCTTGTGGGGCTATAAATTGGAGTACCTTTAACTTCAAATCTATACACACGAAGACAAGCAGCTGAGTCAAGTGAGCAGCACTGCTAAGCAGTTCAGTCTCCCACCCCACACCACACCGCACACGACGTCCCCATGGAGCCCAGCAGCATCCCCAACTTCCTCGAGATCACCAGACTCGGTGGACTTCGTGGAGAACACCAAGGTGAACGTCGGTAAAGCTGTACTTACGCCAGATCTTTGCAGGGTCGGACGCGAATCAGTCAGACGATAGAGCCCAATGCTGTGACAGGGCTAGGTAAAACTGCGTGATCAACTGGGCGACGGCGACGGCGTTGGCCCTGAGGCGGAACTGGCTGCTGTGAGGGAAGGCATGTACACATCTCGTGCTGGCAACTGGAACCAATGGTTCACCCTGGTGTTTGAGGTCAAAGGGTACGTAGAGAGTAACCCTATGTCTTGTTCCACGGGGAGTCCTGGGGACATGAGACCACTGCTGAGACTGAGCAAAAGCGATTATATATATTGTGCATGCAGGTTCAAAAGACTCCACCTTCAGGTTATGGGAGCAAATACATACAAAGAAAATGAGGGGCTATTGTGGTGGGACCGGTGAATTTGCAATGGCACGCGGTATCATCAACAGAGAGTATATAGTCATACAGACAGTACATTAACACAAGAGCTTACTATTGAATTCCTTTTGCCGCATGAAGGAGGTGTAAGGGCATGTAATTAATTTCAGGTCGTCCACTTTGCATTATATATTCTAGTCTCTGATCTGGATCACATTGCATTATATATGTGGTAAAACACTAACCGCTTTTTCTGTTATTTCGAATCGAGCTCATTGTGGGTGTATTATATGTTGGGGACCCCAACTATCACGTTCAGGGCTCAATTACATTAGCAGGGGCTCACTAAATAGCATTCTGGGGCCATTTGTAGCCCTTAAACATATTTTTTTTAAATACAAACCTTACTAGCTAATGGTGTTTTTGTAAATACAAACCCCAATCGTGGGACATAAAAGAGAAGCTCTTCATCTCTCACTCCCAATAAATTAAAAGGGGAAAGAGAGAGAGGTGAAGATTCTTTTTTTTTTTTTCCTGTGACTCGCCTGGCTATCTCCTTTATTCATTCCTGCTCTCTCATTTTGTTGGCCTAAACCAACACTAACGATGCATGGCCCTTCATATTCAGGTCCCTGCACCTACAAAGGTTGTCCCCTGCACCTACAAAAGGTTGTCCCTGCACCTAGAATGAGAGGACCATGGGTGAAAGGGGCTCCCTTCGAAAATGGAAGGCAAATCCCAAACGCCTAGAAAGTGTGAAAATCAGCCATGACTTTTTGTTCATGGGATTGAATTTTCCTACATTGATGAAGATGGGCAAATCCGCACCACTGATACTTGGGGTTGTATTTCTTCCTCGCAAAGACGAAACTAGTGAGTAGATTTTGCGCTTTACCATGCATGTGCATGTGGTTGTTTTTGCAAATCATGTTGAGTTCATGCCTGCCTTCGTCATAGAAAAAGGACCATGCAATTCTATGTTTGGTTAAAGTCAAACTAACTTAAACTTGACTGGTTTTATGTAAAACATTATCAAACAGTAATGAAATATATTCCATGCAAAAATGTACTCTCAAGTATGTTTTACATGTCATAGTAGTTTTGTTGTTCTGGGTCAAACATTTATATCTTTGGCTATATAGATTCATGTCAAGGTTTACATTTTTTTAGATTTACTATGGAATTTCATATATATGTTACGAAACTCTATTAGGATGTCTTGAAATTAATTAGATGGTTAAAGATAGTAACGTTTTGACTTAAGGCACTGCAACCCATGAAATGAAATAAAAGAACATAGAAAGTACGCATACTTGCTTATTTATTAGCAGTATGATATAAAAGTAATATCTTTTTATATAAATTAAGATAGTTTGACCTAACATTATTTTAGAATTATATATATTTTGGGAGGGATGGACATGGAGTTAGTAGCTATATATACGCCACCTAATATAAATACTTGATGATATTTCTTTTTCCCTCTTCACCTAATTGTGCTTTTTTACAGATCAAGTTTGGCCCATTATATTAGTGAAGCAGATCACACTGGGATTGGGGTATCATATAATGGATCCTGTTATTTGGCAAAATTTCAGATCGTCACCAACCAGCAGAAAAAACGTATGGTCCTTTATGGAGAATGCGACGGCGCTCCATTCAGCTATAATGTGCCGGAGGATGAGACCGTGGTGGGACTTTGCACATATTGAGAATCAAACTGTCCAATGATTGGTGTTTACACCCATCTAAATCATTCAGTGTTCGACCCGGCTCGCTGCAGCCCGCAGCTACCTGCATGTTCCTTTTAATCATCAGAGTGTTTGATTTCCTCCCGTTTCCGCGGTTCCAGCAATAAGATGGCTAGCTAACAAGGATGTGTCCCCCTTGTCTATGCCTGTTGCATTGTGCTCTTTCATAATCAATTCGATCGCGGTAACATCTTTTCTTTTTTCCCCTTTGCAATGTTCAGTGATGTTTTCAGTCGTCGTGAATAAAACAGATTGTACCCATGGTTAAGCCGCAATTAGCGCAGTGCAAAGTAAGGGGTTACCCCCGTCGGCTGGCTCGTAATGGCTGCGTCCCCGTCAAGGTTTAGACGCTGCGGAGTGGCCACGCGCCAATGCCACCGCAGCCCTCGGCCCACACCAAGATCCCATCTGCAGAGGTGGAGAGCCGCCTCCCGGCCATCCTCTCTCCCGCCTCCCTCACTCACCTCGGGCCCTAATCCTCTTCTTTCCTCCTCGCGCGAGCAGCTGGCGACACATGGCGGCACTGCCGCCGCTCGCTACCGCCTCGACCAGCGCTACGCACCACCATTCACCAATCCCACTCGTCCTCAGCAGTACGCTGCTTTCGCTCCGCTCTACGACCTCATCTGAGTTGGAAGCGACTTTCGAGCAAGGTATGGGCCAACGCCCGCTCGCCGCGATGCCAAAACCTCGCCCGTACACGCCGCCATGGCCGGGTGTCAGCGCGTTCCACGTATGCTGATCCTCTCATTCCCGTTTCTGTCGTGTTTTGAGGTCACGAGCTCGTGTAGAAGCTAACCCTAGGGACGAATGGATTGAACTCGGCCCGAAGTTCCCCGGACGCGCCGGTGTCACCGCCACAGCGTCGCCCGGCCACGCTCGCATGCAGCCGCGTGGGAAAACCCTAACCGTACCCCCGCCTTAACCCTAATCCGCCGAAAGCACAGCCCGATTAGGTCACCCAGAGCCTCAAATCGAAGCTTAGCCGAAATGCCCAGGTCGGGCAACGCTTAAGATATTGCAGAGTTCCGCCGGGCGGGCGAGCCGTGTTCACCGGCCCTAGCCCTCGCACGCCACCCACCACTAGGTTCGGTTTGCCGAGAAAAGCCATAGATAACAGTCCGTCATCAAGACCTGCCGGCGAAAACTACCGCCGAGTCTCGGCCCTTGTTATGTCGCCGACACGCTGGGTCCCAGCTATCAGCTAGGGTTTTCTTTTCCTTTTTATGACTTCAGTTTTCGTTAAATCTTTTGTTTATTCTACATCTTGAGCTATAGATGTCAAATTGAGTGATTCAAATTTCAAGAAGTTTGTGTTGATGTGTAGTATCTGTTAAAAGTATAAAAATGTCCAGTTTGAAATACTTTTATATATAACTTTATTTAAATTGCTTTTTATTCCCCTGAAATGCATAAATGCATAAGTAATTATAGAATAATGTAAAAATGTGAAACTAGTTTTGTTAGTCTTTTTTGACATGCTCGCCTATGAAAATGTTAAACATGGTATGTTCTATGGTGGAAAATGCTTTGGTAGTTTTGGGTGATTTATTGGTTTGTTTTGTTATTTTTGATAATAGAATAAATATATAAGGAATTTATGGTTACCAATTTTTGTACATGCTTTATGTGAAGAAAAAGTAAATCCTAAGATAATCAAAATTCGTTGTTTCACCCTTTTATAATACAAAAAGTAATTTATTGGCCAATCTGATGTGTTTCCTCAAGTAATTTTGTATAGACAATATACATGTTATTTTGCCTCATAATTTTATGATGAGCTATGTGAACCATGCTTGTGCTACTGTACTTTTTCCCCGGAATTTTGGGGAGAACCTAATACACAAAAAATCTTTTATGCAGGCACTTAGGTTTTATTAATCGCGGGCGTTTTTTAAAAATGACCACTAAGCACGGAGGCAAAGCCAGCCGGTCAGGAGAAAACCGGCCACGTTAAAAACCGGGTGGTTTTGTAAAATAACCGCCACCTAATGCACGTTAATCATGGCGTTACAGACAAAAAACTCTATTTAACCGCCTACTCAAGTAAGTCTAGGCTATAAATGCTGCCACCCACCCCCTTCTTTCCCTCTCACGTCGCTTCCTCCTTCCATGTTTTAGGGTTTTGAGCCCAAAACCCTAAAATTGGTCATTTCTTCGAAAGAGGGGCTTGAGTTTTACCCTCTTGAATTTGTTGAAGGGTGGCAACTGCAAGAGGTTAATAATACTACTCTCCTACCCTAATCCTCTCTCTTTTGTATATTTTAGGGTGATTTTTAGATCTAGATCACCGTAGGGAGAGAGAAAGTAGATCTAGATTAAAATTTTGGTGCTTTTAGGTAGCTCTCTCTTTAGGTGATTCGGTGTGCTTTCTATGATTTATGTGATTTAGGTGCTTATTTAGGTACTTTTCCTCTCTCTCTCTTTCCCCATGATTTAGGTATTTTTCCCTCTCTCTTTTTCTCGTAGAACAGGTCATGG
>JADLZK010000359.1:0-228119 GCA_015847255.1 Hyparrhenia diplandra | reverse complement strand
GCCTGCATGTGCGTTCCCAGCGAGGCCCACAGTAGTCTCGAAGCATCCAACTCATAAGATGGGGCCGCGTGCCTTTTTTATTATTGACTGGCCGCAGGCGCTTGGCACCGTTTAGCTGAACAAATAATGCAACTCAGCCCTCTCTCTCACACAAAAAAAAAAAAAAAAAAAAAAAAAGCTTTTACTTACCTAGCCATCAGGTCTGTGTTAGGAGTAGTCCTAGGTGCTCCATGAGTAATAAAAATATTCTATATTCCAACCAAGTCAAAAAATAAATTGAATTAAATTTATAGTATTGGTTAAAAAAAAAGTTTATAGAAAGTAGAGTATATTATGAAAATATATTACTGTTAATTTGATGATTCTATTCTTATCATAAATATTTTTGATTTCATATATTTATTTACCAATTTCAAATTATTTAACTCTTTAAAACGAGTTGCACTTTATTGGGAAAAACGAATGGAATATTTACCTGCTCAACATGTGTGCACAAAAAAATGTATGTAGTGCAACTAATAGAAAATAACATATATGTGAAATAGTTGTGTCCGGCATTAATGGGAATTTAATTTTACTAACAAATGTGTTTGTGCATTGAACTGGGCAATCAAATACATATTGAAACCTGGACTCTGTATATCATTCTTTTTGGACAAATTGTTCTTAACTTCATTATAAACACGAAACTTATGAATCTAGATCAAAATATAGTTTACAGGGAAGTAAAAAAATGAGATGGAACCCAACCTAACACGATCACCTGAGGCGAAGGGTTATTTTATTTTCACATTAGCAACTAAGATCATGCTTGGATAGCTAGAGCTTTAATGAAAGCTTCTAAGAAAAGTTGTAGCTAATCCAAGCTCCCGATTGAACTACCTAGCCATCCAATGATCCGACTAATAAAAAAAAATTTATTACCTGGCTCACAGTTAATGCAACTAATTATTATATTTGGAAGGATGCATGATGGTAGTTTTTCTAATTGTTTTGGGGGGGGAGGGCTAGATGATTATCATTGCATTTTTTTACATATATAAACTAGCATGATATGCCATTTATTGACACTTTAGATGAATCACACAAATTATCAAATGGGTATAGTTAAACTATTTCGTGACCAAACCAAGAAATTCATACATATAGCAATCTTACGATCCTTGCATGGGAGCATCTCCTATGGAGAAACATAATTGCACATTTAATGTGAGAGATATGTACGTGTGGCTCCACTTTGCCTTGTGTTTCATAAGGTTGAGCTAGAATATAAGCGTCACTGGAGCTTTTACATTTTTGTATAATAAATATTATTAGCTCAACACGAGTGTGAAAGTGAATGGGGCTCTAGTAGCACTTAGCTATTGGCATAGATTAGTGTGAATATGTAGAAAATATAATATGAGTAAACGTTTAGAGCTCACAAAGCGCATGCATATATAGAACTTGGGTGGTTGAAAACCATGTGTTTCAAGAGTTAGGGTCTTGAGAACTTACATGAGTGTTGAGTATCACCAACTCCAAGATGCGTGTGGATGTTGAGTATCACCAAGAGTCTTCCCAAACACTTCACATTACACCTAATCTTAAAAGGTTATTTATGGTGTCTCATGTGAAGTGCTTGAAGGGAACTCATGGTAACACCGAACATTGTTCAAAGTTGTATAAGCACATAGTTGTATATTCATGGCTATCATTTTGTTATTATAACTAAATGCTTCATGATACTACCAAGAGTTCCCAAACACTTCACTGAGGCCCTTTATTGCTAAGGTCTTGAAGTGCTTGTAGGGAACCCTAGTAACACAAAACGTTGCATTGGCCTTCGCTCATATAATGTGGCACATGACCCACATCTACTGTGGTAGATACATAAATGATGATTTGTTACACCAAGAGTTCCCCGACCAAAGCCTCGACGACGCCTCGTGAAGTGCTTGCGCAGAACCCTTAGGGACACCAAACTAATTTTCAAGACACCGCCCATCTCGGGCAAAATGCCCACAGAGAACTCCTAGGGATACCAAACCTAATTCTTTCAAGAGATGGCTCCATCTGGCAAATGATTAGTGGCACCGAGAGTTCCCCAAAACACTTCACAAAGCTCCAAATGGAGTGCCTCGTGGAAGTGCTTTCTAGAACTCCTGGGGACACCAAACCTCGATTTAGTATTTCCCGAATGTGGTTTGTCTTCAAATCATTTTCATGTGGCACAGACTTTTGGCCAACCACTAGCAATGGTTATACCAAGAATTTAAACACTTCACACAAAAGCTTCAAAATAGTGCCTTGTGAAGTGCCTGTAGAGAACTCCCGGAGACACTAAACCTAATTGTTTCCCCCCACTATCTTATATCATGGCTGCTGGTGGATCAGTACCATCTCCAAAGTACATGCTGCACTTAGAGAAAAAAGGCATGCTGCACTCAGAGGCCTAGCTAGTTAGCACACAAATTGCTGCTCACACCCAAAGTTCCAAACACTTCACACTATGTACACAAACATGCAAACACAGTGCATTAAACTAGGGCGTGTAGCTACCAAATTTGAAGTAGTTTGTGGAGAATTCAGGTGACAACCAACCAACCAGGACTCCTACTTGCTACCTTTCCCGTGTACCACTAATTTGTTTAATCCGCCGCTGATGACGAGAGCTGAGAGCTGGCTGCTATTTATGCTGGTCTACTACCAGACCAAAGAGTTAAGCTCAGTTAGCTCGCCGCCGCCAGCATTGTACGTGGTTCTTGTTTTTTGAGTGAATGGAGACATGAGTGGAGGATGCACCTAGCCGTGATGCAGCCTAGGTTAACCTGCAAGAGAAGCGAAGGGAATCCGGCGACGACCTTTTGCCCGGCACTCGATCAGTAGCTCGGTCTACGAGTTTGGAATCGCAGAAAAGCACATGGAAGCTTGCAAAAAAAGGCACCCAGAAGCTGGAAAATTCCCTTATCTCCAGCGCAGATCGAGCGCTGCTGATGCCGTCGTCGTCCGGATTCTGGCCACGCACATTTCTTTCAGAATTAACTACATGTAGATCTCGTTTTTCTCTTGAAAGTTTTCACGAGTTCTCGCTGAACTTTCGTTAAACACGCTGACATATACTAAATCTCGGTGGGCCAGGGCACAAAAATGTATATATGCATGGTACAAAAGTGTGATTGCCTCATGTGAATGTTTGGTTTCAGTGATATCAGGCCGTACCTAGTCGCACACCCCTAATCGCCGGCCCTGGTCATATTTTTGTCATTCATTAGCAGGTAGGTGCATTTGGGTATTTATTACGGATGATATATATTTAGTTCTCTGAGTCTGACTCTGGGGTATTGCTTACATACCTTAGAGTAAGCCATTAGCAAATATGGGCATAAGGGCAGAGAAGAGCAATCCATTGCTTACTGCAGGCCTTTTAGTTTCCTTTTTGTGGTTAACTTAGGTTTAACAGATAGAGAACAAATTAAACGTACTACGTGTGCCGAGATTCTTAGTGAGCAATGAGCTGTCAATTTTGAATTGGGGATATCATATCTTTATACAGTTATAGGGAGTATATTGGCATGTCGCACGGTGTATTCGTCCCTGCCTGTTGTGCTGCATGGTGCATGTCGGCAGCTTGCATGTTCATTCACCAATATTATTTAAATACAGGACGATGACAGCAAATCATACAATAAACAATTGCAAAACACACTACCTAATCCGGTAGTTCACATGCTAGTATAAAATGTGCCCAAACAAAACAAACCCAGTGGTCGATCTCTAGTTGTTGTGTGGGCTTTGTGGCTTTTTGTGCGTGACTGCTGAATGGGCATGCAGCATAAAGGCAGCCAAAAAAGGTCAGAAGGGACGACACCGAGAGAATCAATGACTCATATTCCCAAATCCCAAAAGGCCAAAACCATACGCCCAAACGAAAAAGCTAAAGAGAGGCCGGGGCGTCCAGGTTCAATGCATGTACGCACGATCCCGGCCGCTTCCTCTGCAGTGTGACTCTGACCTGTGACCTGTCGCTGAAATGAAGGTCATCTCTTTCAAACCCCACACGACACATCCATGTTTCTTCAAATCCACTGGGTCCAAATTCCAGCAGCTCTGAGCTGTAGAAAACCGGCTTTGGGGCGATGGAGAGGGGGGTATTTGCAGTATAAGTACCTTTGATCCAAGAGCTAGCATCACTGTAAATTAAGCAGCTAATAGCTAGGTGAAGATGCATCGAGGACTCTTTCTTCTGCTTCCTCAAGCTTTCAGCTCAGGGGAGGAGAGGCCAGAGGCTGCATGGAGTTCCCCACTCACTTCTTGGTCCCCTGTTGTTCGATCGTTCCCCAGGTAGAGAGATCTTGTTTTTTTGTGTTGATTTTCTTCCTCGTGTAAGCTCATGCATGGGGCGATGGATTTGTCTCTGATCGTCTCTTGGTCCGCTGTTGTTCGATCGTTCCCTCAGGTAGAGAGGATCTTGTTTTTTGTGTTGATTTTCTTCCTCGTGTAAGCTCATGCATGGGGCGATGGATTTGTCTCGATCGTCCTCATGCCCCTCTTGTATCTTGATTTGGATCAATGCAAAATAAATCATCGATGATTACGTACGTGACGGTCGATCCAAGCTGCGCATGTGTTTCTTGAAGTTCTGAACTTGACTAGCTATTTGATCGACGTTTCTTGTGTACTGTATATGCTTGATCGATGCGTAGCCTGCATAAATGAAAATATTGTGAGTTCTACTTCTAGTTCATGTGCTCCTACGTTTTTATCTTGACGCTGGTATTGAAAGATACACTTGGATACATGTTGTCTTGTTTTGTAAGTAAAAAGACTTGGATCCTGCTTTTGTTTCAACGGCGACTTGTAGATGTGGACTGAATAATTATTTTAGAACGTGCATTAGAACAAAGATTAACTATCATTTAACTATCCATTTATATGCTTATGGCAAACAGAACGGCACACCTGATCAAAGATCCAAAGAACCATAGGCATGGTTCCAATCCTAATAATACAATCTATAAACTACTCGCCCTCTCAAAATTATCTGATGTTTCAGATTTGCTTGAAGTTAGACCAATTTAACTTTTAACTAAGTTTATAGGAAATAACATTAACGTTTATGACACCAAAACCAAATAGATGATAAATCTATAGCTATTAGTTGGTATCATAAAACTTATCAAACATGCGTGAGGCATATAGAGTACATATCAACATAGGGAACTAGTGATCGAGCAAAGTGGCACATGCTCCTGATCTTTCGGCCGGCCCCCTTTTGGATTGCGAAATTTTTTCTGGGTGAATTCCTATGAGAGACCCTCTATAATCTGAGCATCTCTATTCATTTTTTTAGATAAAAGGATGAGCCTCTACACACTAATTATTACATAGTATGCATAAAACATAAAAAGAGCAGAACCAGTCCCTAAAATGGATAAAAAAAACTAAAGCAAACATTTTTTTTTGACAAGCAAACATTATATATGCTTCCAACCTTCATTTGATATCAAATCACCAAAGAGAGAGTGTTCTTGGTTTGCTCATCACGCGGCACAAGGCCCCGAAATGTAGCCGTAATGCCTCCCGAAGATAACCGGGTGAGGCACATAGCCACAAGCTGACTCCAGATAGACAGGATGGCAAGGAGGTGCTCCGGTGATGCCTTCAAGAGGGATATTGACATCCGCAGACGCCAGCACCGTTGGAAGAAGCACAAAAAGGTCTTTTCGACCTAGACCGCCCCGACGGAACAAGAACATCGGCGATGCGCCATCGTCGGCCCGGAGAACCACCAGGCTAGGTTTTCACCTAGTTTTTTGAACATCAAGAGACGCAGCCCGCGGGCGCCCGTAAAGCATCCTCGCGATCGGCAGGCCAGCCACCGCGGCTCCAAGTCCCTCGCCGCACGTGGCCACGGGACCGGGGAAGGCCGGACGCCGCCCGCCCACGCCCCCCACGCCAATAGCTCCCGCCCGAGCACGCCAAGTGCACCGCGACCGCTTCCACTTGCTAGAGCGGGCTCACCACCGCCGCTGACGCCACATGCCCCACCCCCCGATCCGGGGCTCGAGGGACACAGGGCGCCGAAACTTAATCGCCGGATGTCGGAGGTCGCCACGAGCGCCAGCCGCAACCGGGAGGAGGGCATCGCCGAGGAAGGGGAGGTCGCCATCCACCACGCCCGAGTGCGGAGACCATGGCCGGGGGGGAAGATCCGCCCGCCATGGCTCCCGGCCGGCCACGACCACCGTCACCGAAGTCACCGCTCAAAAACGGAGTGGTCGCGATGACAACAGACCGGGTCTTGGGAGGCCCGGATCCGCCCCGCCGGAGTCTCGCACACCGGGAGGTAGGAGTGGTGGTGGCACCGGTGATGGGGCTCCACCACCACCAATCGGCGATCCCCGCTACCGCAGCCTCCACCCCTGATCCGAGGGCGTGGGGCCGGATCCCGCCGTCAACATGTGTCGCGCCGCCGGGTTCTCCACCGCCACGTCCGCCCTGGGGCGCCAGCGTCCGCCGCCAAGGGGGAGGGGAGGGCGGAGTGGTGCAGCCGCCCGTCCTCGGCCCGTTGCTGCGGCAAAGCACAGAGGAGGGAGGCCGGGTCGAAGCAGCCCATGCGGCCCAAGACGGCCACGCCCCCGCCAGACCGCTTGCCTCGAGCATCTCTATCCTTGAAAAAAATAGCGCTTATACCCCGAAATAGCGCTAATACGGCGTTTAAACACCTATCGCAGTATGCCAAATAGCGCTATAGCGCAAATAGCTCGCTAATAGCGTTTTTTGGCTATCCCCGCGCTAAATTCCATAGCCCGCGATTTTTTCATCTATTCATGGTGACCAAGGAATCATCACACAGGCGCCAGTCGACTCCAATAGCAGCACTCGATCCCTACGGAGCAATACAGGTGTCACAACTGACAACAGGTGTGTGTTTGTGTTTGTGGAGCCATGTGGTCAATGTCGGCTGCGGCATATTATTATCGTGTGAAAGGGGATCTTCGGCTGCGGCATATTATTATCGTGTGAAAGGGGATCTTCCTCCCTTCCCTTTGTCACTCCGTATGATCCAATTTGTGAAAGCCTCATATCATGGACCAACAAAACACAATCTTTAAACAAAAAGGCATCCGACAGTGCAATTCAAGCAGGAAACAGGAAACGGGTGTCCATTCAAGCATAGTTTATCAGATGAGCAGGGCGAAACAACACATAAACGCTACAAGTTTTCTAGTTTCAACAGAGTTTATTCTCAAAGCAGAGGTGATCCCAACACCAGCTTGAGATACCCACCTCGCCAGTGCCGCTTCACCCCATCAGACTCGCCCATCCTTGCTATGCCAGTAGCAAACATCACCAGAGAGTTTTCACATAGCTGCCAGTAGCCCAGCACGATATCCTCATAGGCTAACTTTATGTACACAACTGGATGTCTGCATACAAGCAGGTCTAGAAGTTCTAGCAGACTTCGGTGTCAAACTTGAGGCAGATCCCCATGCTGAAGAGTTCCTGGTAGAGCAGCTTGGCGCCATAGGGCACATTGATTCTCACTATGTTCTCCGAAGACTTGCAGAAACCACAGTAGGGGCCACGGATCTTTTTGCCTCCGGGGACAGACCTCTCATGACAACATTGGCCACACGTTCACATGTCTGGCAGATGTGCATCTGGGAGAAATCACTAAGCATGAAGAGGCGTTCATGCAGGTTGGCAGCTGACCCATGGGCGAGGAGGCAATCACGCTCCATTTCTCCAAACTTAACTCCACCAAACCTTTTCCTGTCAGCAACAGGCTGCCTCGTGAGGGGTGCACCGGCCCAGTATTACGGAATTTCACCTTATCTTCGACATATGAATCAGCCTCTGGTAAAGGTAGGGCCCATGAAAACCAAGGATTGCATTCTTTCCACCAGTTCGCCCATTTAGAACATGCTCAGCTCCCATTTCGAATAACCAGCCCTGCAATGCAACAAGGTACATAAAATTTTGGAAATCAACTAAACAAGTCAGAAGAAAACAAGTCTACAGCGCAAGAAAATAACTAAAATATTCTCATACTCAGATACATTCCATGCAGTTACTTGATTATCTGAAGTAAGATCCTCACTGATAACAGCACAATCAGATTTATATATATCTTCTACTAGTGGTGTCACTATGGATGTCTCGGTTAAAAAAGAAATACAAGTTAAAAGGGAAAAGTTGTGTTTCCACCATTTTGGAGCAAAAGTTTACAAAAGAAACATACATGTGAAATTACTGTAAACTAAGAGATACTAGAACAATGCAGTACATGTATACTCAAATTACCATTAAACAAAATACGAGGTTAGCCACCAGCCATTCTGTGCATGTGTATTTTATTTCCCTACATTTCTTTTTGCCTTCTTCTGTATGTGTAATAAGCAGTGAAGTACTAACAGAGTTAAGACTTGAGAGCATAGGGTGCATTAATGACGTTCTTATAAGACGTAGTAGTAAAGGTTCTTATAAGACGTTGCAGTGTTTAACAATTACAATGTTCAACTAAAAGAGGCTCCAAAAAATATGCTCAACCCTTTGAAAGGGTCTGAATTAAGGCAAGCAGCTATTCATCCATTAGAAGAAGAAACACTTACTTGTGCAACTGTTCTGTAATAACCTCAATTGATGCTGTAGTGAATGGTGTTGCATATCTCATTGTACCTTTGCAAGCTATTCCCTTCCCCAGAGCAGCTTCAAGCAGCTGTCCGGGAGTTTGACGTGTTGGGAAGGCATGTGGATTTATCACAATATCCGGGACTATACCTTCGTGAGTAAATGGGAAGTTCTCTTGAGATTCTAGAAAACCAACAACACCTTTTTGGCCATGCATGCTGGAAAACTTATCTCCAAGGCAAGGTGTCCGAACCTAAAATCAGATCAACAAAGAAAACTTTATATGGTCAATAAAAAAGTAACATATGTGGTGTAAATGTGATGGTGGGGACACAACGAAAATTAGAATAGTCACATTACAAGTGTTTTTAAGGCATCCAAGGAAATGGAAAAGGGTGAGTTGAGCTGCTGGGCCAACCAAGCCAGCAGCCTATCTAGGTTCATCCATGTCCTAAAAGTCAAGAACAAGGAGAAGCCAAATTCTTATTATTACCCCCATAAAAAGGTCCTACCCCTTTTTCATAATACTTGTCAGCTATTGATGCAAAAAAAAAAAAAAAAAAAAATCAGCTTTGATTTTTTAATTGTCTATAGTTTTTAGATTTATGACTAATAGTGCCAAGTGTTGTAAAAAAAAAAGAGGTAATAAAAGTCAAACCAAGTTTCATTTTAACCATAAAGGATGAAGTACCCATGAGCGCACACTGATGCTTGTCTTTCTTCGCATGTCAAGAATATAGGCATAGAAAACTCATTAATCTTTTTTGGGTTAAAAATGAATGTCAATAAGACCAACAATAATCACTCAGTAGCAAGACAACTACTGGGTTAAATAACAATGGCAGGCACACAAAAACAGACAGCGGGGCTTAACTGACAACCAATGCAGCTACAGATGGTTTATGTCAATTGGTGGAACAGTTAAGAGAAGAATGCAGCATTCTATTGTCAAAAAATAACAAGGTCCGTGCGCTCACTAGTGAAGCCAGAATTCAAGGAATGTACTAATTAGTTAATGGTTAATACTTTGCTAAGACAAATGTCATTTAGGACTTATTGGCTGCACTCGTATCCACCTCATTTCCACCCCAATTCATCCCAAGATCCTAAGACATGTGGAATGAGGTGCAGTCAAACAAGGCTTACCTGTCTTAGGGTAACCACAGCAAAATTCTTTCCTTCATCATTTGCTGAAAGCAATACTTTCTGAACCATTCCCTTTTCTGTATGCTTCAGCTTAATACTGTGGTCTTCTCCAGATTCTGAGACTTTTCCAATAACGATGTCATTGGTCTGAAGACTTGCACCAATGTAAGGTAAGCCATCATCATCAAGATTGTCAACACGCCCTTTTGCTTTCTGTTTTTCCAAAGTCTATCTTTTCCTTCAATTTCAGTCGTTTTGGTTCCATCCTTGTTTTCTACATCTGCCTTATAGCTCCTGAGGTGTTCAGTCCTAAACATACCACGTTCAAGAGAAGCCCTATTCATAACCAGGGAATCCTCTTGGTTAAATCCCTGATGAACATTCACTGCTACAATTGCATTTTGTCCATTGAAATATTCTGGTCTCGCGAAGTCATCTCTTCTTCCAAAAGTAGTATAATCTGATCTGCCAAGACAGTCGGCTATAACTGTTTTGAAAAAAGAGGCCTCTGAGGATAATATAGTTGATGAGAAAGAGTGTCAACTCTGATGTGTGGATTTGTCGTTGAGTACCCAATAGCTTGTTGCGAGTGTTTCTCAGATTGGTACAATACCCTCCGGGCAAAATTGTGGTTTGCAAAAGGAATGATACCACAGCTTAATCCCATAAGAAAGGAAGAATCCAGCTCACAGTGAGTATAACTAGATATCACTCCTTCACTCTTAAACAAATGCCTGATTCCCCACGCACATTGTATATCTTCCTCCTCTTCAACACCAATGAACTCAATTATTTCTTGTTGCATTAGTTCCTGGAAAGAGAATGAGCGCCCCTTTGGTTTCTGATTTTATTAAGATTCTCAACCACAAGAAGGGGTCTGAGGATTCTCCCTGCATCAGAGAACACACGAACCTCCTTGTGGTGCTTGTCCCTTTTAATTTCAACCTAATAAGATAAAACAAGAAACATTATAAAGAACATTTTGGTGTTGGAATATTAGTATGCAGTACTGAGAAGGTGTCAACAACTAAAAGCAACTGACATCATCACATTGGTGCATTGAGAAAAGGATGCAACCTAAAATTACATGACTCAAATACAATAGTTGAGATAGGCAGGAAATGTACAGTAGTTAACTGAAACAGAAAAGGAACAAAAATTTGGGAAATTGACAATAAACAAATAAACAAACTAATATAACAATTGTCACTTCGAAAGGAAATGATTTTAACCTATTTATACTCGCTTATTAACCAAATTGAGAAAAACATTTATGATCAAAGAATAGGTAATAGATATAAGAAAGAGCATCAAGATTCAAGGAACCAAGGAAAACCATTATTATTCAAGCAGGCTTTTATAAGCAAGTTATATGGATCAATGTATAATAAAGATGTTTTTTTTTCTTAAAATCAATGACAGAAAATTAGGACTCTTCTAAAACGTAACATTGTACATATGTGGAACCTGCACACCAAGCATCTTAGGAAAGGCTGCAAATAAGTTAAAGCAGGGAGTGACCAGCCATCGTAAAGAGAGAACCTGAGAATCAATCATACTGCTGCGCCTCATGCACCTCAATCGAATACAAATGAAGCTGAATCTTCACAAGATCCCACCCAATTGCCATTCAAAAAGATCTTATCCATTTTTGAATGTGCTCAGTAGGAATGTCATTCAGCTTACTCATTCCACAAGAAATGAAGCTCTCAATCAAGGGCTGCACCACCCTTGAGCTAACAATAGCAGTAACAGCTAGATTTTTACAAGTCCACAGTTTTTAAGCCATCTGGAGTGGACATAAAACACAGCTTTCCCCCCAATAGGATGGATTCCTGTACATAAGGATTTAGTTTTAAGTCACTCCATGTTAGGAGATACAAACACACAAGATGGGCATGCAATACTTGGTTGATGAAAAATAAGTTACTTACGGATATCTTGCATCACCAGCTTTCCCAGCATAAGCAACCCGCTGCCGGGTTTTCCTCAAGTCAGACATCATTTGAAGAGGATTAGTTCTCCTTAAAGTTGCAACAATTCCTGAGCACCGTTCAGCTCTTTTTGTAGGGATGGCACCAAGAACCAGTGGAAAAAGGCACGATTTAGACCATTAGTAACAATCGATGCATCTATATAACGTTCAAGGTCTTGTAACTCGCGGTCACTATTTAAATCTCTTTGAATGGCCTTAACCATGCGTCTCTCTAACATCCTAAGATGTGCCCTAAGTTCCCTTCCAAGCAATTCACCAGGTAGGTCCAGCCTCTTGTTCCTGAAATCATCCTTATTATCACATTTACGCCTCCCAGTAAAAGCCATCAGCAGACATTTCACCATGTACCCTAAGAAAAGTGCTTTGTTCCTATTTCCACTAATATCAGGAAAGAGAAACTTAGCAACATAGTCATCAAAGGACTCCGCAGGAGGAAATTTTGAACTTTTTACCAACTCATCGACATATTGACGAGCTTTATCTGATTTACGAAAGCCTTTACACAGTTCATCAGATTCTTTGATAGTTGCAGATATTGTGTTGATAACAGAAGCATCGCAATCTTGCATATCTATCACATCAAAGGCTTCCTTATCTGATGATATTCCAAGTGCAAAGAACAACAACCAAACTGGCATTGTCGCATACAAAAAGGAAATGGAAATGACTTTGCTCCCACTGAAATCCTCACTCCTTGTAGGTTCAACCAGTTTAATATATATTCGCTCACGCTTTATTTCAGACATAAAAGAGATCATCCAGCAAGGACTGTCACTAATCCAAAGCCTCTTTAGACATCTTAGCTCTTGAGCAATGAATACCTGCAGGCATGACAACAGTAGAAACATAGTTAGATGACAAAAAAATACAATATATGATTCAAAGAGCATTCTCATTGCAGTAAAAAGGTTACGACTCAGATAGTCACACCCCAAAAGGAAACTCCAAATGAACTTAGCAAATAATCAGGTATCTGAAACCATGAAATGGTATCTGAGTATGTCTATGTCATCAGCAGATCCTCATCGCTCCTGTAAAGAATTATAACTGGAACTTTGAAAATCTATTAAAATCTCCAAGATGACCAAATAACACACTGCAGCTCATCTAGACCCTGTGTTGCATGGATACGTGGCTGAGGGTTCATAACGTGTATCAGATAATGTGGGCGATACGTATCCACAGAGTATCCAATTTTTTATTATTTTCGAATGTTAAGTATGGGACCCAATACGTATGCCTGTTGGATATGGACCAGCCCAACAAGAAGCAATGCTATCTCCAAATGCCCCAACGCCATAGCCCCTGATGCTGGACCACCTGCACCCTCATGCTGCCTCCCGAACTAGGGCGGTAACACACCCTCATCCCACTCGCTGGCCACCGGAACGAATCTCTTCCCCTGTAACATCAATCTAGGCATCTAGTGACCCTCCAACTCCCATGACAGCCGTGAGTTCATCCGCTTCCCCTGTTCTCACTTCTCGATCTACTATATTGTTGCTTGATTTTTTTTTGCTCCCTACTGAGGCATCTATCAAGAAGAATTGCTGCAGACAGTGGGATGTGGGAGGAGATTCTTTTGATTCGCTTGGTGGTGTTGGCATTCTCGAAGTGGCTGACCTCTCTCCCCCTTGATGAGCCTGAATTACAAGTTGTGTCTTCTGGTTTGGGTGATCTGCGGCTTGATGTTGTGGATGAGAATGAAACAAATGAGGAAATAGAAACTTGATGCGAGCCTGAGTGCCTTTTATTACTTTTCTATATTTGAGACTACTATATTTGAGAATTTGAGGCTTGAGACTTGAGACTTGAGACCTGCTGTTCTGTAATAATAGAACTTAAGTATAAGTATATTGCAATGTTTTATTGTTTTATCAATTTTAATGTTTATCTTTCTTATTTTAAATAGTAAAATGAATCCATGTAAGGATTTTTTTAGGAAATTGCCGTGTCTGTATCCTTCCAATACCGATACACATACACTTATCTGTATCCATGCTGCATAGTTTAGAGCTGTGTTGCACGGATACGTGTGATGGGCAGTGTATCACTTATTAGATACGTATACCCGATACGTATTGGCAGCATATTGAAATGAATAAATCCAACAAATGTCGATACGCACCCGCGATACGTGTCTCGGGGCAGACCACCAATACGACCTAGCCCAAGTAACCTCCGACACTCCATCCTTATCCACTCCCACACAGTTCTGTGTCTCATTTGCTGCATCATGCTGATGCACACCCATGCACCAGCGCATCGACACAGCACGGACAAGTGCACCCATCCGCTGGCTGCCGGTGACGAAGCCTCTGCCACAGTGGCAACGCACCTCCGCAGCCCCCCTGATAAGAAGCTCCAACATGCCCTCACATCGCAGCATGCACAGGCTCCTAGCAGCAATTCAGTGACAAGCCAACGACAACCCTCTTGTTGGCTTTCTATTCTCGAACTAGTCATTCTTTAGTTCTTGATTGACCTCTGCTGATTTTCCTTGTTCCCCATCCTGATTTAGTGCACTCTGTTGTGTTTTGTCCACATTTTTCCCAGCCGCAACAAGATGGCAAATGGCGTCACCAACAAATTCGAGTAGCACTGGTGCTAAAGCTTCGCTTCTATACTTCTATGCCAATGACACCAATAACCAGAGACAGAGCTCATACATTGAACTTCTATGTTTTCCTACAGTGATTTATGAACTATATTTGGAAAATTAGTGAATGGAGATGCTTATATTGACTTTTGGTTTATTCAAAAGTTGGAAAAGAGGAAAACACCAATATTGGTAATATCAAACTTTCTTTTTGGCTGCTATTTCTTTTATAATTCAAATGTTTTATTATTTATTTAATTAATAAATATCATAAAACATATCCATGTATTCGTATTTTTTAGACAAATGACTATCCGCCCGGTACTAATATATGTATCCGTGCTGCATAGGTTTAGACATAGCACCAGGAGGCGACCAACTCAAATGACTGCTCTGCCAAAGTTTCCTTCGGTACAATAGAATCCTGTGTTTATATATATAATCATATTTGGTCATTTTTCGCCCTCTTATGAGCTACCAGTAATGCATATTACACAATTTTGCTGATTGGGTTCTAAGAAAGCTCATGGCCCTATAGCCCCATAGTACTAGCAACAAAAGGACACTAGTAGAAAGTTAATAATTCAATATCCTATGTAATAATACATTAACAACAGAGATCGCTGAGTTGTACCTTCTCCATTCCTTTGACCAAAAAAGTATCCACCTGCGTCGAACAGGCACTCACTTTCCTTGAGATCATGCAACAAACATAAGTTTGATTTCACCATAACCGGAAGGAGGCCAATAAATATCCAATGAGTTTCATTCATGAACTCCCTTTTTCGAACAAAACCATCATTCCCTGTTTTAGATTTGTCACTTTTCTCCAAAGAATAAACCTAGTACAATGAAAAGCAATCCAAAGATAATCAGATGACCATAAAACCTAAGAAAATGTGAGTAACATTATGACACCACAACATGTCTTCATCATACATACTCCCTCTGGTTTCGTAAAAGAGACCGCTTTGAGGCCTAAAGCCAGAGGGGCATAAAGCAAGTCGTTTTGCATTTTATACACTAATTTGGGCTAGATTACCCTGGCATGCATACATGCAAGACAATTAATTCGCCACGTCGCATGCCAACCAAAGCGTCCGTGGTTGTGTCTCATTGTTTTTGCGTCGCTCTACATCCTTAATCGCTGGGTTGTGGAACTAGAAGCTCTGGATTGTCACCGAACATCGACGTGCCTCTCAGCCGTGTTCCATGGCATCCTGTGCTCATGCGGTGGATCCCATGACCCGCACGGATTCAAGCCATCATAAAGTGCCTCCATGTTTAAATCGAAGTCTTGTAAAAAAAACACGTATACATGTAAAAACTATCATTTAGTGCCTCCGAGTTTAAATCAAAGCCTTGTACAAAACCTATAGAAAAAAAAAAAACTTGTACAAAAACATGTATGCATGTAAATGGTTGAGAATCTGGACATGTTTTGCAATGAACAAAAAAAAAAAAAAATAGCCTGCCAGAGCTGCAGCGTGAGGGACTGAACAAGCGAAACAAAATTGCAAAAAAAAAATGGAGAATTGAACTCAGCACCAAAGGTATCAAGTCTAGGGATACTAGCCAGCTGAGAAGGGACAGATTGTTGCGTATAAGCGATTGTGGAGTCAATTTAATACGGGAAAAGAAAAAGATACAACCTAATTAATCACTTCTTGGTATGTGAGGTTGTGTCCAAAACAGCCTCTTTAGGAAACCGGAGTGAGTAAGGAATAAGTAAATGTAACAGACTCTTCAAATGGAATCGAACAAATGGAGAAACAAGAATAGCTATAGTGCTGGTGATGGATGGGATGTCCACAAAACACCAATCACCCATCCAGTCCTATGCTGCTTTATTTAATATATCCAATCATTTAGAACTATGCTATACCTTTTTTTTCCTCGTCACTGATCTTATAGTTCACCCAGTTGGGACATTTTTTTTTTTTTTTTTTTAGGAAATCATGGAATATATAAAGAACAAGTAATGGACACGTAAAAGAATGAAAATACTCAGGACCTGAATAGTCACTTCTACTTTAAGTCTTGCAGCATATGTCATATTCTGGAGACGAGCATGCCAAGGTTTAAAATCAACAGAACCTTCATCTTTGCCAGTCCAAAACACGGGCTTCTCAAGCTTCACTCTCCCAAACTTGATGATGGCATGCTTCCAGCTACCTGATCCTTTCTTTGAAGGATCATAGCCAGGTTCAACACTCACTTCCCCCAGCGAATCAAAAAGCTCTTGGAGCCCGTGTGAGACAAAAATCATTGTAGGAATTTATCTGATGGCTAATCAAACCAACTTCATCAAAGAAGGACCTTGATGCTTCTTTGCAAAACTTCTCTAGGCTTTCCACACTCATGTCGATTGGAGCATTGAAATATGGCTCAGAAGAAGACTTTCCATTAACATCATCATTAAGGGATGATTTTCCCTTAATATCCACATCCATAGAGGACTGGCCTTCATCGACATCTATAGGAGAATCCTCGTTCCCCTCCATGCTATGGGATTTTCCTACTCCGTCCAATACCATATCTTCTAGCTCAGAATCAGATCCATTTGATGGTTGCCCACTGTCCTTCTGTAACTCTTCCATCCCACAAGCACTGGCAGCTTATACCCTATCAAGTATCACAAAATCACAAATTAGTCAATTAGAAACTAATCGTCTCAACAGAAATAATACCATACAGAGTTGGTTGTTAAGATCATTAAACCAAAACAACTAAGGCATTAATGATCTACGAAAAATATGGTCATAAAGGCGCAAGGGGAATTGGCATGCATGACGTTTTTCCAAAGAGTTGTGTGCCTCAACATTAGGATGGTGTTAAATCGTTTATACAGATCATAATACACTGAGTTGCATAAAAACCAAGGAGTAAGTGATAGCACATATCAGAGAAATCCAAGCAGAAAACAATGATAAACAAACATCAGCCTATATCAATTACCAACACTCTGGCTCCCCATCAAGTGGTGACAAACTGAAGAAACTAGACGATTGCCACACATAAAACGTCAGCACAAAGCAAGTCACAGCAGAGAAACCACATCTATACTGCTGAATGGTTTTATTTTCACTGACGAGTCATCAAAAGAAACCCGGGGATGAAATCGATACTGGGGGCACACATGGGCGGATCCAGCTGGATGCATTTGAGGAAAAAAAATGAGTATATGTTTGATATATGTATGATGGGATCCCATGTATGATATATATTTTTCAAGTCGTCGCCTAGGCGTCCAAATCCTGGGCGTCCCCATCGCCACGACCAAAATCCACCAAAGCAAAAGAGGAGGCGAGGGAGAAGAAAGAGGAATAGCAGAGGAGGACCAGCAGGGTTTGGGACCATCGGCTCCCATGGCCATGGCAGCTTCCTCACCGGCCAACTGCAGAATTAGTGATGTGAGAGGGGCAAGCAGCAGGCCACAACAGCTCTCGATCTGCATAGAGTGGAGAGAGATCTGAAGGGGGCGCATGGGAGAAGGGGATAGTGTTGCTAGAAGGGAGGGGAGCGGCAGGGAGGACCGGAGGAGAGGTGCCGGCTGCAGATGTCAACGGAGGGGGCAGAGAGAGATAGAGGCGGCACCTGCTAGAAGCAGCAGCACTAGCACCGGCGGCGGCGGCCCACCAGTTGTTGCCTCGTCGCCGTCGTCGGAGGGGTGAGAGGCGGCACAAGGGTTAGGGAAGGGTTTAGGAATGGTTGGGTTGAGTGGCGCCTGAGAGAGTAGAGTATATAGAGAGTACAGTAGAGTAGAGTAGAGAGCGTATTGGAGTCACCCTACGGTGGTGTGAAATTCTTAGGGCGCCTAGGAGGAATTCTATCGGCCATCAACGAATGACTTTCTACAAATAAATACCAGATGAGGGATAAAAATAATATAAAAGAATACGTTGATTGGCTATCGAGGAGGAGAGAGACCAAATAGCTAATGACTCTCAAATAAATAAATGACTAATAAATATCTAATCTAAATTCGCCTCCTCCTAAAACATCTCTCTCACATAACTCAACTATAGTGTTTTATTTTTTCTTATTTAGATGTCTCATCTAGCCTAGCGATTTGAAAAGTGACATTGATAAATTAATGTAATTGTTTCCCTACAATGATTTGGTAGAACCATCGAGGCGCCCTTAGTGATGCTAAAAATTGGGAGCGGTGGTCAATCTTTAAAAACTATTTTTCACTGTGGCATGCATGGTACAGTATATCTAGGAAGTAAAAATACAACACTTTTGGTTAGCCTGAAACTTTTACATGCACACTACAACTGATGAATAGTGGTGCTCTGTTCTCGTGGTGGGATCCGCTTTTTTTAATTTGGCTGCACAGATTACCCAAACCATGACCAACGCCTAAAACGGGTATACATTGTTCTGCCTACCAATACCATGCTCGTTGAAACACAAATTTGCATAGTCGAGAGAAGGCGAGCCAAATATCTGACATCACAATTCACAGTGGTGGTGGTGGTGTGTGTGTGTGTGGGGGGGGCTTAGCAGGTGGACTGCAGCGAGGAGCGGCCAGGCGGACCGCGGCGGGGAGCCAGCGCAGCGAAGTTCCACTCGGGCGCGGGCGGCGGGTGCCGTGGCGAGGCAGGGAGTGGGGCGCCGCGGACCTTGCGGAAAATAGCATTCTATCTTTCTATCAATATTTCGGGAGAGGTCTTATCCCGACGGTCAAGATTTTTTTTTTTTTATATATGTACATATAAGTTTTGACCTAGTTGTCCAACAAACACATGATAAAACATTTTAGATTCATGCTCAAACCTTTTTCTCGATAGATTTATTTACCCGTTTTCATTAAGAGAAAAGGCTAAAAGAAGGGTCGGAGCACAAATACAAGGACTCAAAGGTAATCCTAGTATTACCGGCGAAATCCCAAAGACACATGCACACAAGAAGAATACAAGAGGGGAACCTCAACACATCAACTGACTATGTCCGCAAAAGAAAAAAAAAAAAATACATTCGCATAAAGGTCACCAACAATAGAAAACGTGGATCCACAAGCGACCAGGTAGTAGTCGCCGTGGAAATAGAAAACATAGATCCACAAGCGACCGTAGTGAAGTCGCCGTGGAAATAGAAAACGACATAAACCGCTAGTGACTAGATAGCCTCTATGAAGTAGAGCGCCGGTGACCAAGTAGGCTGCTGGCGAAGTAGAGAACCAACATCCACCAACGACCAGGTAGTCACTGCAAATAGGAGCGACAATAATGACACCTGCATGCTCGACAGCACCATTGTAAAGACAAGCAAGGAGCGACCCCGATTAGAGTGGCATAAGATGGGTTGCAGTAGTGCTCCAACGAAGCCTAAGGAAGGACCTTGACATTCGTAGACGCCAACAACGCTGATAGGAGCACATGAGTAGGTCTCTCAAACTGAACCCATCCCAATGGACCGGAGGCTGAAGGATTGTATGTTATTGTGGACGGAGGGCATATATGACAAGATCCTAACGACATGACATGACCAGCTCCCTTTTGCCAAAACCATCTTGACCCATGTTCGAAAGCATCTCCAAGAGTTTTGCAAAATGTACTTCGACAAAACTTGTGATTTGGCAAGTCACAAAAAATACGCGCCAAGTGAAAAAAAAAAAAATAGTTGTTCTCTAATAAATTTGCAAAAATTTGGCCCCGCAAAAAAAAAAGAAGAAGGCAATATCAGATGCAAGCGAGAGAGAGGACTTTATTTTCGTGGTGAGTATGCAACATGCAATCTGGGAGAGGATTTGCCAAGCCTTTCTTGCGCATATATGGGTGATGAGAGAGTTTTTTTTTCCAAGTTGTCATATTTTGTCAAGTCATTTGTCAAACTATTAGAGAGATGTTTTGGATATTTTACCAAAAATCAAAGATGCCAACTCCATTGCTAAACCGTTGGAGATGGTTTACAACTTACATCAGGCAAGTTGCCCACGCAAAGGATTTTCCTACGATGGGTGCATGGTGAGAAACGGCGGCCAATCAAGTCTTGACACGAATTTGAAATGTGAAATCTTTGAAATAGCGTTATCTCCCAGAACTTTGAAAACATACCTTGTATGTGTTCGAACTTCCAAATTTCCACATTTCCCTTTTTTTATGCAATTTCGAATAAATCATCAAATGTACCGTTTTAAAAACACTACTTCCTCCGTCCCTAAAAGGACGCCGACGTGGATATATAATACATAAGTTGACTCATTTTATAAAAAATCCGTCAAGAACATTTAAATCTTCAAATAAATTTGTTAAAAAACTATCTTTCCAATGATGCTAATTACTTAACATATATTTTAATATATAATTACTGTATTTGTTTCTCGAAGCGTAGTGACAACCTCTTCGGACATTCCAACTGATTTATACTAGCCTAAGGCTCGAACCCATGAGGAAGGACTAAATATTTCAGCAAATAGGTTTGCAATAATTCGGAGAGAAACAACTTACAAGCTTTCATTCATACAATTTCTGAACCCAAGTAATTATGCAGTTATCAGTTCTGTGCACAACATTGAATAAATGCTAGAACCACTCTTGTAAATAGCAAATATACGACAGTTTACAGTTTACACAATGGCCGATTGGTAAGTACTATAGTTACACAATGGCCATTTGAAAATCATGTATATATTATTACAATGCAAGAATTATAACAGAGGCATGCAAAATAAAATAGCCTGAATTCTCTGTTTTGTGCTCACTACGTCACATCCTTGGTGTTTCAGGCTTTCGAACCATCAGGATTGCTTCCCAGGTTGCCTCCAACTCCAAGCATGGACATCAGTCCTCCACCGTGTACCCTTCCCTCCGGCACCACGAGCCCAAAGCTCTGGCTTCGGCTCCCTCCGTCATCCCGGCTGTTGCCTGCTAGACCACACGAAGGAGATGCTTTCAATGAGCCAGGGATCAGCACCTGATGTGGTATCAGGAACCTGCCGGGGCTCTGCATGTCGCCCGACGAATCAACACAGTCTGACCATGCGCCATGGCCAGATGACGAGATGGCATGGTCCATGTTGCTATCAGCCGTTGATGAACCAGAGACAATGCCGCTGAAGTGGGAATGCCCGACCATGCTTCGTGCATGTCCAGGATCATGCTCTAGCTTGGAAGACATCCGGGTCGTATGTGCAGCACATAGACCGCTCCTTCCCCTAGCGAACTTGTCGCAGCCGGTGCTCCAAGCACATCGCTTGCCCCCACCATGGGCCTTGCAGAAGTCAGTGCTCCCCTGTGCGCTCTTGTCACACCCATCAAACCTGCAACGCTTGCCACCACCATGCTTCACACAGCAATCAGAGCGACCACGGGCGCTCTTGGTGCACCCGGGAACGGAGCAGCGTTTGCCCCCTCCATGCGCAACACAGAAGCTAGTTCCGCCATGGACACTCTTTGGGCACATCCCACCTCCCTCAAAGAGGCACCTCTTCCCGCCACCATGCCCTTTGCAGAAGGACGTGCTGCCCTCTGCACCTCTGGTACAGCCATCAAACATGCACCTTTTGCCTCCACCATGGGACTTGCAAAAGATGGTGCTTCCTTGCGCCCCTTTACTGCAGTTTGGGTACTGGCACCGGCGACCACCTCCATGTGAGATGCACAACCCAGGATGGCCTTCAGCACTTCGAGTGCAACCCTCTATCCTACACCTTTTCCCTCCACCATGTTTTATGCAGAATCCTGATTTCCCCTTGCTGCTCTCGGGCATTCCTCAATCCCACACCGGCGCCCACCACCATGAGCAATACAGAACTCTGTCTTCCTTCAGCGCTTTTTGGTGCAGCCTAACTCTTGGCAGCGTCTACCTCCTCCATGAGCTTTGCAGAATGCTGTTCGACTCTCAGCACCTTTGTTGCAACCAGGCTTCTGGCACCTCTGGCCACCGCCATGAAAATGCAAAGTCCAGATGCACCCCTTGCACCTTTCGAACACCCATTGAACCTGCATTTCTTTGGATGGCGTTGATGACTCCTCTGCTCACCACTTGTACCAGCTACTATATCAGAAGTTCCAGCAAAACAACAATCACCTGTAATGGATAGATCAGGGCTAGGATGAATCTCGTGATGATTCAGAGACCTATCATAATCGCTTTCAGTATCACATCCCGTTCCATCATGCTGTTGGACATCAGTATCTGGAGATGTTCCATTAAGACAATGATCTTCTGGTCTTGGCGCAAACAGAAGTGGCAGCATATGTCCACCTCGTTTCCTTTTCGCTGAAGTTGATCCCTCATCAATAAGTGGAAAGATGATACCAGTCTTCCTTGCAGGTGAATAATTCTTGCTGCCACTCGCTGTTGTAGATTGCAAATTTCTCGAGCTGCATCTTGAAAGACCCAACATTAAACCAGGGTCGGTTGTGGCACAATGTTGAGTGAGCAAAGTTGCAGATTTATAAGCTTTGTTTCCACCAAATGAGTGATTATCAGCAGAGTACAGATTTGGCGTTGGCCCGAGTCCAAGGACCAGCCTGCAGCCATCATCAGGAGCGGCCAAACTTTGATCGCCATGCTGAAATGTTCTAGAGTTCCGTGCTATCTCTGAGCTCCTGATGCAACCCAAGTTCATGGCTGACACAGCTTGGTCTTCATTCCTGCAATTTATGGAAGATGATTGGGCCTGGGAGAATGAAGAAGCAGCTAAATGTTCCTTTCCATGAAACCAAAGATTTGTCATATTGAGGTCCATCCTGCTAGTATAAATAAGGTAGGATTATGATAGGAAGAATTTTATATGTTGTTCAGAGACCAGATGCTTCAATCCAACCAACAGAACTCAGGACTCCAGCTTTACAACACCACTGAGGAAGCACATAGTATACACAAAATGGAAGTACACATGGATGTTCACGTAATGTATACCACCACTGACAAAACCTGATGTATCAGCCCTGTCCATGAGCATGAAGCTTTATTGATCCCAGATGGAAAATGATGAGGCTGCAGAAACTATGGACAAATCATATGCACACTATCTTATGCATCCAGAACCCCAAAGGGACTTCAAAAATGTCCACAATCTGCAGGTGAAGCAAGTAAGGTCATAAGTAAAATTGAACAAATATTATGATTGAAGCGTAATAAGATAACAGTTGATTGAAGTTAATATACCATTTTTATTAAGATGATGCAAACAATGTGAGAGGAAAAAAAAAGGTGCAAATATCAAGCCTGACTCAATATTTTGAAAATCTAACAGACCACAAGAACCTGGGGACTGAGGTACAATTATAAATGGACTCAAAATGGACTCAAAATCGTATCAAAGTTAGCATATGTATCTAATAGAAACAGTATCGACACTCCACAAGCATACATAATTTTTTTTTTTTGATGATGTTGATTGATTTCACAATTAACTCCAGCCTATGTTGGATCGGAAGACTTTCTTGAGTCGTCTCAACATAGCCGGTCCCAAGCCCGGTAAAGGAGGAGGGTTGCGTTAGGTTTGGCGAACCAACGTAAAAAAACCAGCCACTCTAATGGATATGAAACCCATAAGAAATTCGTTGGGCGTAACCCTCTTAGCGGCGACGCTACATCGAACCCGGTGTGGTGTCAAATGGGCAAGGGCCGGGTCGCCATCCCCTTAGTGGCGCGCGTCGTATCGTGATCCGGGTGCGATGAATAGTGAGCAAGGGTCGGGTCGTCGCAACCTTAGTGGCGCGCTACATCCGCGCCCGGGTGTAGTGAAAAATGAGCAAGGGTCTTTGCACTTTCCTCGACGGGTGCGAAGGGTAAGGAAGCTAGCCGAGCCAACTAGGATTCGCTCTAGGTAGCCGGAACGTAGGGTCCCTAACGGTAAGTTAAGAGAGCTAGTCGATCGCGGCAACTAGAAGGCGTGTAAATATTCTATGCGCGCTCGGGAGACCAAATGGAAGGGCCGAGAAGGCGAAAGAGGTGGAGGGCACGGCTTCAAGCTTTGGTACACGGGACAACATCGGGTAGGAATGGTGTAGGTATCTTGATAGATAGGAGCCTTAAGGATGGAGTAGTGGACGTTAGGAGGCAAGGTGATCGGATTATCCTAGTCCGATTGGTCGTTGGAGACTTCGGTCTTGAATGTGATCGCCTATGCCCCCGTGGTAGGTCTTAGTGAGAGCGCCAAGAGTCGGTTTTGGGGGGGACCTAGATAGCATGGTTAGTACTTGTGCCTATCGGTGAGAAACTCTTCATAGGAGGAGACCTCAATAGCCATGTGGGTGCAACAAATGTAGGGTTTGAGCGAAGTACACCTGGGTTTCGAATGCGGTAGTAGGAACGAAGAGGGGAGGATGTTTTGAATTTTGCTTTGGCCTATGACTTGTTGTTAGCGAATACCCTCTTTAGAAAGAGGGAATCCCATTTAGTGACCTTCCATAGTGGACAACACTTTCGAGCCGGTCGACTTTATCCTTGCAAGAAGGGAGGATAGGACTGCTTGCCTAGATTGTAAGGTGATACACGGGAGTGTGCGGTCCCTCAACACAAGCTTGTAGTGGCGGACTTTTCGTTTTTCGGTGCGTGCCCACCGACAAACGTGTCAAGATTACGAGGACGGCGTGGTGGAAGCTTAGAGGGAAGCGGCACAATCGTTTAAGGAGAGGATGCTAGGCGAGGGGCCTTGGGAAGAAGGAGAAGATGCACACGACATGTGGTCAAGATGACAACATGTGTACGGAAGGTGGCCTCGAAGTGTTGGGTGTGAGTAGGGGAGGCAAGAAGGAAGCGAAGGACACCCGGTGGTGGAACGACGAGGTACAAAAGGCTATTAAGGAGAAGAAGGAGTGCTTCAAGCGCCTCCATCTCGACAAGAGTGCGACCAACATCGAGGGCTATAGGATAGCGAAGAGGGCCGCAAAGCGAGCCGTGAGTGTAGCAAAGGGTCGCTTTTGATGACCTTTACCAACGGCTAGGCACGAAGGAAGGGGAGAAGGACATTTATAGGATCGCTAGGATACGTGAGAGGGAAGACAAGGGACATAAACCAAATCAAATGCATCAAGGATGGGACCCGGATCGACCGCTGGCCGCGGACGAGGAGATCAGGGACGGATGGCGAGAGTACTTCGATAAGTCGTTCAATGGGGAGAATGATAGTCCTACCTTTGAGTTGGACGACTCATTTGACGATACTTGTAGACGCTTTGTGAGGAGGATTCGGGGAGGCGCAGATCGGGGAGGCTTTGAAGAGGATGAAGGGAGGTAAAGCGATGGGCCCCGATGGCATCCCCATTGAGGTGTGGAGATGTCCGGGAGCGAGAGCGGTAGTATGGTCGACTAAGCTTTTTAACCTCATTTTTCGGTCAAACAAGATGCCCGAAGAATGGAGACGAAGTATATTAGTACCAATCTTCAAGAATAAGGGAGATGTTCAAAGTTGTACTAACTACAGGGGGATTAAGGCCGATGAGCCATACGATGAAGCCGTGGGAGAGGGTTATCGAGCATCGCCTACGGTCGACAAGTGTGACCCAAAACCAATTTGGGTTCATGCCCGAGGTCGACCATGGAGGCGATTTTCTTAGTACGACAGTTGATGGAGAGATTTAGGGAGCGAAAGAAGGACTTGCACATGGTCTTTATTGACCTCGAGAAGGCGTATGACAAAGTACCGAGAAACGTCATGTGGTGGGCCTTAGAAAAACACAAAGTCCCAACTAAGTACATTACCCTCATCAAGGATATGTACAAGGATGCGACGACATGTGTTCGAACATGTGATGGCGATACCGGTGACTTTCCAATTAACATAGGACTACATCAAGGGTCAAAGACTTGAGCCCTTATTTATTTACTCGGTGATGGATGAGGTCACAAGGGATATCTGGGGTGATATCCCTTGGTGTATGCTCTTTCTTTGATGATGTGGTGTTAGTGGATGAGAGTAGAGCGGGGGGTAAATAGGAAGTTGGAGCCGTGGAGGCACACGCTAGAGTCGAAAGGGTTGATTGAGTAGGACCAAGACCGAAAGTATATGATGTGCGACTTTAGCCCGACTAGGCACGAGGATGAGGATGTCACCACGGATGGACAAGTGGTGGCCAAGAAGGATACTTTTCGGTATTTAGGATCTATGCTACGTAAGGATGGCGACATTGATGAAGATGTTAGACATAGAATCGCGGCGAGGTTGGCTAAAGTGGCGTCAAGCTTCGGCATCCTATGTGACAAGAGGGTACCACGAAGCTAAAAGGGAAGTTCTATAGGGACGGCGATTCGCCCGGCGATCTTTGTATGGTCTTGAATGTTGGCCTACAAAAAGGCGACATGTCCAACGAATAAGTGTGGCCGAGATGCGTATGTTGCGTTGGTTTTGCGGGCATACTAGAAGGGATAGAGTTCGAATGAAGATATTCGGGATAGGGTCGGGGTGGCTCCTATCGAGGAGAAATTGATTCAACATCGGTTGAGATGGTTTGGACATGTTCAACGGAGGCCTCCCGGGCGCCGGTGCGTGAGTGGAGTTCTAGAGCGGGTAGATAATGTAAAGAGAGGTAGAGGTCGACCTAGACCGACTTGGGACGAGGCGGTTAGCGAGACCTTAAGGAGTGGAATATCTCCAAGGATTTAGCTTTGGGCGAGTGCTTGGAGGCTAGCTATTAACGTGCTGAACCATGACTTTGTTTCCTTTTCTATTTACCCTATCTTTATCCTTCGTCTTTGTGCCTTTTTACGTTCTTTTATGTCTTGTTTCATATGGGTTTCATCTCTAGCCTACCCCAACTAGCTTGGGACTAAAGGCTATGTTGTTGTTGTTGTTGTTGTTGATCAGTTGATTTCACAGTTAAGTAGCATGAAAAAAAAAAACATGGGCAAGTACAGAAGCAATATGATTACTGAAGAAACTTAAAACGCCTGTGGGAAGGCATCTGATGCTCAACATAATGTTTGATTAATTTGAAATAGCAGCATCATTTGAAAGACTGCAATAGCACTTATTACTTCAGAATCCTTACACCAATACTCACTGACATATCTTCACAACCCTCTGAAGTTGAGTCACAAAGTTTGAAAAAACTTTTTACTACTGTAGAGACAATCCATGTGACCATGTCCAGTGGAGAAGTAGTTGCGTAGTTCCAATTATAATTATATTTGTTGTTTGTCCATATCTCTTAGCACATGTTTTACAGAGCAAAATTCAGAAATTACTGCATGGGTATGCACTAAACATTAAGCGATGTTGTTGCCTGTTGACACATAGAAAATTATATGGGCACTCTAATGAATAAAAGAATAGTTTTTCCTTGAATTGGAAACTTCGGCTCAAACATGTAATTAAGATACTGCCTACAAAAAAAATGATGGATTCACCAAATTTCCACTACAATTCACAAGATCCACTTGCAAAGTTTCCATTATGCCAGATAAGCATAGTAATTTCTCTACAGCGATATGAGTCCACAAAATTTGCACTAAAACTCACTAGAGTGACGGTTACCCTGGCGGGCAAAAAACGATGCGCACCCACCCGCCCGTCCCGCCCCTCCTCGGACGACGGCGCCGCCGCCGTTCCTCCCCCAACCCGATCTCCCTTCCAAGTCCATCTCAGCCCAAGCCAAGTACAGATCCGTGCTCCCCTGTCGACGATCTACCTTCCCATGGTGGTTTCGGTGGGCGGGTCACCCTTCCGCAGGGGCGCTCGCCTCCGACTGCGGAGGCTTCTATGATGGCGCCGTCGAGCTGGCTGAGGGACGGCCGAGCCCGGTCTGGCCGCAGCACGGAGCCCGTCGTGCCTCTAGCTGGCTGCTTCTTTGCCGCCCTTGAGAGTGCCGCCCCTCGTCCGGCCATCGCCGCCTCGTCGTCTTGCTTGAAGTCGCCGCCCGTCGTCTTGGCGGCCGCCGCCGCATGCCGCTGGGCGCCTCGAAGTTGCCGCCGGGCGAGCCACAACTCTGCAGTTGCTTCTTCATCCTCCCGTCGAAGATGCCGCCGATCATGCCATGGCGCCGCACGGCCCGTTTCCGCAGGCGGCCGGTGCCTCCAGCTCCGGCTCGTCGGCGCCACGAGCCCCGGGCCGTCGACGCCCGGGAAGTTGGGGGAGCTAGCGGAGGGGCCGCTGTCATCCACGCCCTCTTCCCGGGCTGCGGGGGGTCCGCCCCGCCGGCCGGCGTGCCGCCATCGCCCCTGCCGGTGAGGCCGGCCCCCTTCGCCCACGCCGCTCGTGGAGGTGGCCACCGACCATCTCCGTCGCTTCCGCCCAAGTCCATCGTGGGGGAAGGACTTCGGCGGTGGTGGCATGGCCCTCCGCGACATGGACGTCGAAGAGGGCGAGTTGGTGGATGGAGACCTCGGCGCTCCTTCCTCGACCCACGACCACCAGGCAAGTGCCTCTCGTCGAGGCTCGTCCCTTCTTCCTCCTCCGTCGGCGGGACCAAGGAGGAGCGGCGCCGATGTCCCCATGTCCGACGCTCCAACGACGAGTTCGAGATGCCAACCACCGCCGCCGCCTTCCGCCTCCTCCACCTCAAGGCGGCCCGCGGGGCATCGGTCCTCCTCCACGAGGCAATCCGCTTCCCATCCGTCATCTCGCGCTCTGCGATGGGTGTCGCCGCCTACCGGGTGCTCCGGTGAGGACCACCCCGGCACCGGCGGTGCCGATCCGTCGAGGCCGCCCGAGATGTGGCTTCGAGGTCCCGGCAATGGCGCGTCGTTCTTCTTGGGCTCCACCTCACGAGCCTCTGCCGGCTGAATCGACGACGGTGTCTGCGGGCTCCATCCGTGTCGGAGATTCTCTGTCCGGCTCCCTCGGCCGACGACCTTGGCGATCATGGGGGCACCAGCCGCGTCACTTGCCCGTCGCCCGGCGCGCGACGCAAGCCCCGAGGGTGCTCGGCCATCACCGACAGTCTTTGCTGCGTTGACCGTGGCGGCTCTCGCCGGAGGCGGCGGTGGGGCCCCGGGACATGGGATGACCCAATGCTCGTTGAGCTCGCGGCCTCCATCAGCGTGCGCCCGGCTACCTTCGTGGAGGATGAGGCCCCCCTGTGCATGGTGGATCTTTGCGTGCGTGGGCACTCCTTCTTAACCACCGCGCCGAGGCCGGTGGACGGTCGGGTGGGCCAACTTGGTGGAGGCCGAGTTCACCGTCCCACTTGTCACCGTCGTGTTGGGCGCCGCACTAGGCACCCCCTCGGCCTCGCCGCCTAAGGATCGAGGCTCGGTGTGCTGCGTTGCAAATGGAGGTCGAGGATGACCTTCCGGTGCGGCACGCCGGTGCCACCGGCCGGTGGCGGCGGGCGGGTCTACACACTCTTCGAGCCCGGTGCTCGTGCCATCGGTGGATGAGTTCATAGCCGCCTTCGGGGAGGCCGCCGAGCCATCCATACTCCACGGCCTTTGAGGAAATCGCCGCCGCCAAGACGCCCGAGCTAATCTTGAAACGTGGTGCACGGCTCGCCGCTAAGATGCGTCCCAGGCTCCATAGGCCGGGGGGACCGGGCGAGGGAAAGTTATGCTCAGAAAGATGGGGATCGAGGTCGGCGCGGCGTGAGGATGCGGTCTCCTTTGCTGAACTGGGCAGCGGCCCTCACGCACCCAACGCCGGGTCAACATGGAGGCCATGGAGGTCTTCCTTCGCGAGGGAAGAAGCGGCGCAAGGCCCGAGAGTGCTGCGGTCCCGGCCGCGACATGGTTATCTTGTAATTAACCTTCGGGTTGCATCCAAGTAGTTAGGTGCGCTTGCTTTCTGTTGTGTTTTTATTTGTGTTTTGTTACGTTTTTTTTTCTCTCGTTTCGTAGCGCGATGTCTGCTCGGCGTCAGATCCCGCTTGGTTTGTCTTTTGGATTTGGTTTTCCTCCTTAAATGAAACACGGGTGAATGGCCGATCGCGAAAAAAAAACTCACTAGAGTGACAGCAACTGCCAGCAATCTGCAAAGTCAAGCTCCGAAACTCATTCACTGGGGTCATAAAGAAAGACAATCCTTCAAACACAAGACCTTAAAGCAAGCTTCATGCCTTATCACGGCACAAGGCAAACAAGTGCTACTACTCCACTACGTAGGTGCTAATAAAACGACCGCCACACGAACTCCACCAGAAGGAAAGTGCAGCTATCCTCCAAGAAGCAACGATTAAAACTTGAGAGAAGGTGATGAGAGTTTGCACTTTTCATAGCAAGAGAGAGAGAGAGAGATGGAAGTGAGAGGCGGAGATGAGTACCGGCGCGGAGAACAACCCCGGAGGCGGCGAAGCGAAAGGGTGGAGTGGAGGGCGGAGACCAGGGCAGGGCGGCGAGGGGAGCGATGGGGACGGGAGACGCGAGATAAAAAGAGGCGTGGGGAGGAAAAGGTGGGAGCTTTATGCCATCGTGCGTACCGATGCCATTGGGGGATGGAATTTGGCTTTTGGGGCTCGGGAGGAGCAGCACCACCCGAGTGCCATCAACCACCTAATCATGCGCGATTTGGAAGCGGACGCGCGGCCTGGCGCTCGATCCGGCCCCAGACGCAGGCAGCCCCGGGGCGGCGACGCGGCCGCGGGCTGCTGCTGCTGCTATCTGCACGCCTGCGGCGTCGCGTCGCGTGGGGCTGGGGGCAACGGGGGCATCGTGGCGTGGAGCCTGGAGCGGCGGACGGTGGGTGCGGTGGCCGCTTCAATCAACTCTGACGCCATGAACAGCTCCTTGTTTTGTTTTCTTTCACTCGGCGGCCTCGTGCGTGCGTAAGCTTAACGACGACTGACGTCAGGGGCCCACACTAGCGTGGGTCAGCGCCTCTTGGCCGTCCGATTGGCCGCGGCCACAAACCATGGACCACTAGTAGAACTGAATTACCACATTGTTTATACTACTGCTACAGAAATGGTCCTGTTTTTAACGTTATCCCTTACAGTGAGTGACAAGGTGGTCATCTCTGCTAGTGCTAGCGTACAATCATCTGAAAACGACGGCACCGGCAGAGTCCGTACAGTGTGAGATCTGTTGGGATCGACATCGACGTGGCCAACTCGTTGGAGGCCGGACCAATCATGGAGGGAGGGAGATGGCGAAATCTGCGGCCTCGCGGCGAGATGGCGAAATCTGCGGCCTCGCGGCGAGATGGCCATGGCCCCCGGCGGAACGTACGAGCTAGCCTGGCGTCGTGTCGCGTCTGGACCGGTGCACGCGCGCGTAGGGTAGGGGTCCGGGTCCGGGACCGACCGATCATGTTAGCTCTCGATCGTCCGTCCTCGGAAAGGGGACGGAAGCGTCCGCACTCCAAAGTCCGCCGCACAATTACGCTGGCGTGGCGGGTGGCACCACTCCACTCGCGGCAGCCGGCGCTCCTCGGCGTGGCCGAGCAGAGCCGCAACGCGAGGGAGCAAGGAATCAAAGGAAAGGCAGGTCGAGAAGGCGCCGCGCCCGGTTGCCGCCGCATTCCACTGCTCGGCCACCGCACGGCGCACGTACGAGTCGCAGTCGCAGCCAGCCAGCCCCTCTGGTTCTCGGCGTCCGCAAGGCAGCCCCAGGATTCGACCACCGCACGAACGGCCGGCTCCTAGCACGACCAAGGGCATGCAGGGCGCCATGATTGATGAGGGAGGGAATGGCGTGTCCGGCGGAGGCGTTTACCTGGCCCGTCCAGTGGCGAGGCGCCGCGCGCATTTCGGGCATTTCGTAGACGCAGATGTTGGTTCGTATTCTTCCCGTCAGCGTCAGGTCAGGCGGCGACGTGCCGTCTTGGACTCGGAACGTCTCGGACGACGACGTACTGAGTACAGGGACGAGACCTCCATCACAAGAGGCGAATACACAAACCAGATGCATAAATGCTGGTCCTAGTCTATACAAATACCAAGCGAAAAAAGATTAGCAGGCGTATAGAGATTCTTCAAACGGAGAAAACATGGCTGCAAAACCACTACTACAATATTATTATGGCTAATTGATTTATGTGTGCAGCCTGGCTGGCATCGTCCCGGTCGGCGATCCGAAAATCAAGTTGCAAATGAAGCATCAACGTTGGTGCAGGTAGGGTTGGCGATGAGAATAATACAGCTGATGAATTATGCATTTCATTATATACATTACATATGGACTGCGGTACGGTTTTATTATTATCACTTTAATAGGTGTACTTTAATCCAGAATAGTACGACTACTTTCTTGCAATTATTATTATTATCTGGCCCAAGAAAGCAAAAATAAGTACCAGATTCTTTTCTTTTGAGTGAAAAAAGAAAAGTTTCTAGACATGGACAGCATGGATTGGTGGGGGTTACAAGCTAACACAAGAACATAGTACATACCGGATCAGATCCCTTCATGCTCAAGCGTAACATGGCCACCCCTTGTGATTGCAGTTCACAATCCAGGTCCAGGCACCTATAAACAGGATAAATGATTTTGCAGCGGAAAATCATAGCCACACAGCCAAAAAATCTTACTAGTCTGATATGGTACTGTGCGAACTTACAATAGGCCAAATCGTGTTATAAACTATAACAGTTCTGCAGGATACTATAGAAACTTCTAAAAGCGGCAACAGCCACAAAACACACTTCAAAATTGCAGATAGCTTTACAACTCTTAACAATTGGAAAACAAAAACTGTATACCACACGGTCAAAGTGATCCTAAAGGACTTCATCCTCCTGAATCAGGATCTCCTCCTCTGCTACTCCCCAACAACAGCTCTGAGGCTTTCCACCGCATGAGGATGGGCAGCAGCTCTGCAGTAAATTGAGACGAGCTAAGAAATAGTGCAAAGTGGACAACGGTATGTAAAGAAAAAGAAATGTACAATGCCTGGTTTCACCCTAGTACCAAGAAGAAGAAATATTAAACAATGACAACTATGCACATGTAGCTGCCCACTGAACTTTCAATATTGTCATAGCGTAGATAACTAAAAGTGTTCCCAAGAGCCAATGTGGAATCTGGCAAAACTACGCAAACCAGAAATTTGTTTGTCTGAGAAAATGGTAATATGAAAGTCTATTTTTTAAACTGGATTAAATCCTAGCAGATGTTTCAGACAACATATCTGCTAGGAATTCTGAAATACGTTAAGAACATCAAGGACACAGAAATCTCTTAACCACACAAAGCTCAAGTGATCCTTTGATGACATAATATTCTTTTTGTGGTGCATTTTGTAAATCAAATAATTTTTGAAATAGAAGTACTATCTGGGGATCATGTTTCAGGCACTCAGAATTCCTTAGATTTCAGTATCAGGAAATTGAAGAGTAATACATACCTTGGAGCAAGTGTATATGATAGCAGTCAGCCAAGTCCAGCTGCTGGGTGCATAATTTGAGGAGCCATCTCCAGCTTCATGGAGAAAGTATGATAAAGGAGACATCAATTGCAGTTCATATTGGCGTGGTGAACCACACAGCCTACAGGTGCCAGGATCTTGTAATTTTGTTGTAGCCAACAGTGGCTTGCCACCATAAGAATACCTAAAAGAAATATTGCATTTCAAAATTTAATTCAGGTTGTGCAAAACAAAAAGGACAAGAAACAATGGTTTGCAAATACCAAGTAAGGTTGCAATCACTGAATGACACTATATGAACCAAATGTTGAACTACCTAAAGCATTGCTGGGGATATGCATCCAACCGTTTCTTGAATTTCAAAAATGTTCTGTCAGCACCAATAGCTTTATCATACTCATACTTTTCTCCTTCCCATTTTTTCTTCTTCATCATTTGTGGTATCCATGATTTCTTTGTCCAAAACCAACTCACTTCTACTTGAACCCACAGTGCCTTTGCCCCCATACAGTTCCTTATCATAATATATGTAAAAACAAGGAAGAACTGCAACAGAATTTTATCAGAACAAAACAATCAGATTTTGCATAGTACATGGTAACGTGTTCTTTCAAACTTGTCCCCACCTGGTACGCTCGGATCACATGCTTGCTCCTTCAATACAGGACGTTTTACAGGAGCATTAGCATGCTTCGATTTATTCTTCTTCTTCTTTGAGTTAGATGCCAAAGTTGCAGCTTGCTCAAGTGCTTCAGCTAAGGCATCTAGATCAAAATCGTCATCGTTGATATCAGGAATTTTGTTTTTATCATTTTGTTCTTCTAGAACACTTGTAGAAGGAGGTCCATTCGATTGACCTAATTCATCACCACCGCCTTCTGTTTGCATAACATTACGGCATTTTTGAACTCTTAGGACCTTCCAGCTATAAGAAGAAAAAGGAAAACAAAAAAGAGAAAAATACATAGTACTGGCTTAAAATCATGTAGAGGTCTGGATATCTATAAACAGACTGAATCAATTGGCAAATGCTTGCCTTTTAGGTTTAGGGTCCACATTCTGGCGTCGGGCAAACAAGCACATAGATTACCCTCTCCTCAATGTTTAGCTTTGCCACAGGCGCATGTACCTTAGGTTAGAACCAGAGTATTATTATTTTTACATGAACACCACTAAATCGGCTGAGGCAAAAGTACTAGTATCAACATACAAGCATTCTGTACCATCATGGATTGGTATGTAAACACAGTTTGCAATGCTAAGTCAGAGAATTGCAAGCTTGTAGCTTTACAAGCCTGTGCCCAAGCACCGGAACACTCTGTTTCCTTACATGACTGGTCATAAAGATGTATCAACTAGATATCTAGTAGAATTTTGCTAATTCGACAACACTCACCTGAGCAACAAGACAAAGCTTGGTCCCACATAAGCTGCACTGGAGAGTCTCGGGCTTAATGCTCATATCACCAGTTGTTGGCCAATCCTGCAGGGGGAAAAACCATCAAACGATTCAAAAGGAAGTCGGCTTTCAGAAAAAATCTCTCACCTCTGAGAAGAGTCATCAAGTAAAAAATTATAACCGTGGTGGGTTAACTGAAGAAGATGCATGCCATAATCTCGTCTCTAATTCCTAAGCAAAACCATAAGCTAAAACCAGCAAGAGCTACACACAAGAGACATACAGGGACTCCACCGATCTTAGTGGTGTAGTGGTCGGCCTTCTCCCAGTAATCCGCCGCCCAGGGGCCAGGCAGACCTAGATGCACCTCCTCCGCCATGCCCACCTCCCTGCTTCTGTGCACTTCCTCGGCAAAGGAAGGCTCAGACAATAATACGAAATCCTTTACAATGGAAAGGCACGGACCCTCTGTTACTCGCCGGTGACCGGCGGCGCGAAGAGCGGTCGGGTTGGGGACTGGGGGAAGGTTTTTAGGCGGCGGCGGCGGGCATCGCAGAGGGCGGGCGCTGTGACTGTGAGACAGTCTGGGCCGGCGCTGGTTTCCTATCCTTGAATGAGGTCTGCTGAAAAACTGATATGGGCCTTGTAACGGCGGTAAGGCCTGCCCAAGAAATATGGATCTGATGGATGCGGCCCATATTTTTTTTTAGAATATGCGGCCCATATTATTTCGCCGAGGCTCCGAGCCATATCCTGTTACTTCACCCACCGGCGGTGACCACGGTTGGCTAGCTTCCACCGCCGCTTCCGGCCGTCTTCATCACCAGCAGACGGGGGCACGTAGGTACAGTATGGCCGGCTGCATACCTACTAGCTCCAACTTTTGTGTGTCCACATGTCGTCTAATATTCGTGCTGTTGTACGTGGCACTATCAGAGACTTGATTTTGACTAGTAGATCACTCAGAAAGCTCCAATTATCGTCACTACCGGTAGTGATTAACAAGTGCTTGTTTCAAATTAAGCCTCGTAGTTTGAAGGTGGTCCAAAATTAAAGCGACGGATCATCAGATACGACGATTAACCAACAAACACCCCCTTCGTCTTCCTTCAGATCTGAAGATGCCAACAGTGTCTGCTTCTCTTGTGAACTGAACATTCTCCGGTGACACTGATCCGGTCCCATACGACATGCTCGTATGCTGGAGCACGTTCCGATATTCGATCGGCTAGCACGACGCGACAACGGAAGATACAACCGGACTTGTCACGGAGCAACCGAATGCAGCAGGCGTACAGAATCTGACACCTCATACGGATTATGTGGAACGTACAGAACCCCTGGGTTCGTGACACGTGCGAGAGCTAGCGGACGACTCGATTAGATGGATCGTTTCGCTGCACTTACGATACAGCTGGATCTAATCCATCAGGATCCCTAATGCTAGACTGCTAATACGTTCAAAGCTAGGTCTGAAATACTGAAGCTCTGCACTTTTAGATGTTTCTGCGGTACCCAGTAGCTAGAATTTGTCAGAATATACTTAAAAAATCATTTGAAAGAATATGTACGTGCTCAATCAGCAGCGTACGCTGGAGGAAGCACCGGTCGATTTCTCTGAGCAAGAAGAATAAATGACGTTATTTGATTTGTAGTGTACCTATTTCGATCATGAGGTGCTACCAAGAACAGCACGGATGATGTTTCCCAGACAGCTGTGTGCTGAAGGATCATGGATGTTGCAGTTGCAGTGCAGGCCATGCTGATCTGAAGGTTGGCCGCTGGGACACTGAAAAGATCAAAAGAGGTTGGTAGAATATCACTGCTCTACTACTCTGCAGCGACGTTTTTCGAGTTGATGAGTGGATATCAGGCAGACCCGCGATGAGTTTTCTGCAAGCAAGGGAGACCCACCAGCCACTAATGCCTGCTGCATAACCTCTATCCTATACTAGATCCCATCCCAACTGACTCGATGAGGAAACCTCATCTTGTAATCCCAGAGATTAATATAGCTAGCGCTTTTCGTATGAGTAGACTGGCACTAGGAACACACAACGCGTGATGTTGCTAAAGTACACTCGTAGAGGTGAAAATAACACTAGAATGCATGCAGGTAGCCTAAGCTGGTGGTAGTAGAACGCAGTTTAGCTTGGATATAGTCAACATGGAGGCCGTACATCTCCCGGGATCGATTTCAGTACCTCTCTGTACCTGCAGGCTGCATTGCCTGAGTGATGATGAAGCAACGCTCGAGTCATGATCATCATCACCTGCAACTGCGAGACTCCAACGGCTTCTCTTGCCCACCACGCACAACACCTCGCATCGCACACGCCCCACAGCGTCGCACCGGCTGACAGCGATGGCGGGCGGCAACGGAGTCGGTGCCCACCCGCGTTGCTGCTGTTAGACGCACCATGACGCCGGCGGAGCGAACTGCGGCGTCCGTCCGTCCGTCCCCGGCTCGGGCGTGGGTTCCGTGGCAAGGACGTGCGCGGTCACGTCGACGTCGGCATCGGCACCACGCTCGGCAGCCGGCCCGTGACTGCGCTGCGCCCCCGGGCGGCCGCGGCCGCGCACCGCCTGCTCGGTCGTACAGTATGCTGCTGCTGCTGCTGCGTCCGCAGGTGCGCATGATGCAGAAAGTCACGGGAAACCACGCCCATTTCTGGCGTTTTATGCGGGGTGCCGGGGAAACGGCCGTGGCCCGTGGGGACGCGCGGCACACGGGCTGCCGCGGCCGCCGTGGCGTCTTGCTGGCTCTCTGGTGCATGCACGCACCACGGGCAGATAGGTACTAGCACGTAGTAGTACGTACGTAGCCTCGATGATCCTGCTGCTGCTGAAATGAAACAAACAAGAGCGAAATACGTGTATGCCATTATGAAAGTTGGTCGATACGTGTATGTCATTGAAAATTGAGTTGGCACCTGTGTGCCATGACGTAAATTTTTGTTACTTGTATGCCATTCTGGATGGATGGCTGGCTAACAGAGGCTAACGGAGGTGAAAAAAGACCATTATGCCCTTCATCTTGTTTGTGTTGGCTGTGCTGGTTTGTGCTGCTCGTTTTTTTTTTTTTTTTTGACAAGGATTGTGCTGCTCGTTGGTAGTTAAAAATCATATATGCATGGAAAAAGTCATTTTATTGAATAATATTGCATAAATAATTTTAATAAAAACGGACAACATGACATTTAATAGGAAGAAATAATCCACAGTGATAAATAATAGCAACAATATTCGTCACATAACCTAGTTCCCAAACCACAAGTGTTTCAAATTACATGACTGTTGCATAAAACATCACAACAAAAGCAATAGTTTTTCCAGACCACAAGCTGAAGTTGGTGAAATCAGCATCCACAATTTTGTTAAAGCTAAACCATCGACCAGGGCAATTAGAAGAAATAATCTGAAATTCTAGGTTGAAACTACTGTTGGAGTCCATCCTACAGATGAACAGCAGCACATGCTCGTCACAAATTCATCAAGCAAATAAAATTGGAGAGGAAAATTGAAGTTACCTGCTGCTGCGCTTCGGTAGATGGCCTGGAAGCCCGTCCAGGCGCCCGGCCTCCACGGTCAGCGGCCTCCCCGCGCGCCCACACGCACCCTACGCCCGATCTAGGTCATGGGCGGAGCGTGGGGAGAAGCTCTGGGGAGGGGAGGGGAGGGGGCGGCCCAGGGAGGAGAGGGCCGAGCTGGGCACGCGCGCCGGCCTAGCCGGGGGCGAGGAGCGCCGGCGCTCTTCACTGGCCGGGCGACGGGGAGGGGCTCCGCTCGTCGCGGCCTTCACGCGAAGAAGAGGAGCCGCGGGGGCGGGCGTAGCGTCGGACAGGAGCGCTCTCGGGACAGAGCCGGCAGCGACGGGATTTTTTCCTGGAGGCCGGTGCTCCTCTTCTTTCTGTCAAGGGCAAAATTGTCAAGTGATATAGATGGTCCCGCCCGTCAGAACCAAAAGTCTGTTAAGTTTTAACGAATAGGTGACGGAATGGCATGTATGTAACAAAAAAATTTACGTCGTATGGCACACAGGTGCCAACTCAATTTTCAGTGGCATACACGTATCGACCAACTTTCATAATGGCATACACGTATTTCGCTCAACAAACAACCTCTGTTGGTTCCGAGAAAGTGAAAGAATCACGCGTGCCGTGCCCGTGCGTTGTCGATCGTACGTACAGGAGACTCTCGTGCTTTGCCTTGCTCGCGGCCGGTCCATGATCTGATCTCGTCCTGGTAGAGTAGTGGTATAGCATGCCTGAGCACTCTGTCGCCGTGTCGCGGTGCGCCGTCCTGCGTCGGTTGCCACCGCCTGTGTCCATCCACGGCCACGGACCACGGTGGACCCTGCACGCACGGTCAGGGTCTCAGGCCCCAAGGCTCACGGGAACTGATACACCTCTGCGGATATGCTGGTGCTGGCGCGTGTGGCTGCCAAATTTGGACAGCCAGCCGATCGCATGCGCTACCCTGTTGCCGGCCCGCCGATAGGATCATGCAGCAAGTACGCCGATTTGCGTATGTCCTAGTAAACCCCAAAACCATTCTTTAAATTTGTTTGCTTTTATTAGTGTAAATCGCAAAGCAACTGCGGCCAACCATTTTTGAAACCGGAAAGGCTGTGCATACCAGTCCACAAAACCACAAAGGTACATTTGACATTCTGACGATAAAGCAACGAGCAACCGCATTGACCCTGAAGAGAGCGAGCAACCCTCGTTGACTATGCACTCTGTTCCTTTTGTCTGATGGTGCAGTGCAACCTGACAGACTTCTATTGTGTAGTATGCTCTACGGCATGGTGCTGGGAAGGAAATGGTATAAAGCTTGAGAAGAAGCTACCATATGATTCGTATTCCTATCGTATAGAGACCTGCTCTCCATCACGTTCAGTGCATTGACCCGTAAGATTTGGTACCGAGGCCGCCGTTTCGGCATGCTCCCAGCTCTGACTCGCGAAAGCAAGCAAGGCACAATGCCCTGTTTCCGGAAGGGAACTTTCCATCTGACCGAGAGCTCTGAGCTCGGCATCTGCTGCAGCTGCACCGTACCTGACGTTGCCTTTTCATCCTCCTACACAAAATATTCATCAGCCAAATCCGCTTGACGTGCAATCTGGGTAGCCCACCGGCACCGGCACCGGGTGATGGCCTCGCCTCGCCGCGCAGGACCAGCGGCCCGAAACCGTCGCCCTGATCCCGACCGCGCGTCGCCGTCGACGCGCCTAAACGCACACTCGGCGATGGCCGTTTCAGAGGCTGATTCGTTCGGTGCAGATCAGGAGGGCAACATGGAAACAGCAATGATGGTCATCTGAAACCGGTTTTCTGGACTGCGAGGAGACACGGTCCCTGCGTGTCGATTCATGTGATGAACATGACGATACGGCCGGCCGGCCTGAAGAAATCTGTATGTGTGGATGGATCCCAGGGAAACATGCGATGCGTCCGTCCATGCATACAGTGCGTTTGTATAAGTGTAGCCTTATCTCTGTATTATACGGACGGCTGCTGAAAACAGTACGCGTAACCACCGATGGTCCTGCGATCAAAGCAACGGATGAAGCCACGAGCATCAGCTAGCGCCGGCCGAATTGGAGCTGCTCACGACGTGACAGTGTGTGTGTGTGTGTGGGTGACGACGGTTCTGATGTTGTATTCTGAAGGTTGCCGGCTCAACCACCGAATGTGTCGGTAATCCCATACGCATTGTGCGTCTTCTTTGTTGCGTTTCCTTTTCCATGGTGGCATGGCAACCAACCACCGTGCTTTTCCTCACAAAAAGCCCACTGCACTCCGTCGGTCACGTTCACGTACACCGGGAGTAGCTAGCCCGAAGCTCACGTAGAGCAGGTTCACACGTGCCATGCACTCTGTATTTCTGGTATTCTTTACCTTGCGTTCACTCGTGTAACAACGCCATTAACCGGATCACACAGACCCTCGTTCAAGGCAAGTAATTTTCTGACTCTTTTTAAGTTCTTTGCTTTCGTGGATAGTGAAGCGCCACTGCTAGTTGCATGCTCTTCTGATTAAAAATTGCAAGAATGCATCTGGGTTTTTTTAACCTCGGCTGAATCATTAGGGCACGCTATCGGTGGGACGTTAGCAGCTGCAGATAGCTACGGCGCCACCATTGTCCCTACCGGCGTTGTTATCCATCCACTTCTCGACAGTGGCGGACCTAGCTTTTAAGCACAGGGGTGCACCGAATTTTTTCTATATATAAACCGATAAACCATTTATAACCATTATTTTGTTTTTATTTTTTTTTTACAATTTTCATTACTATGTATGACAGGTGGGTCAGGGGGGCGGACCCCCTTGACCCCTTTTGGGCCGCCACTGCTTCTCGAGTGCCACCTCCATCGTAGACGCCATTACTAAATAGCAGATGAGGGTTAATTTCCAAAAAAAGTAGAGCTTGCCTCCTTATTATAAGTTTGTTTCTGAGAATCATGGTATGGAAGACACACACGAACACATTCAATCCATATGAGCATCTCTAAAAGACTAGACCAGTAAATTTCAATATTCAAGAAATTACCATAGGTGCTCTACTACGATAAAATTCTAGAAATAAATCAAAAAAAAAAAAACGAGCACATTGATGAGTCGCCGCTAGCACCGCTAGCAAACAAGCTTCCAATCGTTTTGTGCCCGTCGACCTCAAGTACGCCCACCAAATCCCCTAAACCATGATCCAAAATCCCTTTGACCCAAACAAAATTCCTAATGCAAAAGATGTACATCAAACATGAGAAGTCACTAATTTAAACAACGGCTTTGCTCTTGCCCCCCAAACCCTAGGGCACCGCCGGCGCCATCGCCTTTCACCACCGCTGGTCCCCCTCCCTTCTCCTCCCATCACGCGGGGGGTTGAAGTGAGTGGGGATCCATCGCTTTTTAATAAGTTTTTTCTAGTAGATCGAGTCTTCAAGGTTCAAGGTTTCTCCGAGATCCAATCGAAGAGATTGCCCACGGCGTAAAGGCGTCGTCAAGATCATTGATGGAACAATGGAGCATGTCGTTTCTCGGCGGTGATGGCAAGACGAAGAAATCACCATTGATGGAGAATAAGATACTCCGACCCTTCCTTTGTCTCGTTGTGGTTCTATGCAACCATGGCGATGGGCTAGTGAGATTTAGTTTTTCAACGATATCTATCCGGATGTTGGTTAGACTTGTGTTTTCTCATGACGAATCGGTGAAGGCAACGACGATGAGTTCAACAACATAATCGGGCGGTGTCAATTTCATTATGTTCGCATGTGGAGTTTTAGCAGTTCACTCATCTTTTGCAAAAGTGATGGGTATGAGGATGACGACGGTGGATGGTGAGATGGCCCTGTTCGCTCGGATCGGAGCTTGCGTCCGTGACATATCCATTTGAGATGAGGATCCTAGATGGTGGAATTTATGTTTTTCAAGGTTTCTTGTCTCCCATTAATAGAGGTGGAGTAGTTTGGTTTACTTTTATAATGAGAGCATGTAACTTCCTTTAGTATCAATGGAATTTTTTCTTATCGCAAAAAAAAAAAAAAAAAAAAAAAAAAAATCATGCTTTTAGCAAAATACACATGCGACTCACTAGAACAACAACAGTATTGGATTAACATTTGAAGTATTCTTTATGCTTACAATCTTATTAAAAAAATTGTAAGTTAAAATAAATAGGGGTTTATTTTTTTTACCATGACAAGTCAAAGTATGCTTTATATTTTAAAATTGATAAATTGACTTTTTGCTCTATCCATCCTTGATCCATACTTGTTTCTATTTTAAATGTAGTGTGATCAATGAAACCAACATATCACTTGACTCTAGCAATAAGATGACAAGCCATATGGAGTCAGGCTAACTTTCCATTAATTACCACCAAATCTCAATTGTCATTTTCATTTTTTTTCAGTTATGCCGCATCAACTAAAAAACATTTGATTAATGGTTGAAACAATGTCATAAGTTTCATTTAGAATACTTGAAACAATGTCATAAGTTTCATTTAGGTGGAACTCAGTTCATCATTCTCCTTTTTTTCTACCATGCCATCAAAATTATATATGTGATACCTAATAAATGAAAAAGGAAACTTCCACTATGAGTGGCCTAAGTCAAAACATGTTTATTCTTGGCACAAGAGGGAGTAATATATAACATTTTTAAGCTACAATTTTTCCAAATGGGTGTTACTATATATTTCAAGTGTCTAAAACTTAACAATTTTTTAAATGATAGATTGCATCATTAATAACCAAAGTACAAAAATGTTGGGTTTGGTTGGTTACCCCAACCCATAACACTCACTAGCACCCTCGGTCTTGAATTCGAATCCCAATGGGAATGAATTTTAGCCCCGAGTTCGAATCCAATGGGAGTGAATTTTAGCCTGGCAATAAAAAAATCCCCTCACTAGCTCAACCAGGGGTTCGCCGGGGGTGTTTGTGTTCGAGATCGGAAAGAATCTTTTTCTTCTTAATGAAATGCTGTTGGGGTGGGGGGCTATCCCTCTCCGATCTCGTTTTTGTCATTAATAAACAAAGTCCAAAACTTTGAAGAACAATGTGTGCAATAATAACATGGGAGTTCAATATTACGTCCCATCTTCCATTCACCCAAATCATTATTGAAGAGTTATTTGTAACATTACATGTTTTGCATAAATTATCAAAATTTTGAGGCACTTGAAATAAGGCGTGATGTGTTTAATTATTTATAGCTACATATTAGCCTACAAAGAGTTCCATTAACGATGAGTAAGTTCGTTAGCCAAAGAGCATATGATGGGAACTACAAACATACCCATTAAAGGCACAACTCATAGGAGTATGTTTTGTTGGACAATTCCTTGAGCAACAAATTACTCTGTTCCGTTCATAAGAAAAATGTGCAACACTGAGATACTTCTCGCGCCTGAGACACTTGAAAAGGTTGTAGACTTGAAATATATAGGGGATGTGATTATCTATTACTCCTTTTTATTGCTACTGATCACAACTTTATTAGCTTAGCAAAGAAAGCAATGGCCTAAACAATCATTAGGTTCCCCTTTAGCGCAGATAGCAGAGCATCGCTACTGCAAATGGACCCATCAAGCTCACAGTTGATGCATATCATCAACAAGGGGACGCTCAGCTCAGGGGAAGAGAAGGGGGACGCTCAGCTCAGACTGTCTCCAACAATCGGAACTCATATACGAGATGCATCCCGTGTTTTCCATCGCGTACAGGAAACATTCAGGCAACCTTAACTCGCTTCTCCAACAGCGGATGCAAAAGAAGAATTCGAAACGCCGAAACACCTCCCGACCACAAGCGCCGCCGTGCCGCCGAAAGCACCGAGCCCCGCCATTCCGGCGGCCGGGCCCGCCGAGCCCCGCACTAACGAGCTTCGAGCCGGGCCGCCGAGCTCCGCCGCCGCCGCGGTCCGCCAGAGGCCGGTCTTTGCCACGCCGGCCTCCGGCTCCGTCGCGGTGCGCCGCCGCGGCCGCGGCCCCGCCGCGTCCTCGGGAGCGCGCGGGAGGAGAAGCGAGCGAGGGAGGAGCCGCCGGTCCGCCCGCCGAGACCCGCTGCGTACTCGGGAGCCGCCGGAGGAGCCCGCGAGCGAGGATGGGCGCAAATGGTCCGCCCCGTAAGCCCTCATCCCGCCATGGCCGCAGGGCCGACACGCCGTGGGCGAGCGAGGTCCGCCATGGCCGCGAGACGCCGCCGCCGCCGCCCGCGAGGAGCCGATGTCCGCCACCCGCGACGCCGCAGCCGCCGCCGCCCGCGAGAGATTCAAATCGCGCTGCTGGAGCCGCCCACGGCGTTGGAGGAGCGGGCTGCAGCCGAGGACGCCGGAGCTCGCCGTCCGAGACGCCGCCGGGCTCGCCTACGCCGCGCCCCGAGCTCTGGAAGCAGGCCCCGCGGAAGCGAAGGGCCCTGCCGGCGCGCGGGCGAGGGGGAGGGTCCGCCTGACGCTGCGGATCCGCCGAGCGCCGCCCACGGGCTCGCCTCGACGCCTTAGAAGGCTTGCCGCCGCGATTCGCCCGCCGCCGCCGTCGGCGTTGAGCCCACCGCTGGCTGCCCGGCCGCCGCCCACCACTACAACGCGAGCCAGGAATTTGCGTGCTCGCTTCGAGGGCGACGGATATATCCGTTCCCTCTCTCCTCCTCTCCCAAAATTGGTTCCTGCATGGGTCTTCCGTTGGAGGCTGTTTTCGCGAGCCAAAACACTGTGTACGACTTTTTTTTACAAGCCGTCGTCGTTTGCGCGCTCTGTTGGAGTCAGTCTCAGGGGAAGAGAAGATAGTAGTTGCTGGAAGGATGGCTCCAAGAATCGCGTCACGGACTGAGAAGAATACAAGGCGCGACCGCGCGAGCCCAAAGAAGAGGACGAGAAAAATAAGGGGCGCCTCCCACGTCGGGCCGCCCCTCCCTTCCACCGCCGTCCCCGTCACGGGGGCGCTTCCCTCACCTCACCACCAGCTGTTGCTCACACCACCCACCACCCTGCCGCGCGCGCCACTCTGACCACCACCACTCTAGTCTATATATGCCGCTGCTGCTGGCGCCTGTGCTACGGACGGGACCGGGGTGGTGGCCAAGAATCAATTCAGTTCCGAGGGTCGGGATCGGGGGTGCGGCGAGCTAGCTAGCTAGCTACTACCATGGCCGCGGCGGCGTTCCCGGCGTCGTCGGCCGCGCTTGCGGTTTTCGCCGTGGTGGTGTGCTCCTGGTCCTGGTCCTGCAATGTGGCGCGTGCGCAGACGCCGGTGTTCGCGTGCGACGCGGGGAACGCGACGCTGGCGTCGTACGGGTTCTGCAACCGGTCGGCGTCGGCGTCGGCGCGCGCCGCGGACCTGGTGTCGCGTCTGACGCTGGCGGAGAAGGTCGGGTTCCTGGTGGACAAGCAGGCGGCGCTGCCCCGCCTCGGCATCCCGCTGTACGAGTGGTGGTCCGAGGCGCTCCACGGCGTCTCCTACGTCGGGCCTGGCACCCGGTTCTCGCCGCTCGTCCCTGCCGCCACCAGCTTCCCACAGCCCATAATCACCGCCGCGTCCTTCAACGCCACCCTCTTCCGCGCCATCGGCGAGGTCAGCCGCTCTTCTGCTGCTCTGTTCTGCTCTGCTCCGTTCCGTAGCATTTATTTGCACCAGGCAGGTCCGGCATTGCGCCGCCTGCCTGCATTGCCATTGGTGTTGGTGGGGAGTGTGTGAGGGGGTGGGGTGGTTGATTCGACGGCGAGGTTTCACGGTGCCGGTTGGTGGTTGATTCGGTGCAGGAGGAGAATGTGTGCCTTGCTTTTTTCCCTCCCAACTTTCCCTTCATGCGATGTGCGGCGGCAGGGCTCGCACGGCAAGAAAAGCCGGAAAAGCGTGCGGCCGGGCCGGATCGTCGTTGCCGCAACTGCTATCTGCTATGTTAGTCCCGTCACTTTTGGATTTTTTCGCCGGCGGGCGGCGGTCTTGCACTTGCATCGATCGGCGGCGGCGACGCAGTCTCAGCTGCTGCTGCTGCTACGACGTGCCATCGATCAGGTCAAAAGAAGTGTAGCTGCAATTTGTAATCTTCCCTACGTACAGCTAGGAAATTGATAGGATCCGTAGTAGAATTATATATACGACTTGCATTCTTGTTTCTTGCTCATGGTGTGGAGAGTCGTAGCAAACTACGAAAAGTTAGCTGCATTTAGCTCGTCTTGGGTCGAGGTAGTACAAAAAAAGATGATCTATCTCGGCGAGAATTTTTTTTTGAAAATTGAGTAAAGAAAATAAAGGAAAATGATTGCTATTGCCGAGTCTTAGATATGTCACGCGTCGTGCATCATTGGGATTCCTCACCGTTAAGAAAAAGGGAAAAGGGACTGATTAGAGGGTGTGCGGTGCCTGCCCAACATAATTAGTATGTCAGTACTGTTAGGCTGTCCGCACCGGGTACGCTGAAGGCGTACTAGAGTGCGTGTACTGGAGTAATGCAAGCTGCACCGGGTACTTTCTCCGAACGCTATCTAAAAGTATTAGCCCTCCGTTCGTCACAGAGAGCGTGGTACGGACGCGTACGCCACAGGCCAGGTCAGTGGAGCAGAGGGAAGCAGCATGTGCGTGGGCGGCAGGAGCGAGGGAAATGCATGCACCAGCGGCGGGTCCCACCATTTAAACAAGGAAAAAAAAATGTTATAACTCGTAAAAAAAAAAACACCAAATTAAATTCGATTGCACCATTGAATTCGTATTGATAAATACTTCAAAAACTAGATCTCACATGAATATATTTAGATAACATTACAAATGGGCCCCATTGATAATGGTTGGGATAGAGTATGTTGTAAAGATGATGGACGAGTGCAGAAGAAAAATCGTAAATAAAGCAGAGAATCTTGATGATTAGGATGGAATATTCCTTTTAGAGTATGGAGTTAAAGTATGAGGAGTGCAGATAGTTTAGTACGTTGGTCATCCGGCATCGGTGTTCATCAGATGCAAATGCAATGCAACTGGACCAACCTCTGGCCGGCCGTCCAAGATTTACGACAGGATATGGCTCGACCTCACGCCGTGGCTCACGGACTGGTACTTACTACTGTACGTAGCAGCACCACACAGCCGCTGTACAGAGAAGTGGGTGTCCCTCTGTACCCTGGACCCACACTTTTTTTTTCTTGCATTTCTACTCCAACAATAATTTAGCACTTGGTAATAATTTAGCACTTAGTAGCAATTAGATATTGATCACTAATCTGGGTGCAGTTTTTTTTTTGTCTCGAACATAGCAAGGTAAGTATATTTGCAAAATCGTATTGTGTGCCACATATGATCATTCCAATTCTGTATATATTGCACTTTTTTTATTAAAATATATTGCACGTTGAATAAGTCCAATAAGTATAATATGCTAAGAGGTCAGTAGTACATTTCGTCACAAAAAAAAAAGGGAGGTTAGTGGTACATTTTGGATTTTTTTGAATTAGCTACTATATTTGGTAAAACGGCATTGGTTTATCTGATCCGGAAAGTGCATGGATTAATTGCACGCAGCTAGCGTGTTCAATGCAAGATCTGGTAGCGCAAGCAAACAAAGATCACATTGGAAATATCGGTCAGGCCGGTGTGACCGACCTTGTTGTGTGCATCCACAAATATGCATAGTGCGTACCGACATGCGCAGCGCAGCAGCAGCAGCAGCTCTTGTAGACGCGGATTGCATTTATTGGACGCTACCGAGCATCGCCTGTCAGGCTCAGGCAGCCGCCGTCGCGCCGAGCTTGCCGAGCTTTTTCTTCGTCCCCGCCGCGCCCACTTCTCGGAGTCGGAGTTCACACTCACCATCATCGCCTTGCTCGTCTCCTCGTCGAGTTTGGCAAGAGACGGTGCTGGCACTGGCAGCATGGATTACCCAGTGGATTATCCGTACCATTTGGAGCGAGATATGGGCACCGTGCTGCCATCTTTGGTCCGAGGATCGATCGTTGGATCTCGCTCGTTTCGTGCCTGAATTTGATTTCGCATCTGCGGTCGTGAGGTGAGGAATTCAGAAAAGCTACTACTACTACTATCTGATAGACTGATAGTAGCAGCATGGATTTGGTTTGCTATTATTAGATCGCATCGCATGCAGCCCACCGGCTAATAAAGCTTTGTCACAAGAGTCCAGCAAGAACTGGGGACTGAGCAGAGCACACTGTGCCGACAAACGCGACTCCTGAGTCATGCGTTGCCAGGCTGGTGGCTGGATGCCATCTTATCTCTCTCGGGTGCACCTACCGTAGGCCGTAGCCTGATCATGCCTAGCTGCTGAACAGTGTACGCCGCCGTTGCCACTTGCCATGCATATGCACGCATGCTCGAATACTGTACTGACTGGACTTGGAATTGGAATTAGTAGTCATAAGCGACGCGATTACTGTACTGTAACTGCATATATATTCTGAATAATTATTTCTGAGATCTGACGCCGTAAAGATGATGACTGAATTGAATCCACTGACGGCTGCAGGTGGTGTCGAACGAGGCGCGGGCGATGCACAACGTGGGGCTGGCGGGGCTCACGTTCTGGAGCCCCAACATCAACATCTTCCGGGACCCGCGGTGGGGGCGAGGGCAGGAGACCCCGGCGAGGACCCGCTCCTCACCAGCAAGTACGCCGTCGGCTACGTCACGGGGCTGCAGGACGCCGGCTCCGGCACCAGCGCCGGCGCCGGCAGCCTCAAGGTCGCCGCCTGCTGCAAGCACTACACCGCCTATGACGTCGACAACTGGAAGGGCGTCGAGCGATACACCTTCAACGCCGTGGTAAGCCAAACTAACTTGTCTACTGCTACTAGGAGCCTGTTCGGCTGGCTGTGGCTGGCTGATGCGTTCTGAGAGAAAGGTACTGCTGGCTCACTGTGGCTGGCTGATACTGTGTGAGAAATTACTGCTGGCTGGCTGCGAACGGGACCTAGGTTCGTGCACACTGCGCATGCAGCAGCACGGCTGGGCTGCACCTGCTGGGTCGAGCTGCAGCACAGAAAGCGCGTCTGTCGGGGCCCGGCCAGGGTCAGCTGGGGATCGGATTGATTGACCTCTGCATGTGGCAGCCACCAGCCTCACGCTTTTCGTTTGCTTTGTTTAAATGATCCATCCATGCTTTTGTATGGTCCTCCGTCCCTGATCAAGCTTTGCCGTAGATCGGATCAAGTTCAGGCTCACACCGACAGTAGTAGCATGGCATGTGTACTTACAAGTAGTAGTGACAGACAGCCTTTACGCCAAGTTCGCCGTATACGGCTGCTTCTCCCATTCCGTGGCTTGGCTTGGCTGCAAAGCAGATGTTGTCCTGATTAGTGATGAGTGAGACCACCTTTTTGTCGTCAACATCTGCTCTCCTTGCATGGCAGCTAGCGACCCTTTATTCTTCAATTCTCTCTCTTATAGTAGTAATACAGATAGAGTAACAGAGAAAACATGGAAGATGAAGATACATGGAGAATCAATCCCCCCGTATTAACAAAGAACAATGATTTGATTAGGGAATGTCCCAAGGCTTACATCTAGTATACTAGTACTAGATTACAAACAAAGCCGGCAACATGCGTCACTCACCACTGATCATCGACCACTACGGATTTCTGTTTTAGCAGTTGTTAATCCCATCAGATTCCGGTGGTTTCAGACAGTCCACCCAGACGCATAAACAAAACAAACCTGCATTTTTCAATGCCGTGGTCCTATGGAGGATAGAGCACTGTCGTAAACTGTACCATATTATATCTACTAGTATCTGCCTGGATCAGGAGAAGAGCATTTTTGGCTTTTGGGTTTGTATATTTATCAGGGAATACTAGGCGCATCAGACAAGCACAATGACGCACACCTAACCTAACCATGTGTTTCCTAGCAATATCATATATAGTTGATCATCAGTCCGTGATCGCTGTTACGCAGCGACACGTAGGCACTTGTTTCTGAAGAGATCCCTTGCGAGATGCTTGGACGGTCCAGAGGAACTTACGTGAATGCAGCAAGTTTCAGCATCCTGATGTTTCGGATTCGTGATGTGCGTGCAGGTGTCGCAGCAGGACCTGGACGACACGTTCCAGCCCCCGTTCAAGAGCTGCGTGGTGGACGGGAACGTGGCCAGCGTCATGTGCTCCTACAACCAGGTCAACGGGAAGCCCACCTGTGCCGACAAGGATCTCCTGTCCGGAGTCATCAGAGGGGACTGGAAGCTCAACGGGTGGGTGTCCAATCTAAATCCACCATGACTTTTGCAGCTCATCTCATGTTCAGAAAACATCTTGAGCAATGGCATTGATCTTGTGCATTTAGGTTCTTTGAGGATATCCCAAATAACAAATGCTGCTTAATTCTGAAATTTTACCCCAATGCTGATCAATTGGTCTCTGTATACGTTTCCCTGCAGGTACATTTCGTCAGACTGCGACTCAGTGGATGTGCTCTACAACAACCAGCACTACACCAAAACCCCCGAGGACGCAGCCGCCATCTCGATCAAAGCAGGTATGTTTGCCAAATTGGCAACGTCCATATGTCGTTCATGCTGAATTGCTGATGCTCTGCCACGACCACGACCCACGAGAACAATTAGCCTTTACACGTCTCTGCTGACTCCGGCAGGGCTGGACCTCAACTGCGGCAACTTCCTGGCGCAGCACACGGTGGCGGCCGTGCAGGCCGGCAAGCTGTCGGAGTCGGACGTCGACCGGGCCATCACCAACAACTTCATCACGCTCATGAGGCTAGGCTTCTTCGACGGCGACCCGCGGGAGCTGCCGTTCGGCAACCTTGGCCCCAGCGACGTGTGCGTCCTCCAACCAGGAGCTGGCTCGCGAGGCCGCGCGCCAGGGCATCGTGCTCCTCAAGAACACTGGCGCGCTCCCGCTCTCTGCCAGCTCCATCAAGTCCATGGCCGTCATTGGCCCCAATGCCAATGCCAGCTTCACCATGATCGGCAACTACGAAGGTATTATACGATTGTTATCCCAGAACTTCTTATGTTGTTAAGAACGTGGCCGCTCACCGACCTGCTGCCGACGGCGTACAGGCACGCCGTGCAAGTACACGACGCCGCTGCAGGGCCTTGGCGCGAACGTGGCCACCGTGTACCAGCCGGGGTGCACGAACGTGGGGTGCAGCGGCAACAGCCTGCAGCTGGACGCGGCCACCAAGGCCGCGGCCAGCGCTGACGTGACCGTGCTGGTCGTCGGCGCCGACCAGTCCATCGAGCGCGAGAGCCTGGACCGGACGAGCCTCCTGCTGCCGGGCCAGCAGCCGCAGCTCGTGTCCGCGGTCGCCAACGCGTCCAGAGGCCCGTGCATCCTCGTCGTCATGTCTGGCGGCCCCTTCGACATCTCGTTCGCCAAGTCCAGCGACAAGATCGCGGCGATTCTTTGGGTCGGGTACCCCGGCGAAGCCGGCGGCGCCGCCATCGCCGACGTCCTCTTCGGCTACCACAACCCAAGTAAGTAATAACAATAGCTGCAGTCTGCAACGCATTGCTCTGTCTGTCTCTCTGTCTGTCTGTCCCTACTGACGAGAATGACTGACTGTTTCGATGATGGTGGTCGCAGGTGGAAGGTTGCCGGTGACGTGGTACCCCGAGTCGTTCACCAAGGTCCCGATGACCGACATGCGCATGCGGCCGGACCCGACGACGGGCTACCCGGGCCGGACGTACCGGTTCTACACCGGCGACACGGTGTACGCGTTCGGCGACGGGCTGAGCTACACCAACTTCGCGCACCACCTGGTGTCGGCGCCGAAGCAGGTGGCTCTGCAGCTCGCGGAGGGCCACACGTGCCTGACCGAGCAGTGCCTGTCCGTGGAGGCCGAGGGCGCGCACTGCGAGGGCCTGGCGTTCGACGTGCACCTCCGTGTGCGGAACGCGGGCGAGATGTCCGGCGCGCACACGGTGTTCCTGTTCTCGTCGCCTCCGGCGGTGCACAACGCGCCGGCGAAGCACCTGCTGGGGTTCGAGAAGGTGTCGCTGGAGCCCGGGCAGGCGGGCGTGGTGGCGTTCAAGGTGGACGTGTGCAAGGACCTCAGCGTCGTGGACGAGCTGGGCAGCAGGAAGGTGGCGCTCGGCAGCCACACGCTGCACGTCGGCGACCTCAAGCACACGCTCAACTTGAGAGTTTGATGAAGACGCCGAGACCGATCGTGAGGGAGGGAAATGGCTACCAATGTGAAGGCAGTTGGAATTGGATCGAGGATTGGATCGCGGTCGGGGAAGAGAGGTTTGTCAGATCAGAATTGGTTGGGCAGGTGTCTAATAAAGGCTTCCTGTTGGCAAAGAATTGGATCCACGGGCAGCTTAGTGATTTGTTTGGAGGTGTTGGATTCATTGGAGGTTCGATTTGTGATTGTAATCCCGATAAATTTAATCGATTGCAGATTTTGAAGGGAGTATGAAGAGCTCTTTTCATACAATCATCAATTTGAACGTCCTCGCATGGTTCTTTCTCTAATGAAGAAAAACAATCTGACCGGGTTACAAATACTTAGATGATATAAATCCGTCCATTGATGGCTCTAACAGGGCCAAATTATGTATGCAGGTGTCTAATAAAGCATATGAATTTTTAGGTGTATGCATCACCTTTTGGGCGACACGCAGGATCAGGGTCATCCGCGAGCAGCTGCTCATGGCAAGGGAGATCATCCGAAAAATGGACCAAATCTTGATAGCAGAGACCTCACGAAGCACAAATGTCTTGGTTTCAAAAAATTGGGCTTCAGGTACTCAGCTAAGCTCACCAGACTGAAACTTGTACATATTATTACAAGTTCTACAAAAACATGGATGATCGGTGATCACTCATACATCATGCCATCTAGCTGTACACCTGTGCTGTGTCGTAACACATCAACATCAAGTTGTCCACGCACTGTACGCCCATAAAAGTAATACTACATCCTTTGTTTTCCTAACATATTGCAACTCAGAAACCTCCGAGAATACATATAAAATTTGGTACTCATTCCAGAATAGCAACTAATGAATTGTAATTGTCTCATGATTATCTAGTAAAAAAGCCAAACAAAGTTTAGCCACTGCCAGAAGACTAAGTATAACAATGGGCATTCATTCTTCTAGTTTTGCTGGTCAAGGCAATGACTTCAGCCTTCACGTTGCACATGAATCCATGGACACGAAGAAGAGGCAGAAAGTGGAATAGCACACCTAATGTCCACAAAGAGAAAATGAAAACCAAACCATGAAAGAATAGCATTTAAGGAAACCATAGCTTAGTCGAATTTCTTAACGTTCGAAGTAACCACGATATACATATTAGCACATTTAGCATAGATAGAAGCAGTAAACATATATTGGCCGCTGATTACATGCCATTGTCTTGGAGTTCAGTAGTGTTCACATATGGGAATCAACTAGTAGCATGGATAAAAGGGCAGCGAGGCCCAGGAGATTAAGCTAACATGCACCAAAATAGTTCTCTCTAGACCTAACTGAAACCAAGTTCCAGGGAAGCAAAAGCACAATGCTGCAGCCATGAATTTCTTCCAAGCTCTTCTGAAGAGCTCGTTACAAAATAGTAGCCCATACCGTCGTAGCCAACCTCCACGGCATATATCTGTCTGAAAAAGAGACAAGGTGTAAACAAAGACAAGAAGTTTTATATGGGAAAACAAAATAAGACATCAAAGTGATCAAACTGAATGAAAGGTTTTATCAGCTAAGACAATGCCTCATAACAGATGCCAGTTTGAAAATAGCCACTCCATATCAGAGTAATGTTTTTAATCAACTAAGTTTACTATGAGAGTATAGTTTGGGGGAATTGAAAGACACAAATATGAACACTACATTTGCATCCCAACACCGACTAGTGCTAGTGACCTGAAGACACGGTTGCAGAACCATGGAAACAACTTCAGCTTTGTCGCTACACAGTACAACATCTGTTTGGGGTCTCTGAACTTCTGAAGAATGCAGCAACCAAATACCAGCACTGTACCTCCACACAATCTCTACTATTCCAGGGTTTTCATGTTTTAAAGAAGCAGCCCGGGACGCCGCTGCTGCTCGCACCACGCCGCCGCGCTGGCCTCTGCCGCTGCGCTGGCCGTGCTGCGCCGGCGTGTGGGGTCGTCGGGTCCAACGACTCGGGGCGGACGCCGCGGACCTGCTCCCCGCCGCTGGAGCTCGTCGCCGGGAGCGCCAGCCGCGGGCTCCGCCTCTGCGCCGCCCATCGCGTGAGAGGAGCGCCAGCCGCGGCAGAGGAACACGTCCGGGATCGACGGCGGAGCTCGGGACCTTCCCGACGCGCGTGCAGGTGTGGGATGAGGAGCGGCGTCGGGAACTTTGTTGGGAAGGTCAAGTCAAGCACCTTTGTTGGGCAAATTCTTTGTTGGGCCAAATTCTACCAGAGTCATGAAATTCTGAAATGATTAATTCAACAGGCCAGCACCGGGCCAGCCGGGCCAGCGGACCGGGGGCCGGCACCGTGCCACGGGCCGGAGGTAGCGGCCCATGGCCCGCCCCCACCACCGGGCCGGGCCGCCCGTAGCCCGCGTGTAACGGACCGGGCGGCCCAGGTACCGGGCCATTTTGTCGGGCCTCAGACCGGGCCAAGGGTCACGGGCCAAATGGCCAACTTTACTTATGGAAATGGAGAGCATCCGAAAAATGGACCAAATCTCTGATAGGACAGACCTCACGAAGCACAAATGTCTTGGTTTTAAAAAAATTGGGCTTCAGGTACTCACCTAAGCTCACCAGACTGAAACTTGTACATATTATTACAAGTTCTACAAAAACATGGATGATCGGTGATCACTCATACATCATGCCATCTAGTTGTACACCTGTGCTGTGCCGTAACACATCAACATCAAGTTGTCCACGCACTGTACGCCCATAAAAGTATACTACATCCTTTGTTTTCCTAACATATTGCAACTCAGAAACCTCCGAGAATACATAGGTCTAGAGAGAACTAAGTTTACTATGAGAGTATAGTTTGGGGAATTGAAAGACACAAATATGAACACTACATTTGCATCCCAACACCGACTAGTGCTAGTGACCTGAAGACACGGTTGCAGAACCATGGAAACAACTTCAGCTTTGTCGCTACACAGTACAACATCTGTTTGGGGTCTCTGAACTTCTGAAGAATGCAGCAACCAAATACCAGCACTGTACCTCCACACAATCTCTACTATTCCAGGGTTTTCATGGTTTGAACCATACTAAAGGCTAGAGGACCAATAATATGTTTGAACAAATACATGAACACTAGTAATCATAGGGACGTTAACAAGCAAGATAATACACTACTAACATGATACCAGAATTTCTGAAATATACCAGCACAATATAAATATTAAGAATGGCCGGCAAAGAAAACTAGCTTCTTGTCACTCACAGAGAGAAAACAGTATGGGGTCAATGGATCACTTAGACTTACACAAAATATGCACTTTCATAGAATTTCGGTATTCACAGGAATAATAATAAAAAAAAACGAATCCATTTTGGTTGCAATAGAATACAAAATAGAGAATCCACATATATGGCGAACTGATCGATTAAATAAACTTAGCATGATGTCTCTAACATATATTGGTTGCAATAGCATGCATGTTAAAAGTTCTGGCCATACACAATCAGCTTAACTTGCTAAGCTGTGCAAAAGTTAAAATCAGTGCATGATGCCAAGTTTTAGCCATGAAAGAAACATCAGATTAGGCCAACTTAACAGGATACCTTTAAGTTAATACGTGACAAAAATGGATTGGTTGCAGTGGCATGTCATCGTATTTTAGAGACTACTACATCAGATTAATGGTTAATAGCCAATCACATTTAACTGATTAGGAGACCAAATTCACTCGATCAGTACACACATGCGTAATGTGATGAGGATGCCATATATAGCATGTTAAAAGTTCTCTTGCTAATCTGTGCGCTTCAAATTAAAATCAGTGCATGATGCCAAGTTTTAGCCATGAAAGAAACATCAAACTAGGCCAACTTAACAAGATGCTTTTTTAGTTAATACTTGACAAAACTGGATTGGTTGCAGTGGCATGTCATCATATTTTTAGAGACTACTACATTAGATTAATGGTTAATAGCCAATCGCATTTAACTGATTAGGAGACCAAATTCACTCGATCAGTACACACCTGCGTAATGTGATGAGGGTGCCATAGCATGCTAGCACAATATCCAAATTAAAACAACTGGATGCATGAATCAAAAAGACATGCTACGGATTAACAATATGCAGCAAGATAGAACTTTTTTAGGCTGAGAGGGGTAGCTTACGGGCCGGCAATGCATCCACATGACGAGCCTCACTGATCCTCCGCTGCCACTGGAGAGGCTCCTGATGGATGTACTCAGGTAGCAGCTCGACCTTCAGCTGATCAGGATTGATCACGTCCTGGTACAGGGTGAGGGCGAGGTCCTTCATATCGCTCGCGCCCCTGGTGTAGCACTCATGCTTGAGCTGTTCTACGTCCTCCATGGATTCCTCCTTGACCTGTTTTGCCTCGGCATCAAGCTCAGCTCCTCCTTCAGCTGGGCCATCTCGGCGGCATGCTCTGCCTTGAGCTGCGCGACTTCAACACTATGCTCTGCCTTGAGCTGCGCGACTTCAACAGCAGCTGCCTGGAGCCTGGCGACTTCAGCACTGGCCGTGCGTAGGTAACGGATGAACTGGTCGCGCTCCTTGTCGAGCCGGTAGATCTCCTCATTCAGATGGATATTGCGGCCATTGGCCGCATGGAGGTGGGTGATGATCTCGGCGATCTCGGCCGTATGCTTGTCTTTGGTAGCCCTCAGCTCCTGCTGCCATTGAGTGTTCCAGGTGATCACCAGGTGCAGTTCCTGATTTAGCTTCGCGATCATGGCCTCCTGCTCGCTAACTTTGTGTATGGCCTCCCACAACTGCAACGCATCCCTCGCGCACATCGTGTGCGGCGCCGGCAGGGTAACTTCACTGCTGCCTCCGATGCTAACAACTTGAGCTTGAGCTCTCATTCCTGGCAATTCCGGCAGCGATGATGCGGACTCACCCAAGCTCTGTTGTTGTGGCGGGAGAAAGTGGCCACTGCCGTCATCAGTGCTAGAAGCTCTGTTGTTGTGCCGGCAGCACTGGGTCCGGCAGCTCCGGCTTCCACTTTTTGCCGCCGACTGCAGCGGGGCGAGCGGCTGGGTCGCCGACAGGCATCTCACGGTTGGCCAAGAAGGGCTTCATATCGATGCACCCCTTCGCCTTCAACTTTTCTATCACCGTGCTGGTGAGCTGCACTCGGCGGGCATCCTTCCTCCTCGGCTTGCCCCACTTCACCGGGCACTTCCACCCCGATGGGCAGTCAAGGAAGAAGAACCTTGACTTCCACCCGGTCCAGCTGGGCAGAGCGCTGATGTCGGTAAAGAGGCGGCGGCGGCTGACGCCGTGGTTGTTCTGCAGAAAATGGTGCCACCCTGTTGCCTTGCCCTCGCGTGTGTGTGCGCATATGGTGAAGAAATGCCGGAACGCGGACACCAGCGGCTCCATGTCGGCGTCCTGGCACCGGAGCACGAAGGCTGCCAGATAGGTCCACGAGTTGGGAGTGAGCTGGGACGGTGCCAGGCGGTAGCGCCGGAGGACCCTGACGTAAAACTCATGGAGTGGGAACCCGAGGCCGGCGTGGAGCGCGTCAGCGTAGACGCACATCCTGTTGGAGCCCACCGGCGGCGGCGTGCAAGCTCTCCACCCCAAGTCCTCGGCGCAGACAGGAGTGAGCTCGCTGGGCACCCCGTGCTTGCTGCACAGAGCGACGAGCAAGTCTTGTCTTTTCAGCGTGGAATCGATCTCCGACACCGCAGGCCAAGACACGCCGGCGTCGCTGATGTCGCTGAAAAAGAGCTTGGAAGTGGCGTCGTCGAGGTCGGCTGCCGCGCCGAGGTCCACGACTATGGAGTCGTCGGAGGATGTTGGCATAGCCATGGTGAGGGAAGGGCGCTGCAGCAAAGGAGCGGCGAGGTCGGCTGCCTCGACGAGGTCCACGGCTATGGAGCTGCTGGAGGAAGCTGGCATAGCCATGGTGAGGGAAGGGCGCTGCAGCAGTGCGCCGGACTGCCGGAGCTCGACGAAAGCTTGGGGAACTGATGGGTGGGGTTGGCTACTCTGCTTGTTCAACGCATATACTCCATCTTATTGGGCTCGAAAACCCCGGCTGGCATGCGTGAAAACTGACGGCTGTAATAATTTCTCTGTATCTCTGTATTGGGTGTGTTTAGATCCCAAATTCCTCCCAAATTTCACTATGCAAAAGAAGATTCCCCATCATATCCGGCGGCCCGGCAACATGTATGGAGTACGAAATATAGGTAAAAAATTAAAATAATTACACAGTTTAGATGTACATTGCGAGACAATTCTTTTGAGCCTAGTTACGCCATGGTAGTATAATATTTATCACTAACAAACGAAACGTGCTTCTGATTGTATGATGTGACATCCATCCAAAATTTTGCACCAACTTTGGTGATCTAAACACACCCATTGATTGATTGTGATTGAATGAAGATGGATAATGACTGAATCTCTGTATTGATTGATTGTGATTGTGCATAGTAAATAGAAATACTGTAATAATTTCTCACATATATGCTTAACTAAAAATAAAAATCATTTTCCAAAGCATTTCATTACCTAAAGTTTATTTTCCAAAGCATTTCATTTACCTAAAGTCGTTTTCTGGTGTATCAATTTTTGAAAGTTCATTCTACCAGCAGTGAGCAGACGACTTTGTATTACTAGCAAATATCTCCACCCATGCCTTGCTATAGCAAAAGGATGACAATAATCACATTTAATTTAACTTCTGTCCAATGTATAAAATAAAATAATTATACTTATTATATTGTAATTTGTACTATCCTTCGATAGATCGTACTCAATTTATTATCTATTTTTATATAAATTTACTAAAACTTTTATATATCAACTTGATATTTTTGGACGGAGGGGAGTACTAGGTGTCTTGATGCAGTAAATCTTGTAGCTAGTCTATAATACATGATTACTGCATCAAGACACTTTTTTTTTACAAATGCATCAAGACACTTTGGAGTATCTTTTAAAAACCAAAGGATTTTGTAAAACCATAATATTCCTCTAATACTTCAAAAATAATTTGTATCTAAACAAGACCTTGGGCCTGTTTGGATCCTCTAATTTGGTTAGAGTTAGAGTTTCTTTCTAACTCTAACTCTAACCCTGGACAGTTTGGATGGCGGGGGTTAGAAACTTTTCCAATCATTTGTCTCATTCACACCACCATTTCAATAGGATCTAGTGTGGCCACCTCTTGTGTGGTCTTTTCTCACTCACAAATAACAAAATAAATCTTGAGTTCACAGTGCAATCCATAGGCATATAAGGTACAAGCAAATAAGTTCACAATCCACAATTGAGTGACCTGCATGCTATTGAAGTACTAATCGATCTGCATGCTACCCATTTGAGGACGACAGAGAAAAGGCGAAAGTGACCTGCATGGCTCCATGCTACTGGATTTGAGAGGATTTCATTTGCCTCTGCCATTGATGGCTCCTGCTGAGTACCGACGCCGCCGCCGCCCTGGCAGCCTGGCTCGCCCGCCGCTCCGCGCTAGCCCGCCGCCCGCCCTCCCGCCCGCGCTGCGCGGCAAGAAGCAGCCGGGTTCGCCCGCGCGCTTCGCTGGAGACGCCCGCCGCCGCCGGCTGGCCCCCAAAATCCGCCGCGCTTCGTTTGGTACAGCAGCTTCTTGAGGCGCGGCGCGGCCGGAATCGCGTAGCGTCTCCGCGGACGGACGGGTGAAGACCGAACGAGTTGTCGCGCACGGGAGGGGAGGTTGGATCGGATGCGGCTGTGTGGCTGTTGGGTCCACAAAAGTAACCCCAAATATCACCCCCCTTGAGGGGTTACTTCTTTTGGTGGGTTAGAGCCAAAATAACCCAATCTTACCCACATGTTTGGATGTTTTTGGGTTATTTAGGTCAAAAATAACCCAATCTAACTCTAACCCCGGCATCCAAACAGACCCCTTACCATGATCATGTAAGCCATTTAAGTGGCCATATATTCTATGATTTTTAAAACAAATATTAAATCGTCGCTAAACCCTATGGACGTGTGTGTTTGGTTCCAATGGGCCGACGGACGTGTGTCTTGTTCATAGGTAGACTTGCTGCTGTTCGAGTACACCGCTGCCATAAAGCTAACAGAGGGATGGACCGACAGTAGCAAGATCGTTGTATGGCAGCGAGTCGGATCGATTGGACAGAACAAGTGGTGTTGATCCATGAGTACGTATGCAGCGATAGGGACGGAGGCGCCATGCTGGCTGGCGGCTGCCGGGGAAGGAGAAGACGGCAGGGCAAAAGACGACGCCGCAGCGTAACGCGGTGGACGGACGGATCGGCCGGGCTAACGGTCCAAGGTGCATGCCGACAAGCAGCCCGAGGCCGACGAGAGTCGTTTGCTCGGCGTTTGCTCGTAGCCACAGGCGCAGCAGAGAAAGGTTGGGAGGTTGGGCTCGGCGAGTGGCAACTGTTTGACCACGAGCCCCGAGGCTTCAGAGATTCTCTCATGCTTGCATGCTACTCCCTCCGTCCAATTGTTTGTCACCCCGGATTTCGTGCCATCTTATTTGATCTTCGTTTTATTCAAATTTTTTACATAAATATAATTTATTTTGTTACGACTTATTTTATCAATGAAGATACTTGAATATTGATTAATTTATTTTATGATTTGCATAAATATTTTGAATAAGACGGATGGTCAAACATGAAGTTGAAAAGTCAAAAACGATGAACTCCATGGGACGGAGGGAGTATACTTTTGACCGTGGATAGAGGAGACGAGCCTGATCGACACGTCAAAGTTTCTATTAGATCTGCAACTCGGGCTTGGCTGGTGGATTCGAATTGGAGCTCATCGTAGCTGTACAAGCCCGTCGTAGGCTTAAGAGGGTGTTCACTTCCCATGCAACAAAAAAAAAAAAAAAAAACCCAAAAAGTAGATACAAGATGCCGTCACATTAAATCTCTTTATGCATTTTTAGAGCATTAAATGTAGGTAAACAAAATAACTAATTACACAATTTGACTGAAAAATACGAGACGAATTTTTTAAGCCTTGCTAGGTCATAATTGGACAAAATTATCAAATACAAATAAAAAAGTCTTCTACAAAGCGAACCCAAATATTTCAAGGAGCACAAATGCTTAGTACAGTAATTAATCCAAAGGAGGTGTTTGTTGTTAATAAAAAAAGATAGTTGTAGAATGAAAGGGTGGCAGCGAGTCGGATCGATCGATCGATTGGACAAAACCAAGTGGTGTTGATCCATGAGTACGTAGGCAGCGATAGGAACGGAGGCGCCGTGCCGGCTGGCGGCGGCCGGGGAATGAGGAGACGGCAAGAGACTGGCAGGGCAAAAACGACGACGCCGCAGCGCGGTGGACGGACGGATTGGCCGGCCGGACTAACGGTCCAAGGCGCATGCCGACAATCATGCCCCTGCAGCCCGAGGCCGACGAGATAGCCAGAGTCGTTTGCTCAGCGTTTGCTTGCTCGTAGCCACAGGCGTAGCAGAAAAAGGTTGGGCTCAGCGCAAGGGCTTTGTTCGGCTGGCTGGTTCAACCAGCCAGAACAGTGTTTTCCTCTCACGTAAAACCAGCAAAGACAAGCCGGTCGGTCCACCCGCCCGTGATCTTTTTTTTTCACAACAAATCAAGACCACCAACCAAGACCCGCCAAATTTAACAAGGCCAAGAGCACTGCTTTCACACGCATTGCCTAGTAGGCTAATACTCCTACTGCTCCTGCTGCCCTAACACAGCCTATTGCCTAGGAGTATTGCCCTACTACCTCCTCTGTCGTTCGACTTTTGAACTTCATCTTTGACCATCCGTCTTTATTCAAAATATTTATGCAAATCATAAAATAAAATAATCAATATTCAAATATCTTTATTGATAAAATAAGTCGTAACAAAATAAATTATATTTGTACAAAAAAATTTGAATAAGACGAAGATCGAAAAAATGACACGAAATCTAGGGTGACAAACTCAGTGGGACGGAGGGAATAGTAATGTTTGTCTCTAAAAACTGTTTCCCTCACAAACACGCTTCCCGGCGACATACATAAAGGAACGGAGGGAGTACTTCAGAGAGTGTACAGTGGAGTAGGCCACGGCCACCGCGCGCGCAGCGCAGCGTCCCTCCAGAATTCCCAGGAGTACGGCTACGGTGGATAGTTTTTTTTTGCGATGCCTCATCTGAGTACAGTTTAGTATCTGTTCGTGCTACGGCGGATAGTTGGGTGGCCCGGGTCCTGGTGCACCACCGGTCCACACACACAGCTGTGGCCGGAGCCGGAGCCGGAGCCTTGCCTTGCTGGAGTGCTGAGAGCTGCTTCCGCCGCCCGCCCCGTCCCTCCTGCTGCCGTTTCTGTAGCGATAGCCAACGCCCCGGCCCCGCGGCCTCCTGCCGCGGCTTTGCTGCGTTGGGAAGGAACGTTCTGCCTGCCGTAGGAAGCCGCTGTGCTGTCGGGTCGATTCAACATCACTGCATGCCTCTCTCTGTGCCGGAGTCATCATGGCCTGCTGCCTCTTGCTGCATGCTGCGTGTGCGACGTGTGGTGGTCGACTGACAGTGACACACTGCGTGTGCGACGTGTGTCTCCGTGGTCGGTGTCAGCGGCTGAAACGATCCGCCCTGTGGATCAGGATCAGAGAGTCGGATCGTTTTGTTTGGAAGCCTGTGCTTGCCCCGTCCCTCTCTATCCTATTCTGTGTTTATTTATGTACTCCCTCCGTCCTAATTGACCGTCGTTTTTCGTTTCACAAATTTAACTCGATTTATATAAAATACATGCAACATTTATATATCCAAATAAATTTATTAAAAAACTAGACGAAAAAGATCTTTTCGACGATACTAATTACTTAATATAAATATTTATATATTTTAATATAGAATTGCCGGTAGGAGTTTCTCGGGAAGCGAGAAACGACAAACATTTAGGGACGGAGGGAGTAGGTTTTTATCAAAATTTCTAAATTTTTATCACATCAAAACATTAAATGTATAAAAAACGCATGTTCAAAGTATAAAATATAGGTAAACAAAAAAAAAAATTAATTACGGTTTAGATGTACGTTAAGAGACGATTCTATTGAGTCTAATCATCCAATGGTAGGATAATATTTACCATAAACAAACAGTGCTTTTAAGAACACAAGGCACACGGAGTCGAGAACAGCGGGCACAAAGGCAGGCCTCGGTCCCACAAACAAATAAAAAACTAAGACTTCTAAAATTCATCTTTAACCATTTGTCTTCTTTAAATTTTTTATAAACAATAAAATAAATAAATTATTATAAAAATATCTCTAACGAAAAAAATAAGTCATTACAAAATAAATAATATTTGTTGAAATTGTTTAAATAAGATGAATGGTCAAAAAATAACTTTTGAAAGTCCTAGATTTGTATTTATTTGTGGGATAGAGGGCAGAGGGAGTAATGGACATGAACGGGCCGAGCCAACAAGCATTTTCGCCTCAATTCCCATCCATCTCTCTCCGAAAGCGTCTCTAACTGGCTCGACCGGCTTGACAAGCTGTTGCACCGAAGATGCTGTGTCATTGAATGTAAAGAGATGAGACGACCAGGCCATAACCCGCCTCAAGGTGGACACGCCACCGAAATTCGCTGACCAATCGTGTGCTGCCACGTCGCTCGGCCAAAAAAAAAAAAAAAAAAAACCGCTGAATCCTGGTCGCATTGGTTGTGGTTCGCTCGATTGCGAGATCGACGGTCCCTCCTTCCTCCCCGGGCCAAATATATATGCGCTCTAAACCCTAACTCGCTCCCGGGCCCGGCGGGGGCTCCTCCCGCCGCTCCCATCCCCGCCTCCGGGTTTCCCCTTCCTCTCCCTCTCCCCCCTCCGCCGCGGGACCGCCGGAGGTGTGCATCACCGGGCGTCGGCGCCCCCGACACCCTACTCCGCGCCGCAGCCTTGCCGGGCACGCGCCGCACGCTGGACGAGGCGCCGGAGGCGACCACGCTGTTCGCTTCGCTAAAATCGCTAACGCTGATCTCTCTGCGTTTCACGAATCGTACTTCCTAGTACTAAAATAAGCGTAGGCGTGCCAGTATACATGCATATACGAAAATAAAGTAAATGTGCAATAAACACAAATTGCAAATTCAGGGAAACATCACTTTATTATTCATCGTGAGAATTACAAAGTACAATTTCCCACGTATATATATATTTGCGCCGAGCTCCATCCGACAATCGAGGATTGTGTAGTCTCGGTTCCCGGGCCTCTAAAGGCCACCGCTTAATTACACCCACGGTGTCGGACCGTAGAACACCTCCGATTAAGCTATGCCGATGGTCGCCATTGTCGCCTCCAAATATATGCGAGAGTTGTCTCCAAAGTATATGCAAAAGCACAAGTAAAATGAAAATGACGCTAGAGCCTCGCCGGTCTCTAGCGAAGGGTATCCGCCTCGCCATGCGGATCCCATAATGAAGTCAAGGGTGTTCGCCTCGCCGGTCGCGAACAAGTGTTTCCGCATCGTCGGTCGGTCGAAAAAGGAAACGCCCCAGCCTCGTCGGTCGGGGAAGAATGATGACTTCATATGGATCACCGGCCTTGACGGTGCGGAAAATGGTAGGTGAACGTGAGACTTGTGCTCATGTAATACTTGGGAGATTCCTCCATGCGAAACTTCGGGACGCGCATGCTCAGCGTCAATGTAAATATTTCATAATTTAGCGAGCAAGTAGACCATGCCCGCGATAGATCGTGCATTGCGCCACGACAATAATCCGTGCGTTGCGCCCACGGCATTTATTTATTTAACCATGCATTGCGCCATGGTTTTAATCGTTCGCCGTGCGTTGCGCCACGGCGTTTATGTATAACTAGGAAATATGCCCGTGCGTTGCCACGGGTAACAAAAATCTTATTTAATTTAATGCTTATACTTCTATACATACTAATAAAGAGAAAATAACCTTTTAAATTGCATAGCTACTTGATGGGCAGCCAGCTCAGTGCAAGCCTGAACAAAGTGCAGAGTGTTGCATCATTGGGTAGCATTACCGGTGCGTGAATACCTCATAAGCAACGTTTTCTAGGCGACATTACTTCTGTTGGGCATTTCGTCAAACAATCTGTGTGCGAGGCGATGAACGTGTTGCCCACAGGGAGCAGCGCTCGTAGGCCAACTTGGAGGAGGGCGTGTAGCTGCGCTCTGGAGTGTCGCGGCCGCGGAGGGAGTGGTGGTGAGCGTGAACGCGTCGGGCGCGAGCGCTCTCCTCTCCAGCGGAGACTCCCCGACCGGCTCGTAGGGCGAAGCTGCGCTCGCCCGCGGCAGCCGCGCACACGGCGGCGCTCCTCTTCAAGCAGTGGCTCCCCGGCCGGCGCACAGGGAAGGAGGTGGCGAAGCAGCGCATGGGTTTGGCCTTGCCTGTCTGTGGGCCGGAGGGCCGCCCAATCTCGATCTGCTCCTCGTCGCATCCATCGGAAGCGATGGATCGACGGACACTGCATGGTCGCTTGCCCGTGGGGGCCACGGATTGGTGCGGAGCTGTGTCCGTCCCGCGCGGTGCCGTGCGCCGAGGCAGGGCGAGGATGAGCTGGCGAGGCAAAGGCAAGGGCGAGGGCGCAGGGGCACCGCTCCGCCTCCGCGTCAGGTGAGGTATGCCATACCGTTTCCACGGGGATTCCGCCGGGACTCCGAACGCCGCGCCGCTTCCCCTGCTGGGACGTTGCTGCTGCGACGACGCATTTTTTTTTTTTTTTTGAAAGCAGACGACGCATTAGATATGCCGAAATTTTGCCTAGGCGGATAGAAGTGGACTGGGCGGACGGATGACAGAAACAATCTTGTCGTCCTTGAACATGTCCACGAACACCTGATGGAGCTCCTCGAAGGTCTCATGCACGTACGTACGGAGTAAACAGATCAATTCGGGTATTAGACAAGGATACCAATGATTGAGCGAGCAGGAATAGGATAGGGGTGATCACCGGAGTAGGCATCCTGGATCTCTTGGAACCGCTCCTTGGCCTCCTACACGTGCGCCGAGCTACCGGACGCAGAGCACCTGTCCGGATGCCATACCTGTGCATGCAACGGGAAATTTCTCTAGAAGAGGTCGATAACAACGGCTCCGGCTCGCTCATCGGGCCGATCTTGCCACGTTGCTGATCTTGCTGCCTGCCGTCGGGATGCTGTAAATTATCTTGGTCACGTCTTGCTTATCATAGAAGCCAATATGCCACCATGCCGTGCTTGCTGCCGGAGCCGTTGTTAAGATGGGATGCCGTGCATGCTGCTCTTGCCGTCGGTATTGCTTTGGCCGCTGGTGTACTGCCGCCATGTATGCGTGCTGCTGCTCTTATGTACTGCTGGCCGTGCTTGTGCTGATCTTGCTGCAATTGCTGCCGCGGTGCTCTCGTCGGGATGCCGGGCTGCCATAGGATGCACGCTGATGAGGTGGACGACATGCTTGTTGTGAGGGCGCCATCCCTTGAATGCTTGATGCACATCGGGCCTGTTGCGCCGCACTGGAGTTGAGGATGCTCGCCGTCCATGTGTGGCCGGGCTGCTGCTTCTTACGCCACGCCTCACCATCGGACGCCGCACAAGATGAAGATGATCGTGGGGACGATTGCCGAGCTGTCGATGGACACGCTGGACCGCTCGCCGTTGGACACCGCACAAGATGAAGATGATTTGACATGGACGATTGCCGGGCTGTCGTCTCCGCGTCATGCCCTTGCCGGGCTGCTGAACCACCATGCAGCCGCGCTTGATCTTGGAGATGGCAATATCTACAGCCATGCACAAGAATATACAAGATGCAATCTAAAATATATAAATATCCTTACCATAGGTGTACGCTGAAGCGGCGATGACCGCGTGTTGCTGCTGTGCCACCGGAGTGCTCGGCGATGGAGTTGATGACGGTGCTGCTTATGGCCGGGCGCCGTCGGCGTAGATGTGTACGTGATGCCCGGCGTCGGCGTGAACAACATAGCAGCGGCGGCGCGCGCTATAGCTTTGCTAGGAATAGGGCTTAGCATCATGCATGCCCTTACGCGATGGAGATCTGAATATGCGCCTCCGTAGGCATGGTAATGGTAATGTGCACCGCCTCCTCATGACCTTAGAATGCCCAGCTATATATAGGGGTCAAGATCAGACGTCAACCCCTTGGCCAAGCAAAAGTAGTAGATAACGATCCCAACGAACGTATGCATATGTTTCATTCAAGTATATCATGACGGAATATGCAAGCCGGATGCCATCGTGATGCCAACGAACTCCATCAAGTAAGATTTCTGAAATCTAGATCATATAGATATATATGTACGTGTCTCTTTTTGCATATATACGTGTATACGTATTTGTTACTCATCAAATCTTGGCTTCAAAAAGAATATACTCGGCAAGACGTACCCCTCGCCAGCTCGAACGTACGTATTCTATTTAGCCAGTCAATATACGTGACGGCCAAAAAAATAAACATGGGCCAATAACATATGGCCATCTAACCAATTTTGCATGAGCTTTGAAATATTAGGCCACATATAAAATACTTGTTTGACCAGCTCGACTGGATTATTTTATTCCACCTGATAAAGCTTAATTGGCATTAAAATAATGCCAAAATTTCATCTTACAAATGCCCTCCACCAAGTGGATTTCATGCGAGGAAGGAGCATGGACTCGACTTGGTGTAAAATGAGATATAGATGGAAATTTCATTGGGCCTATAAGCTTAGGCCACTAGATATATTATGAGGTCCTTATTGTGAAAGAAGGGAAGGACCATGCTAAGAAATTTGTAGAATTGTGGAAAGTCAATGAATTCATTGACTTAATTCCCACGGCGTATGATGATATCACCGAATCTTTGACTCAAGTGGGAGCAAGATTGCCCGCAATGATCGAATTCTGAGTGATGCAGAGAAGCGGCTCTTGATATTGATTCATCGGTCTTTTTCCCTAAAGACTCGATTAGCATATCTCATCAACAATTTACGTAGGTGGCAACTATTAGTGCCATTTTCTTGAGTTAACTCTGAATTCGTGCCCCCATGTGCATCATGAGTGCGTCATGAGAGCCTGATTATGTAAGATGCCAACATTTGAGAGACATTTGTTTCAATCAAATACAAGATCGACTCCCATTATTACATCATTCGTCTCTTTTTGTGGGCAGATCAGATGCCCATCGTCATGGTGTCTTACATAATGCTAAAATAATGTGCCTTCCAGTACGAATTTTTGTTGATGACACAATGACCAGCACGTGTGCAGGTGGCAAAATAAATATGCCTGTCCCATGATTGTGCAGCTACACAATAATAATTTACTTGACTTAGCATGTGAAACGCTCCATAAATTTCTCAAATAGTAAGCCAAGCTTTGACCCTTCTATCGGTCACAACCCATGAGAGGAGGGAAACAATGATATAAACATCTTCTTTCTTTGACCCAAGTTTCTCTTGTGACCCATGTAAGCGTATCACTTGCACGTGCAACATAGCTAGGTCGCCCGTGTTAGAGGAAAAGGAAAATGATGAGGCGAAGGTCTGTGCCCCAATGGAACAAAGCTGCGCATGGCGGAAGTCCATACCACACGCAGAATTTGAATGAGGTGATAGGCTGCACCTCATGTAAATGAAATCCATTTAGGATTTCTTATACGGTGGAAGACCATACCGTGAATTGATTCTTGTAGCCCACCTGTGATGCAAGTCCATATCACAATGGAAACTACAAGTGATTATGTGAAGGTCATAGCGAAAGTCCATACTATGATCAAAGCACATCTCAGATGATTTATTGCGGCCGTTATGCAACACGACGCCAGGCAATATTCATCTATTGACTTGTTCTGTGGCGGAAGTACATACCACTTGGTAAACAAAGTTGCATATGGCGTAAGTCCAAACCATTCGCAACTCTGGCGAGGCTATAACCACCTCAAATGCGCCTTATAGGATTGCTTTGCTCGGCGAAAGACCATACCGTGGAAGAATTCTTGCAACCATTTTTGTGACGTAAGTTCGTATCACAAATAGAGATCGCAAGGTAGATGCGATGATCATAGCGAAAGTCCATGCTTATGATCGAGCACATCTTAGATGTGTTGCGGCCGTCATGCTGCACGGCGCCAGCCAATACATCTTTTGTGTGTGGCGAAAGTACGTACCACTTCCCATGGAGAAATTAATTCTACTGTGATTGTTTTGAATGTAATGATGCCAGCCAATAGAACTTATGTGACGAAAAGTACATGCCACTTCTCCATGAGAGTTTTATCAATCTTATTGTAGCCGTTTAACCGCTACGGCGCCAGCCAATAAAATTGAAGGGTTTCACGAGATCCGTAGGAACCTCTATGGTATACTTCTCTGCTCCCATAAAGTAAGCAATCCTTTTCGGCATTCATGGCGAAATAAGTTGTATGGTGATTGATCAGGTGCTGGGTAAAAGGGGATTTTTTTTTATTTTTTTAAAAAAATGTCGGTTTCCCTTTTATCGATAAGCTATATGGTGGCGACTGCTAACAAGTCTGCGAGGGAGCTCAATCTCTGAGATGCATTGTTCGTTGCCTGTGTTCGTGTAAGGATGACATGTAGTAGACGTTCCCGAAGCAATAGAAACTTCTTCAAATCGTCACATCGGTCGGGCTAAGTTGTCAGCCCGGACTCCTCAAGAGACATTAGGTGTGGCTGAGATGGAATTGTTTTATGGGTATAAGGCTCGGATATGCCTCACTTTTTTTGCGAGGGTGGTGGAAGGTAGTCACTCTCCGGCGCAACCGGCGTTCCTTTGATTGACTTGAACTTGATTGATAGCATTTTGCTTTGCTATGTTGTAGACTTTGGATTTGTCCATTTCTTTGCTTGGACTTTTTTTTTTGTTGACTTGGAGTCTTGAGACTTGATTGGAGCGTCCTTCAAGACCTTTGAGATCATACCTTCCACGCTTTGTGAGACTAGACCTCGCGGGCATCATTATCATTTTTTTTATAAAATCCCTTGTTGAAATGTTGGGGTGGCAAGAAGTCGCACACCGCACCAACTTTTGTTGGGGCAGGTAGCCCTCTCATGCTCTTTTCCTATAGTTTTCCCCATATGTGGATGTCTCTGCTGGATGAAGCAAGAGGAAGTACGGGCGCATAAACTTAGACGACTTCCGGTTCGAGTCAAATTAGCCTCTCTTGTTTGGTCCCACACACATAGCATGTACCTTATGTGCATTGTGTTGGTTGAATCATCCATTGACGAGCTCTCAAGCACACTAATCTTAAGTCACCACCGATCGATGTTAGGAGGAAGCCCTTTTGATATGGGATGATTTGACACCCATTTAGAACGCACTAAGAAGCGAAGAATATGTGTCCCACCTTTCATTTGATTTACTAAAGGAGGATTATAGCTTTCCTTAGCATGTATTTTTTTAAGATTTTTTTTAAGACATCGGCCATTAGCAAGAGGCATTGGCCGTAATCATACCTGATCAATCAATTGATAGGCACCACCATCGTAGACTCACTACGGCATTGGGCCTTCACATTTTGGGTAAAATTTTCCCTTACTTCTGGTCATGGTAATGGGTCATCGAGCACTATTGCCAGGTCTTCTTTCTTAAAGACTCACAGCTTAATGAATTTGTCTATGCTCAGGTCATGTTGTGGTGATAGAACTTCAAAGTGTGTAACGCATTGAGGCAGCGCTCTTCATGTGCATTGAGCTCTTGGAATCAAAATTGATCTTGTTTATCTTGGGTAAGTTGATTGTGGTTGGAAACTCGAAGTGCCAAAATCTCCACTTCTAGGGGCAACACAACTTTTGTGCCCAACACAAGAGAGTAAGGAGTCGACTAGGTGGGCGTTTGGATTATGACACGATATGCATGTGGTGCTTCAAAGAAGTGATCATGCCAATGAGGGTTGTGCTTTGTAACTATCTTCTTTAGAATCTCACCAAGTGTTGAAGGCCTTTGCTAGGCCCTTGCTTTGGGGGTAACATTTATTGGAGTAATTCCACTCGATCTTGTATTTGTCGAGGAGTTTGTCTATCTTTGTTGTCATGAAAGTTTTCCATCATCATAATTTGTTCGGTGGGGCACACCATAGTAATATCTTTTGATGTGGTGCTCAAGGAAGTTGACGTTGTCATACTTGAACTCTCCCTCGCTTGGGTCTACTTCAGCCCATTTGGAGAATTAATCAATACTCTAAGCATCACAAAGATCATGCAAGTACCATAGGATGGAGGGGCCGCTTGTAGTCCCTAGATGTTGGCCATTATTAAAGGCCTTGCCGGAATGCCATCGGCAAAGATATGAGACAGGATGTATGATGTACAACCTGGAATTGTCAATGTAGATACAACGTGGGTATTATGCTACCTAAAATGTGATCAATATAAAAGGTGATGTCGGAAGACCATCAACATCATTGGAGACTAGGAAGGCATTGTGATGCCCCCAGTGTCTTGTTGTAGAAGATGATGCCAAAAAACCATTGACACCATGTGGATTGGGAAGTGATGCTGCCCAACATTGTTAATGTAGAAGGTGATGCTGGAAGACCATCGGCATCATCAAAGAGCGGGGAGGTATGGCACTGCCCCTGGTGTTGATGCAAATTAAGATGACAAGATGTCTTTGCAGTCATGGAAGATGGCTTCGGGTCTTGTAGGTAGTCCCGATGGCAAGTGAGCTCGATGTAGCACCTATGGTCTTCACATTCTTTGGGCATGTATTAGCACTCCCAAAAAATTATTTGAACCAACATAGTAATGTGGTGTACTCCATCTTCTTGTTGTTTAAGGGTATGTAGGGCTGCACTCAATACTTCACCATCGACATATGCATGGACAAAAGAAGAGTCTTCATCCCTAAGAGCCTTCTCAACCTTGGCGAACATCTTCTTTTTTTTGCCATTACTTGTGTGGTTTTTGCAGCTTTATTACCCACTTGTCACAAGGATCACAAGGGACTTTTATCTAGCACAGGGAGCTTGACTCAAACATATAAGAACGAGGGTCCTTTTACAAGGACCTTTGCATGATTTTGTAAATATGACTTTGAATTGGTTGGGGTTGAAGAAGTTCTACCGCCAGCTTCAAGAGAAGAGGAATTATTGTGGCGCGAATGAGGTTTCATATCCACAAATGTGTTTGTTTGCTCCATATATAGGTGCATTTGACAAAGGAACAATAGCTCATAGGAGACTCCAATTTTTAATATCTAGGGTTCAATAAAATGAACTCCTTTTGCTGGGTGAATGCAATTAAATACTTCATATCTCTGCTAAGGAAGATGTTGCATGGAGTAATATGTTAACAAATTAAAGGGCGGCGTCGAGTGGCCAAGCTATTTTTTTACTCCTCGGAGATTACCATAGCTTTTGGACTTCATTAGGGCTCTTTTGTGTTGTAGCCCTAGCTTCATCACATTTGAGGGCTGCCTCAAGGTGCCCCCAGTTATTGGGCTCGTATAGGGGGTACTTTGGGTGGTTGCTCCCCTACACTGGTGTAGAACGTGGTACCAGAAAAACATCGGCGTCGAGAGGACCGCAGTGCGTTACCACCGGCTTTTTTTCATGTTAAACACAATGCTAGAAGAATGTCAACGTCATTGGGCACGGGGAAGGGAAGTTGTGATGCATCCCTCGGTGTGGTTGATGTCGAAGGTGACACCAAAAGGACATCAACATCTTATAGGTGATCACCAAATAGCTATGTTGTTGCCTCCGGTGCTAAAGTAGGAGGTGATGCTGGAAAACCGATGACACCTTGTGATTAGAGCACATATGCTGCTCCAGTATTGCCAATAAAGCATATGACGCGGGGAAAACATCCGTTGAGAGGACTGGTGAGCTATGGCGGTGCTTCCCCCAGTGTTAGCATGGGAAGGCGACACATCAATGCCCGAACACCAATATTGGGCGTTGGTCAGACCGGGGAGGTATCATGATGCCCTGCGTTGTCGATGTAGGACCAGTGACATCGAAAGACCGCATGTCATGGGATCAAGGCAGTATGGTGATGCATCGGCGTGATGAGCATGGCTATCAACTTGTTGTGGACATCAACATCGTTTTTGGTGATGGGTGACACCTCGGCAAAGTCAGGAACCAGGTGGCCTACTCTGGGCGCTAGAGTAGAGAATGAACATGTTTCTCATCATAGTCATCTCATAGAAACAAGGTGAATGGGTAGTACAATATACTAGACCCAACATGGAGGTGAGTCGCGATGGCTTAACGTTGACATGGACGAACCTGAACTCATGAATAAGAGCTTCAGGCAGGCACACATCCTTGCTTCTCAACACGCGACTCCAAGACTTGATAGGTTCGTGCGCCCAAGTGACAAAAGAATCCATTATGTAGCCAAGGACGTAGTTGTGACCGTTTCATGAGACGTTATTTGGAAAAGTGTCACCATGAACACGTTACTCGTTCACCTCTGGCTTGCACATATCCGTCAGCCTGGCTATAGCTGATATCATTGTCTGTCCATCATTGTGCTACACTTTATCATGTTCCAGAGCTTGGACTAGCTTGCTTCTTGGCTTGTTAGCTTGTGCCAACTTATTAGCCAGCTTTGTGTGGAAGTAGCACGTGTACATGCATGCTGCTACATAGTATATATGCACAAACCAGCTTGTTTGTGGTAGTCCGTATGGAGCTTGGATTTGGACGGGGCACAGAGCATTGTTGTCATCTCGTTTTGGCGCCTTCTTGATGTCATGCATATGCATGGGTTGTCTTTACCTTGCTAGCACAGGGCAATATGATGGTTCTACCATGCATTCATGCCCTCAAGGCTAGGCATGCTCGCCCTTCTATGGACTCAACATGAACGTTTATGCCCATATCTTGTGGTCAGCCGGTAGATGCTTTTGTCGATATATGAAGAAACACATTGTCCGCATGTCTTTGTGGCTACGTGTGCTCATCCTGTAGATGAGGATGAATTAAGAAGCCGAGATGCATGCCCTTCCGCTCCTACATAGATGTGATACTCATTGTGCACTTGTTCAAATGAGAGCATCCAATGTATTGCACTTCATATCTTTTCAGGGGCTTCCATGGAGAAGCCCCCAGTTGTCAGGCTTCTATAGGGCTGACTTGAGTAAACCATCAGGTAGTTGCGCTGAACTTTAAGAGATCAACGACCCAACTTCATCATCTTTTCAAGGCTTCCTTGGAGATGCCCCTAGCTATGGATACAGAGCGACTAGCCCCCGGGCTATGGGTATAGGGCGACTTGCCCCTAGCTTTAGATGAGAAATTCTAGCAAAATTTAAGTGACTCGGTCACGTCCATGCCACTTCTTCACCGAGTCATGTATGTAGTTTGCTTGTCAGTGTGTGGTTCTTCACATTCTTCGAGTATCATGGTTACATCATCCCTCATGCTGTCACGCCCCACTTTTTAATGGGACTTTTAATCTCGCGTATTGGCGCTAGGATCACGCTACCAATACGTTACCGAGTCACAGTAATGGAAATCAGTTATAGATGAACTATTCCGAGCATATATTGACATAGGATAGATGTACTTACACAAATGTGTTGAAGACACCACTGATTATATTGATCGAGTAGCCAACCGTGAAGCGTTGGTTTATCCGTGACAGGGTCCGCTAGAGTGCTAGACCGTCCGGCACAACCCATGTTCCACGTGCAACTTGAGCGCCGGATGGAATTCCCCGACTTCTACGCCTTTCTCCTAAGCAACGCCTTGCGTAACTTCTACGCCGTGGGTCTCCTACTGACAAATGACCTTACCTTCGGATATGCCGATATCCGTAAAAAAATAGAGGGGTGAGTACAAACGCATTTCTCAAAAGTCCCAACCAGGGTTGTAATTATTAAGGGTTTGGGCCCTAGCAGAAGTCTCTAAAACCGCTCTCGCTAGTTCCCTGCTTATCTCATGTCATCACCACCGCCATGACACCACATGTTAGTCATCATCAAAATGTATATCTAATCATAGATGTTCGCCCTAGCACTTGCCCATTCCAAGGACGTGGCTATTCGAATAGATTCACTTAACTCGCAGAGGTTGTACACTTTTCCCCACACGATAGACACGCCGCCTTACCACCGCGACTTGGCTTAGACAGCCTAACGAGATCCGTACCCGCTTGGGTGCTACCCTAGGTATATTGGTATAATCTTCACCACGACTTCTCGGGGGTTGGAAGGACAACACGCCACCCTAAGATGACGATCACCCTAGACAATATGGTGATACCAAATCACCCACGGCTTTACTGTGTAATACCTAATTACCCAACCTATACCGTCAACACCACTCTCAATCTCAAATCATCAATATGTGCCTCTAGCACCGCGCCACCGCGCCCAAACACTTCCGTGGAAGACCACTCAAAGATCCACGCCAACCGACATGGGGCCACTCTCCCCACATCCGCTCCCAATAGGTCGCTTTGCCCGCCCGCCACCTTGGATCCCAATTATACCTCAACCCAACGGGGTGTGAATCAAGCCGCCCCATCCCGGCGCAGGGTCAGACGCAATATTATACTAGGTAGAAGGTCTATGAACCGGTCCTTAGGGGAGGCGAAGTATCTCTCCGCAGAACCCCTCGCGGCGATTCCCGATGTGGTATTTAGGCTCTACCGCACTACCACTACTCACCTCTTTTGTTGGTTAGGTTCATTAGGCATTCTCATGTTTCTCTTGATCACAACGTATGAGCATAGATAACGTGGATGATTACGCCATCCCGCTTAGCTCCATAGCTACGTTATCGCTCACACCACTATTTACTAATCCGATTTATTATTATCATTATCATTATATCATCATATTAAGGTCATGATTGAGGGGGGGTAAGGACTTGCCTGGGATGTTCTTACTGATCGGCACTGGCGTCGAACGCTCCTAGCTTTGTCCCGAACGGAAGCTCCTAATCGATCGTCGAAATCTACCTACGATCGGGCGATAAACCCTAGCTTGAACTAGAACATATAAAGCAAACATAGAACATTATGGTGGCAATGGGTTAGATGCATAGATCTAGATTTTTTATGAATTATGGAAGTCGTTTTCACGCGAAACGGAGTTAGTATGCATGAGATATGGATTTTATAATATTAATCCCTAATTAAATCATTAGGGTAATATTATAATATAATTTTATCATGTAATAAAATTGAACTAATTACATGATAAAATTCCATAAATCAAATAATGAATTTACAAATTTTCTGGGAATTTTTCTCACACCGAAAGTCTATTTTCAATACTCTTATGTACAATACTCGGGTGTACTCAAAGAATTAATTAAGTGTACACGGGAGTGGGTTCATACACGTGGGTGCCACGGGTCCATGTGGACGCCACCGTGGCGGCCACGAGGCGCCACGCCAGACATTACACGTATTGCCGTAAATCGGCCGTTGACGGTGGAGGGCGGAATGACGACGTGTCCCCTCGCCATTGGTCGCCATCTTGACGACGCCATACGGAGGACGGCCAAGCGCCGACATCCACCGCCGTTTGCCTCGGCGGCGGCGCTCGCCGGAGTCGGTCGGACTCGGCCGCCTTGCCCTGTTGCTCGCCAAGTGGGGCTCCTTCCGGGTCCCCTGCCGTCGTCCCGGTTCCATTGGCGGTAGTTAGGGCGACCTGAGATGGCCGTTCCCACGGCGGCGGCGCAAGACGGCGTTTGCTCGCGGGCGTCGGGCGCGTCGCAGCCGGTGGGTGTGCCGTGTTGCACAATAGGGAGGGAAATAGAGGGCAAACGAAAGAGGAGACTACGGGACACGCAGTGGACTCACCAATTTAACCTCCTGGTGACTAAATCGACGACGACGATGAGACCTAGTCGGCGGCGACGGGAACTCCCGATTTGGGGGCACTCGAGCTAGCACCGTGAGGAGAGAAAGAGGGAGGAAGGGAAGGAGGGCACCGCGTGTTCTGGACCTTGGCGGAGCTCGTGGGGGTGGTGCGAGGTCGGATGGCACCCCGGGCACCGGTATTTATAGTCAGCGGCCACGGGTGTCCGCCCGGTGAGATCTTTCTCTCGTGCTCGTGATCTTTTCCTAGCAGCGATTCCTCGTGCACGGCGACCGGGGATAGTGGCCAGTCGGGTGGAACGCTTTGTGGCCGACGCGCGGTGAGCGAGGTCCATCGCTCGGTCTCCTTGTACAGGGCTCGGTTGCGGCCATGGCGACGGCAAGCTCGCGGCACGGGCGTTCGCGCCGCTGGTTGGCGTGACGCCGGCGCTGTGCTCGTGGCTTGATTCGTATGGCGCCGGGGGTTAATGGCCTCGCCGCGGGCCCGGCCGCCGCCGCCGGGCCCGCGCGGGACGAGTGGCGGGCGCTGGCGCAGCTGTTGTCGTTGACACCGGCCACTGTAACCTTGGACCGGAGCGGGTGGCCGTGTGCCGGCTCCTCGGAAGTTGGTCGTGCGACCGGCGGAGGTCGCGGGCTCGAGTCCCCGTGATCCCTAAATTTTCTAGCCCGGCCGGCTGTGCGTCTCGCATCCAGCGGGGCGGGGCCTGCGTCGCGCACGGGCGTCGCGAGGAAGACGACGCCGTCGTTCGCTCGAGCGAGCGAGAGGAGGAGTGCGTTTGGGCCCCGCGCCCGCCTTTGGGCTTGTGATGACGGGCTCGACGCTTGGGCCGCGGCCAAGCTAGAAGGCCGGCCCGCCGCCGCTTTAGAAGGGAGAGGGAGAGAGGTGGCTTGTGGGCCGAGGAGAGAACCGAGCCCATCGGTCTTTCTCACTTCCCTAACTCTTTTCTATTTTTCCCTTCTTCACATATTTCCATGTATACTCAATGTATTTATTTTCCCATTATATTTAGGCAAGTAAATATGTACTATTAGGACTCTTATGAGCACTATTAAATATATTCACTTGTCCGAAGGATACATTTGTATATACATGTCTTTATAATTTCCCTCATTTATTCTCCTTCTCATTTCTATGTATACTCATTCCCTTATGTATGTGTATATCTCCTCTGTATTTATTCAAGTATATGTTTTCTTAGGATTTGTCATTAAGCTTTAACACATATACTTGTTTAGGGGGGACATACATAGAGGTATATGCATTAGTATACTTGCCCCTAGCATTTCCCTTTTATTTCCTATGGCCTACACATGGGTCAAGAGCATACATATATTCCAAGGACTTATTTAGAGGTGTTTGGAATGTATATATATCTCCCTACTCATGTAGTCCGGGTTTATGGATTTATTCCCTTAAAAATGTAAATCATACTCATGCCAAAATATACTTCCATAATTTAAAGTCTAGATCGAGAATACATACCTTGGCCACCATAAGTTCAACAAGCAACCAACAAAAGGGAGTCTAATTTCTACATGGTGGATTTGAATGCAAGGTTTTCGAAAACAGGGGGTTGGTTTTTTATGAAAGTAGATCAAGTTTTAGTTTATTTCGAAAAGTTCAAATTTTTAGTGAATTTTAAAATGATGCAAAAACACGGGTGTTACAAATCTACCCCACTTAGATGAATCTCGTCCCCCGAGATCCCTAGTCTACAGGGTGAAGGTCCTAATTTGAGGCCTAAAGGGATAGAGATAGAGAGAGGGGGAAAACTTTCCATTGCTTACAAAGTCTTTGTCGTTATCGAACCTCTACTATTATCGTGTCACCCGCGGTCCGAGCAATACGATACCGTGGAGGGTATGCCTCCCCCGTTGGTGATTACCGCCGCTTTTACCCCATCTTCTTGGTCTTGCATCTTGTCTTCGTAGTCTTCGGTCTTCTCCCAATGTTGCTACCCCACTTGGAGGGCTGATTCCTCTAGTGTCTTCAATCCTCCGTGTCTTCTAGTGCCTGTCTTCTTTTCGCGGTCTCTTGCAAAGTGTACTTTTTACGTCAAGGCCCTCCTCGAGATATCCTATCGGGTACTCGATTCCATTTCGTTTGGAACCCTAAGTGTTCTGTTGCTCTATATCATCTTAGCCCGTTTCTATTTTTCTCTATTTCTTCTTGTTCTCGCCCATTTGATTCTTTCTTTTTCCTTATTTTCGCCCGTTGGTATTTTCTTTTCTTCTTTTGCATATAGTGCTACCCCACTTAGAAAAATTTTCTTCTCATATCATTTGCTCTATGGCTTTTTATGTTTTAGGCACCCGTCCATCTTTCTTCGTCGACACTCGCATTTGAATGGTGGATCACACACATGGATTTTGATAACTTCAAGGGGGAGTACAACAAGAGAGTGGAAGGAAGGCTACTCTACGGTTACACCTCCCTTGGGAGTGGCGGTTCCACAAACGTCGATCATGGTGGCTTCGCCGCTTCGGTCTAGCTGGTCCGGCACTTGGCTCGCGCCGGGGGGCTTCTTCTCTTGGTGGTGCTTGACGGAGCGGCGGGGTGCTTCGGGTTGTCGGTCTTCTCACGGGGATGGCGGCCTAGTGGAGTCCTGTTCTTCTTCTCGGTGAAGGGGTTGACGAACATCCCTTCGTAGTTGCGTGTTCGGGCCGGGCCGTAGCGCGTCTTCTCCGCGTCTTGATTGGAGGGTGATGGTGGTGTCCCCGGTTCTCGGGCGTGTCGCTCTTGGATGGCCTTCGAGTCTCGGCAAGTGTAGCCTCTCCGGGATGCCGTGGTGGCTTGCTCCCCGGCGTGGGCGTGCTCGCGAGGAGTCGCTGAACGTAGCTCTCAGCTCGCTTCGCCGACGGATCGGCCTCTTATGGCAGCGTCCCACGGCGGTCGTCTTCGCTCATCAAGAGCGGCGTATAGGATAGCAGTGCGTGATGACGGGGCTGCCTTGTGGACCTCGCACGCCCTCTAGGCGAGCAATCCAGCGGGGTGATTCTTTCCCCCGGGGTGGTAGGTGCCTCATGGGAGTGCGGGCGATGGGCTCCCCCAGAGATCCGGCAAAGGCGATGGAGTGCCTTGCGGGCGACAGCCTGGTAAGTGTCGGAAAGCGAAAACCAATAGTGGTCACGCTCCGGTCGTCGGTGATGGCGGGGTAGTCTCGACTCTTGGCAATGTAGATGGTGACTTCGCAGCGATGGGTGCCACGCTCTTCATACTCGCTACCCTCATACTCGGGGGTTCCGCGGATGCCAAGGTTCCGTGGCGGTCCGGTAGAGAAGTTGGGGAAATCCAGGGGTGTTGATGCACCGGGTCGCTAACCCAATTGCCGCCATTCCGGGCCGTGGTTGGTAATGATTCTCGGTGGGTGGATGGCAAGGAGAGTGATGGTAGAGGGTGGAAGATGAAGGCTAGCAATGGAATGTTTGGAGGGGATGGTGGTGAGAGCGATGGGGGTGCTCTTTTTATAATGGGTCGAGGGTGATGGCTTCCGGAGAAGCTTGGTCGACCGGTATTGTGGCCGGGTGTGGTGGTGTATAGTGGAAGGATTGGGAGTGAGTCTCCTGTTATTCATTGACCTTGCAATAGTGGTGTGGTTAGGGGACTGTGTGGTCTTGGCCGGTGGATTCCCTATAGTGGAGACTGTGTGTCCTCTCTATTGTCGGCATACTGCTTTCTGGCATTTCTATATGTCTCTGGGTATCCGTTTGCTCCTGGGCGTAAACATCCTTTATGGGCTTGATGACTGTCTTCAATCCTGGTAACCTTCTGTCCATCTTCCGCCCGCAACAACACCGATCTTCGCTTCATCTTGCATCTCCGGCATTGGTCGTCATTTGAACTGTTGTAGGTTGTCTTGATCGGCTTCGTCGGTTGTGGTTCGGAGTCGTGGTATCGCCAGTGACGCCAGCCTTTCGCATTGAGGTGACAAAGATGTCGGCAATGTTGCACGGTCATCGGTCACGTCAAAGAATACCGAGGCGACGGCGTGTGATGGTCGTAGGGAAGAACGCCGGTGTGGTTCAACGGCTACGATCGTGGAGTCTCCATCGGTTGTCGCCACGCTCCGTAGGTTAGTTCCTAATCTATTTGGACTAGAAAGGGAGTGGGAGGGAAAAGAACAAGGTATGATAGGGTCTAACTAACTAAGGATTAGAGGAAAGCAAGCATTTTAGGTAGGGATAGACTTTGGGGTATCCTAGTAACACGGGTGTTGGGAGACAACACAAACTTACCCGGTGTGAATCGTATGAAAAGTTAGTCACGGCGAACTAAGTTTATAGGGAAACTTGTCTTATTACTCGTGACTTGAGGAAACTTTCAAGATGCTTCATCGATCCTATTGAAATTTCCTTCTCATCGACTACTGTGAGTAGTAATAATGGGAAATTTTTTGCATAGGATTGAAAGAGAAACACAACATTTTATTAACAAACAAGCGCAACAATATATTACATCACAGACAGTTTCATAGATGATATAAGGTCACATCACACACTGCGACTGTCATGACGATTTATTGTGCGACTTCGCGACTACTAAGACTAGAACCATGGGTTACCATAACGCTCTCGCAACTACTAGCACCGCTACTAGGGGTCTAGTAACAAGGTTCATAGTTACAACAAGCACGCGACTGTGGCTGCTTAACTTAGGACGTTGCTACTTAACTAGCACTTGTCACATAATGGTGCCTTGTGGGATCTTGCTTCACGGTACTCTTGCACCATCACTGAGGCAACAAGGGATCGTCTTGGGTTTTGCCAGGTCTTTAGTAGTGAAACCTCCTTTTCTTTCTGACATGAGTGTCAACAGGTTGGCTTCCGTACTCCTTGCAATAGGCCCGAAGGGCTCTTAATGCAAGCTTCGCAAGTGTCCCATAACTCGTTCCTTGTTCAAGGAAAATCCGCGCCCTTCGCGATGTGGTAACATCGGGATGTGCGCTTGCATCACACATTCGGTATTCCATTCTCGTAAGTCACTTTCGGTAGTAGTACCGAGGCTTCCGAAAGTGTACCCTAGTTGTGAGAGAATTTCCCCAGAAAGCTTTGGAAATGTCCCAAAGGTTAGTCCATCTCGTATGACCATCCGTCCATCTGTTGCATCACGGATAATATCGACATGTAAGCAACATAAGGTTATTCGGATTGGTGCTCAAGTCTCTAAGTAGAAATCCTTAAGTAAAATTTTTGAAGTATGTGCCAATTAATTTAATCCAGTCATTTTTCCATCCTATACGGTCAAGCTCAGCTCTCGATACCACTCTGTCACGCCCCACTTTTTAATGGGACTTTTAATCTCGCCAGATGGCGCCGGGATCACGCTACCAATACGCTATCGAGTCACAAGAATGGAAATCAGTTATAGATGAACTATTCCGAGCATATATTGACATAGGATAGATGTACTTACAAATGTGTTGAAGACACCACTGATTATATTGATCGAGTAGCCAACCGTGAAGCGGTGGTTTATCCGTGACGGTCCGCTAGAGTGCTAGACCGTGCGGGGCACAACTCCATGTTCCATGTGCAACTTGAGCGCGGATGGAATTCCCGGACTTCTACGCCTTTCTCCTAAGCAACGCCTTGCGTAACTTCTACGCCGTGGGTCTCCTACTTGACAAATGACCTTTACCTTCGGATATGCCGATATCCGTAAAAAATAGAGGGGTGAGTACAAACGTATTCAGCAAGTCCCAACCGGGGTTGTAATTATTAAGGGTTTGGGCCCTAGCGTAGTCTCTAAAAATGCTCTCGCTAGTTCCCGGTTTATCTCATGTCATCACCACATGTCATGACACCACATGTTAGTCATCATCAAAATGTATATCTAATCATAGATGTTCGGCCTAGCACTTGCCCATTCCAAGGACGTGGCTATTCGAATAGATTCACTTAACTCTGCAGAGGTTGTACACTTTTCCCCACACGATAGACACTGCCCTTACCACCGCGACTTGGCTTAGACAGGCCTAACGAGATCCGTACCCGCTTGGGTGCTACCCTAGGTATATTGGTATAATCTTCACCACGACTTCTCAGGGGTTGGAAGGACAACACGCCACCCTAAGATGACGCATCACCCTAGACAATATGGTGATACCAAATCACCCACGGCTTTACAGGTAATACCTAATTACCCAACCTATACTGTCAACACCACTCTCAATCTCAAATCATCAATATGTGCCTCTAGCACCGCGCCACCGCGCCCAAACACTTCCGTGGAAGACCACTCAAAGATCCACGCCAACCGGGACATGGGGCCACTCTCCCCACATCCGCTCCCAATAGGTCGCTTTGCACCGCTCCGCCACCTTGGATCCCAATTATACCTCAACCCAACGGGGTGTGAATCAAGCCGCCCCATCCCGGGTGGGGGTGGTCGTATTATTATACTAGGTAGAAGGTCTATGAACCGGTCCTTAGGGGAGAGGCGAGTATCTCTCCCGCAGAACCCCTCGCGGCGATTCCCGATGTGGTATTTAGGCTCTACCGGACTACCACTACTCACCTCTTTTGTTGGTTAGGGTTCATTAGGCATTCTCATGTTTCTCTTGATCACAACGTATGAGCATAGATAACGGGATGATTACGCCATCCCGCTTAGCTCCATAGCTACGTTATCGCCTCACACCACTATTTACTAATCCGATTTATTATTATCATTATCATTATATCATCATATTAAGGTCATGATTGAGGGGGGTAAGGACTTGCCTGGATGTTCTTCTCGATCGGCAAGATCAAGGCGTCGAACGCTCCTAGCTTTGTCCCGAACGGAAGCTCCTAATCGATCGTCGAAATCTACCCATGACCGGCGATAAACCCTAGCTTGAACTAGAACATATAAAGCAAACATAGAACATTATGGTGGCAATGGGTTAGATGCATAGATCTAGATTTTTTATGAATTATGGAAGTCGTTTCACGCCAAACGGAGTTAGTATGCATGAGATATGGATTTTATAATATTAATCCCTAATTAAATCATTAGGGTAATATTATAATATAATTTTATCATGTAATAAAATTGGAACTAATTACATGATAAAATTCCATAAATCAAATAATGAATTTACAAATTTTCTCGGGAATTTTTTTCGACACCGAAAGTCTATTTTCAATACTCGTGGTACAATACTCGGGTGTACTCAAAGAATTAATTAAGTGTACACAGAGTGGGTTCATACACGTGGGTGCCACGTGGGTCCATGTGGGACGCCACCGTGGCGGCCACGTAGGCGCCACGCCGTATTACACGCTTGCCGTAACGGCCGTTGACGGTGGAGGACGGAATGACGACGTGTCCCCTCGCCATTGGTCGTCATCTTGACGACGCGCCATACGCCTAGGATTCGGCGGGCGCCGACATCCACCGGCCGCTTGCCTCCGAAGCGCGGCGCTCGAGTCGGTCGGACTCGGCCGGCCTTGCCCCGTTGCTCGCCGGCGTGGGGCTCCTCCGGTCCCCGCGTCGTCCCGGTTCCATTGGCGGTAGTTAGGCGACGGAGATGGCCGTTTCCACGGCGGCGGGCGCACGGTGGCGGCTCAGCGGCGTCGGCGTCGCAACCGCGGTGGTGCCGTGTTGCACAATAGGGAGGGAAATAGAGGGCAAACGAAAGAGGAGACTACGGGACACGCAGTGGACTCACCAATTTAACCTCCTGGTGACTAAATCGGCGGCGGCGATGAGACCTAGTCGGCGGCGACGGAACTCCGATTTGGGGCACTCGAGCTAGCACCGTGAGGAGAGAAAAAGAGGGAGGAAGGGAAGGAGGGCACCGCGTGTTCGACCTTGGCGGAGCTCGTGGGGGTGGTGCGAGGTCGGATGGCACCCCGCACACCACGTATTTATAGCCGCGCCACGGGTGTCCGCCGGTGAGATCTTTCTCTCGTGCTCGTGATCTTTTCCGGCAGCGATTCCCGTGCACCGCGGCGACCGGGGATAGTGGCCACTGGCCGAACGCTTTGTGGCCGACGCCGGTGAGCGGGTCCATCGCCGGTCTCCTTGTACGGGGCTCGGTTGCCGGCCATGGCGACGGGTAAGCTCGCGGGCACGGCGTTCGGCGCCATTGCTGGCGTTGGCGCCGCGGCCTCGTGGCTTGATCTCGTATGGCGTCGTCGGGGTTAATGGCCTTCGCCCGGGCCCGGTCGTCGCCGCCGGGCCCGGCGACGAGTGGCGGGCGCTGGGCGCGCCGTTGTCGCGACACCGCCATCGTAACCTTGGACCGAGCGGTGGCCGTGTGCCGCTCCTCGGAAGCTGGTCAGGCGATCGCGGCGGAGGTCGTGGCTCGAGTCCCCGTGATCCCTAGCTGGTTCTAGCCCGGCCGTGCGCTCGCGTCAGCCCCGCCAGGCGGGCCCTGCGCCGCGCACGGCGTCGCGAGGAAGACGACGCCGGTCGTTCCGTTCGGTAGCGAACAGAGGAGGAGTGCGTTGGGCCCTGGCGTCCAGCTTTGGGCTTGTGATGACGGGCTCGGGCTGCTGGGCCGCGGCCAAGCTAGAAGGCCGGCCTGCTCGCGTTTAGAAGGGAGAGGGAGAGAGGTGGCTTGCTGGGCCAGAGGAGAGAACCGAGCCCATCAGTCTTTCTCACTTCCCTAACTCTTTTCTATTTTTCCCTTCTTCACATATTTCCATGTATACTCAATGTATTTATTTTCCCATTATATTTAGGCAAGTAAATATGTACTATTAGGACTCTTATGAGCACTATTAAATATATTCACTTGTCTGGAAGGATACATTTGTATATACATGTCTTTATAATTTCCCTCATTTATTCTCCTTCTCATTTCTATGTATACTCATTCCCTTATGTATGTGTATATCTCCTGTATTTATTCAAGTATATGTTTTCTTAGGATTTGTCATTAAGCTTTAACACATATACTTGTTTAGGGGGGACATACATAGAGGTATATGCATTAGTATACTTGCCCCTAGCATTTCCCTTTTATTTCCTATGGCCTACACATGGGTCAAGAGCATACATATATTCCAAGGACTTATTTAGAGGTGTTTGGAATGTATATATATCTCCCTACTCATGTAGTCCAGGGTTTGCGGATTTATTCCCAGAAAAATGTAAATCATACTCATGCCAAAATATACTTCCATAATTTAAAGTCTAGATCGAGAATACATACCTTGGCCACCATAAGTTCAACAAGCAACCAACAAAAGGGAGTCTAATTTCTACATGGTGGATTTGAATGCAAGGTTTTCGAAAACAGGGGTTGGTTTTTGCGGAAAGTAGATCAAGTTTTAGTTTATTTCGAAAAGTTCAAATTTTTAGTGAATTTTAAAATGATGCAAAAAACACGGGTGTTACACATGCCCTTAGTTGTAGTAGATAGGATGAAATTTGAAGGTGACATGTTGCTTCTTTGTTGTTCGTGAATAATAGAGGCTTGCCTCCAATGTTTTAGGCAGAACTAGACCCATGTTGAGAAGTGTGTCTGATAAAATATTGGTTGCCTTTAGGACTAGAGACAAACTTGCATTATATGCATCCTTCTTGGTCCTTGGCATGTCATTGGGTAAACTTGACACCGTCTTTGGCTAAACCCTTTGCATAAGTGCCAACAAAGTTCTTTTGGGCAATAATGAATGTAAGTTTTCCAAGTGTCGCTCCACTTGCCTAAGGGGTACGTATTGTATGTCTTCATGTCAGGCACCGTTTTGGGCCCTAACTGGTAATTGTCGAGGACAAGATGTAGCCTAGCATTTATGATACTTGACTCGACCAAGGGGCTAAGACTTTCCCTTATTTTTTATCACCAACATTAGAAGAGGGGCATCACCAAAAGCGGTGTGATTATGCCACCCAATTATTTGCATGTGACTTGCTATGTAGGGCCACGAGAGAAGAGCTTATCATGCAGGTGATGCCAATAGATTTTCCTGATGATCTCTTCATGAATCAAGAACGTAGCTCTTTTGAGGATGATTCTCCCATTGTTGGGGTAAACAATAATTAGGTGTGGCCTGACTACTTAGCTAGCCATTCTCCACAACTTTATCTCGAGTAGTGTGGAATTATGTTTGCATCTGGAGTCTCCGACATGACTTCTTCAATTGTCAATATTGCTGACTTGGGCTTCTTGATAAAATCCATGAAGAAGAAATCTTGATGAGTTATGTCCTCCATTGTGGAAGAGCACATATGCCACCAACTTGCAAGCTCATTTGCACTTAATTGTTTGGGCATATAAATTGTATAGCCACAAGTGAATGCTAGGACATGCAACAACGTCCCCAAGTTCATCACGTGAGGGATGGTCGAGGGCTATCAGTAGAGGCAACATTGCAAGGATGCCCCACTTAGCCTCTCTTAAAAAAAAATGCTTATCAGCACAACAATGTGTAGCACATTTATGGAGATCTCAGCAGATCGACTTTTTTAATGACCATCGAGCATAGCAAAGATGGGAGGAGAACCAGTCCCACTGGGCGTGCCAATTTGTTTCGCTGTAAAAAATCGCTAACGCTGGATCTCTCTCGTTTTCACGAATCGCACTTCCTAGTACTAAAATAAGCGTAGGCGTGCCAGTATACATGCGTATACGAAATAAAGTAAATGTGCAATAAACACAAATTCGGCAAATTCAGGGAAACATCACTTTATTATTCATTAGAGAATTACAAAGTACAATTTCCCACGTATATATATTTGCGCCGAGCTCCATCCGACAATCGAGGATTGTGTAGTCTCGGTTCCCGGGCCTCTAAAGGCCACCGCATAATTACACCCACGGTGTCGGACCGTAGAACACCTCCGATTAAGCTATGCCGATGGTCGCCATTGTCGCCTCCAAATATATGCAGAGTTGTCTCCAAAGTATATGCAAAAGCACAAGTAAAATGAAAATGACGCTAGAGCCTCGCCGGTCTCTAGCGAAAGGGTATCCGCCTCGCCATGCGGATCCCATAATGAAGTCAAGGGTGTTCGGCCTCGCCGGTCGCGAACAAGTGTTTCCGCCTCGCCGGTCGCGAAAAAGGAAACGCCCCAGCCTCGCCGGGTCGTGGGAAGAATGATGACTTCATATGGATCACCGCCTTGACGGTGCGGAAAATGGTAGGTGAACGTGAGACTTGTGCTCATGTAATACTTGGGAGATTCCTCCATGCGAAACTTCGACGCCGCATGCTCAGCGCCAATGTAAATATTTCATAATTTAGCGAGCAAGTAGACCATGCCCGCATAGATCGTGCATTGCGCCACGACAATAATCCGTGCGTTGCGCCACGGCATTTATTTATTTAACCATGCATTGCGCCATGGTTTTAATCGTTCCGCCGTGCGTTGCGCCACGGCGTTTATGTATAATAAGGGGCCGAGTATCAATGATCGACAAGCAAGTGGTGACTTTGAACTTCAACAGCCCGGTTGAATCTTGAATTGTTGTTCTTCTATGTTTATCTTGCTTTGCTTCAACTCACGGCAAGAGAGCTATCTTTACATATCGGAGCATGGGCCGCCAAAGTAAACGTCAATGGGCCAAAGTACATATGCCAACTGCGTTGCTTGTGCTGAATTGCACCATGACCACCTTCTGCATGTGCATGTTGCATGTTGACAAATATGTGTAACGTCATCGAGCCGCTGGTCACCGGGCCACCGCTGATAATGATCGATAATTGCCATCGGGCTGGTGTAAGTCATCTTGCACACGCCTTGCTTGTCGATCACAGGGATTGCTCTGCCACCTTGCCAGGCTGCCGCTGAACGGGCCAAACGCTCGGGCTGCATCTCTTGCTAGCATCTTGCTTGTCGTGCTTGCTGATCTTGTTGCTTGTATTTGCTGCCGCGGTGCTCTCGCCGTGATGGGCACATGTTCATGTTGTTGATGCTGGTGGCCTTATGCTTGCCGATGCCACCGCCGCTACCTGATCTTGATCTTGCCGCTTGCTTCATCAACTGAACGGCTCGCTCATCGGGCCGATCTTGCCACGTTGCTGATCTTGCTGCCTGCCGTCGGGATGCTGTAAATTATCTTGGTCACGTCTTGCTTATCATAGAAGCCAATATGCCACCATGCCGTGCTTGCTGCCGGAGCCGTTGTTAAGATGGGATGCCGTGCATGCTGCTCTTGCCGTCGGTATTGCTTTGGCCGCTGGTGTACTGCCGCCATGTATGCGTGCTGCTGCTCTTATGTACTGCTGGCCGTGCTTGTGCTGATCTTGCTGCAATTGCTGCCGCGGTGCTCTCGTCGGGATGCCGGGCTGCCATAGGATGCACGCTGATGAGGTGGACGACATGCTTGTTGTGAGGGCGCCATCCCTTGAATGCTTGATGCACATCGGGCCTGTTGCGCCGCACTGGAGTTGAGGATGCTCGCCGTCCATGTGTGGCCGGGCTGCTGCTTCTTACGCCACGCCTCACCATCGGACGCCGCACAAGATGAAGATGATCGTGGGGACGATTGCCGAGCTGTCGATGGACACGCTGGACCGCTCGCCGTTGGACACCGCACAAGATGAAGATGATTTGACATGGACGATTGCCGGGCTGTCGTCTCCGCGTCATGCCCTTGCCGGGCTGCTGAACCACCATGCAGCCGCGCTTGATCTTGAGATGGCAATATCTACAGCCATGCACAAGAATATACAAGATGCAATCTAAAAATATATAAATATCCTTACCATAGGTGTACGCTGAAGCGGCGATGACCGCGTGTTGCTGCTGTGCCACCGGAGTGCTCGGCGATGGAGTTGATGACGGTGCTGCTTATGGCCGGGCGCCGTCGGCGTAGATGTGTACGTGATGCCCGGCGTCGGCGTGAACAACATAGCAGCGGCGGCGCTATAGCTTTGCTAGGAATAGGGCTTAGCATCATGCATGCCCTTACGCGATGGAGATCTGAATATGCGCCTCCGTAGGCATGGTAATGGTAATGTGCACCGCCTCCTCATGACCTTAGAATGCCCAGCTATATATAGGGGTCAAGATCAGACGTCAACCCTTGGCCAAGCAAAAGTAGTAGATAACGATCCCAACGAACGTATGCATATGTTTCATTCAAGTATATCATGACGGAATATGCAAGCCGGATGCCATCGTGATGCCAACAAACTCCATCAAGTAAGATTTCTGAAATCTAGATCATATAGATATATACTAGTCCATAGCGCGCGCATTCGCGCGCAGTATCTGGCCGCCCGCAGGTTTTAACGCCTGTAGGCGTAACAGGCGTAACATTCAGAACTTCGATAATTGCCTAATACAACAATGCATAACACTTATATAAACGAAGGAAGATTCATGTCAAAGCGAATATTGTCTTACACAGGATGAGGGATGGGGCATAATTTATCAGTTCCGCCCACACACCGAAACACAACCATACAGAGCTGTCCGAATAGGAGTTTCCTAACAATACAGCATAGTCATTAGCCCTAACCTACTGTTCAAGAGAAGAATCTGCCGTATTAGGTCTGAGGCACACCATAAGCCTCTCGTTGGTTACCACAGGTGCCAGCTAACAATCAGACTCCCAGCCGTCCTCATCATCTTCAGCAAGATATGCATGTTCATTAGTGTATAAGTTCCCTGCATATGGGTTTGTATATCAATCATATATTCGAGCTATATCTGAGCAGACTGATCTACCTGAGGTGCAGCAGCCATCCTCATGAATACAGACCTGCATTGAATAATACTGGGAACACATTAGCTTGTTAGAGACGTCATAAGTTATATTAGGTTTTAGTTTTGGGTATATCCGAATGGTAGTTAATTTACTACTCAAAAAAGTATCAGCCTTTGAATGGTAGTTAATTTACTGCTCAAAAAAGTATCAGCCTTTGTATACTGAACCTTCTGTACAGATGAAAAGGCAGTATATGAGAAATGCATGTTATGTGCTAATACCATACAAAATATATTGTTACATCTTTTTTACACTAACATCCAATTAATTAAGGGTTCAATCCCAAAGCTACAATAATCTGCAAAGGGATTTCATAGTCATTCTGCTATCACCTGCAACACAAATAGGTTTAAAACCTTCCTACTACCTTTTCATGCAATCTGGTTATGCCGTTTATGGTATAAGCATACAGGCCAAATGTCATATACTATCCAAAAGGTAGATTGAAAACACTAAGGAGATACAGAGCCTATTTAGAAGCTAGCTAAATGAATAGGAAAAATGTTTGCAAAAGTGTAGTGATACCTTGAGCCACAACACTTAGGTGCAGTGACTGCAAATCTGAGAAGAACTGGTCTCACTTATTTTGGTTGTTCTCCTGAATAAGCTCGCCGTGAAGTGGCCTTTCCGGGTGGTCTAAGGATCAACATTCTTTGCTGCAGGCAAATTTGCAACTGCATATTGTACACATAGAAGAAATCATTGAATCTATGTCTAACCTTCATGAATCAAAATCTGAGCACACACACACACAAAAAAAAGATGATGTGAACCGACAATTCAGTGGTATCCTGAAGAAAGGTAGGTATAGATATATCTCAAGCATATCATGTGCACCTCTGAAGCTCACACCTGATTGGTTTTTCAATTTGAACTTGAGATCATATTTAGGTGTGCATGAGACCATAAAGGTAATTAATTAGCATACGGCAGATTTCGTTGTCTTAATCAGATACACTAATCATTGTGGTTTTGAGGATGCATAAGTAGAAGCGCAGTGCACAAAATCAAATACCACCACTGATTAAAAAATATATTTAGTTTTTGAAACTTCAGTATAGCAATCTAACATTTTAACTTTTTAAAGGCAAAATTAATCAAAAAAAAAATGGGTGAAGGTGTTTCATGGTTTTCATAAGTTTAGGCTTTTCAAAAGAATTTTTGCATTGCAGATAGCAAAAGAACTACAACTTAAGTAGATGTCCTTTTCAGCAACTGGATAGGTTGTTCTAACATCATGGGAAAAGAAAACACAGAAGAACCTAAATGGATCTAGGATTGACAATGTATACATTATAGTCTCTTATGAAGGTAAAACTAAAACCTACATAATTTTTTCCAACCTGGGCAGTTAAAGTGAAAACACTACCCAACCAATGAAAATATCGATAGACAAAAGATTACGCAGCGGCGACAAATTGATTCCTAACCTCACAACCTTTTATGTGATTTCTTTTAGACAAAAGAATATGCAGTGGCTACAAATTGATCCCCTACCTCACAATCTTTATGTGCTTTCTTTTCAATTTCAGATGCATGATGTATAGGCTTTTATACCTACTTAAGTAGTGTATAGTATGCTGCTGTCCTTACTCCAGTGAATGCTATTGTGTAATTTGGTTTCCACATATGATGACAGATTGACAGGGGATCTTGTCGCCCGTCTTGCTCAAGAAGTATCGAGAGCAACCTCACAAGACCCAAATTGGCTAGCGATACTAATCTCCTCGCCACGTTCCTCAATTAGTAAGGAGAGCAACATTACCAGACACAAAAAGGCTACTGATACTCTACATTCCACACCACATGCTACTGAAAACTTTGTTGCGACAGCTTGTTAGCACACCAAAGAAGCCATACCTTGTTGGTCTTGACCGGCACGATATCATCCATGGTGAGGTCCTCCTTGGTGACGGAACACTTGCCATGGGCCTGCAATGTGGTGGGCAATGGGCATCGCCACCACGACACGAATTTAGCACAGAAAGAATTTCCCAATAAAAAATTAGCAGCGCGAGATCTGAGACCAAGGTACGGACCTCAACGTAGCTCTCGATGAGCCGCCGCTCGAAGAGTAGCCCCGACTTCTTCGACACCACCGGCTCGTCCGGCACCTCACCGGAGACTACGGGAGAGAAGCAACACGGGACGGGTTAGCTCGCGAAGCGACGGACAGCACCACCCATTCCATCAGCAACGACCACAGGTCCAGAGACCTGCAATAACCCAGCATCATAGGTTAATCAATACGTCATGAACAAAATGAGACTTCTTATATATTTAGGCGTAGTGCAGAACATCAGCAGGTGTCATCTCTTGTAAACAGATGGAGGAATAGCCAAGGTAGGTAAACAGGACATAGCATCAAACGGTTCAGCCAACTGCATTGTGGCATTTGAAGCTCAAAATATGAATCTAACTTCTACAAAGAAGGTGAACTTATGCACATCTTCCACTAATTGAACTAATCACATGGCAACGCAAATCAAATACCACAATAATTCCCAAGCATCGAGGTAGTCAAATCAAGACGTTGGATCAAACAACAGCACAGCATCAATCAAAATACCACTCCACAAATCTCCAAACTACTGGGCCAAGCGTCCAAGCCACCTCCACCAATGCTGGCTAGATCCCAGCACGACCTGGGCAGGACCAGTCGAGCCCGAGAGATCCACAACAGTAACCGTGAACACCACCCAAATCCCAAACCGAGAACCCGCAGGTACTCAAATCTGGCAGCAATTCAGCTCGATCCGAGCACGCCAGACGGCGAGGACTCAGCCACTGGACCTTACGCCCCGCGCCCACCAGAGATCGCACGAAATCGAGCAGCGGGATCTAGGCGCAAGCAATATAATGCGAGCGAGCGAGCGAGAGGAGGGAGGAGGCGCGGACCTTGCGGACATAGCCGTAGCCGCTCTCCTTCTCGGAGTCCTCGAAGGTGGTGACGCGTCGCCGACGCCATGGCCGCCGGCGGCGAGAGGGGTCGCCGGGCGTCGGCCTGGGTCGGATCGCGCGGCGTCTCGTCGCGATCTGGTCGGGTCGGGGAGGGGTAGCGGAGGGGAGGGGACGCGATGGGGAAGAGGGCCACGCAGTAAGGCGGATCCAGCCTTAAATAGAATGCGTAGATAACGGAAGCAACTTACAGCTCGCCCGCAACCGGGACTGGCGGCGGCGACGGGCGGCGGCTTACGTGGCTCACGTCCTCACCTCGCCCGCGTTCGCACACACACCGCCGGGGCTCACTCACTGGGCTGCCAGCACCTGCGAGCCATGCCGTGGACGCCCTCGCGCCGCCGCTGTGCGAGGCTCGAGCCTCCATCTCCGGTGGCTTGGCCTGCGTGGGCGCCGTTGCACTCGGGGCTGCTTCACAGGGGCGCCGCCGCCGCCGCCCGTGAGAGAGGAGGGAGAGGGAGGAGACACCGCGAGGGAGCTAGGGTTCGCCCGGTTGGAGCCGGTATATATTCGTCGTCCCAGGGCAGCTCCTGTCCGTCGACGCAGGATCCAACGCCTCGGCGTTTTCGGTGACGTGTCCACCCCGAGGCCGGGCCTTGGCCAGCTCGTCTCATCTCTCTACATGTACGTGTCTCTTTTGCATATATACGTGTATACGTATTTGTTACTCATCAAATCTTGGCTTCAAAAGAATATACTCGGCAAGACGTACCCCTCGCCAGCTCGAACGTACGTATTCTATTTAGCCAGTCAATATACGTGACGGCCAAAAATAAACATGGGCCAATAACATATGGCCATCTAACCAATTTTGCATGGGCTTTGAAATATTAGGCCACATATAAAATACTTGTTTGACCAGCTCGACTGGATTATTTTATTCCACCTGATAAAAGCTTAATTGGCATTAAAATAATGCCAAAATTTCATCTTACACACGCGTCCGATCTCGCTGCCCTCTCCCGGTCCCTCCGCCCCTGCTCCTCCTTTGCCGGCGAGGCCCGTCTCCTCCTCGGCCTCCGGCGGGCCTTCCTCGCCTGCGCCGGCGTGCTCTCCACCGCACCGCGTCCGGCCCGCGCGGTGGAGTTCTTGGGCTTCGGGAGCGCCGTCAACGAGGAGCCGTCCGGGCACCGTCTGCGAGTGCGAGCAGCCGTCCCCTGAAGCGAAGCGCGCATCGACGCCGCTGCCAAGCAGGTGCTGTGGAATGGGTGAAGCAATCGGCGGACCGGCTGCGGAGACGGGACAAGGCGGGATCAAGGGTCCAGGCTTTGTTCGCATCGTTTGCGTCCGCATTGGTATGATGCTCGAGTCGAGCATCCCGCCCCCTACGAGCCGGCGCCGCCGATCCTGCACAACCCGGTGCCCTCGCCGTGCCGTCGCTGGATCGAGTGGGGAGCTACGGCGCTACGGATCCGGGATCCGCTGTTTGATGACTACGGGAGGTCCATTGGCTCAGCTGCCGATAGGGGTGGTGGCCGCGGGGGTAGTGCGGCCAGCCCCAAGGTGGTGAGGGCCGTGCCCAAGGCAGAGACGTCAGAGGATGTCAAGGGTGGGGTGCAGAAGTTCAGGGTCAAGCTGCTGCCCGAAGGAGCTGGGAGCCCCATGGATGTGCTCTGCCAGGTACTGCTTCTTCTGATGCTTGGGAACAAGATGAATTTTGTGAAGATTGTGCTATGGATGAGCTCCACAGTCCATTCAGTGTGCTAACTATACAATTGATCCATTCAGTTTGCAAACAGATTGCATTTCATAGTAGCATTGCTTACTGGCCTAGCATCGGCTATTCAGAGCTGGGGATCGATCATGACCGTGACCTGTAAATGGACTTTGTGAAGTACTAACCAGTACCCAGTAGTGGGTGCTTGTAGAGGGGGAATGGACATTAACCAAATAGGAATCAGAAACATGTTTCTGCACCTGATATTCACAACATTTGTAGAGTCTAAATGTGAAATAAATGGTCTACTGTGGAATTCTGGCCTATTGGTGAGAGCAAAGGCCAAGTCAAGCTGTTTTGTTTACTGATAATTAGCTGAATGAATATGCTGGGAAAGTTCCTGGCATCGTCTTTTTGTTATATTTGTGTAGCTAATGCAGTATAAAATGTAGTGGTCATTTCTTTTTACAGAAATTCAACAGCAAGAACCTTGTGCAAGGATACTAATGTTGGTGTTTGAAATATGTCGCGTGCAATATGTGTTTGCGCATTTCCTGATGTCGCGTGCAATATGTGTTTGCGCATTTCCTGATTTCTGCTTTGTTCATGACTCACTATTTTCTAATCGGGTACATGTTTTCTCCTAACTTTCTTTCAGGTCCCAGATGAAGCTGTCAGCAAGTGCACAGCATGTGCAGCATATTTCAGTGCTTTTAACCGCAGGGTAGGAACGGTTATATATTGATCTTTTCTGCTGATGATATCACCTTGGCATTTGTTTTAATATGGCAAACCTATTATATTTTCAGCATCACTGTCGGAACTGTGGTGATATTTTCTGCGATAGGTGCACCCAGGGAAGAACTCCTCTGACTACAGATGCTGATGCTCAACCAGTTCAAGTTTGTGACTCATGCATGGTAATGTTTTCTTTTTTTATTGAATCATTTTCCATTGCAGTATCTCTGCTCTTATTTATGTTACATTAAATACTATTTAGTGCTTTGATTTTTTTTCCCCTTGAGCTTAGAGGGATCAAGGCATAAATATTAAAGAACCAAACATGCTACTTGGATAATACAACCTGTACCGTTAACTTATAATGGGCCCAAGATATTTGAATAACCACTATATGTTCAGTTCAACATTCCATTGCTCCTTTGAGGCACTGAAGCTATTAGGTGGTTCATGCCCCATACCAAAATTCAGTCTGAATGAAGGAGTGAAGTGTTCGTCAGAGCGAACACGAACCTTTCCATCAACAAGGTGACAATTTGAAATATCTTCATTTTTTATGCTGCTACATGCAGGGAGCTATGAGAAAGTTCATATGTCCAGCACCTCGGACTGTTGCAAATATCAGACCTTTGTACTCAACAACATATCCTCCAACCTGCCATCTCATAAAGAAACAACTTCAGAATCCTATATGGCAATAAATTTTAATACTATATCGTTTAATTAGTTCATACCTCACCATCGTCATGAGAATTGTTTTGTTGTTTCTTCGTACAGGAAATAGTGTAAGAGTTGGTGGTGGCCAGATGCTCAGATGGCCCTCTAATTGCTATATATTGTAGGCTATGCTTGCAAAATTTGTTTGGATGTCTTACAGTGGGTTTCTTTTCTTACAGGTATAATTTGACCTTCATGCTTGTGATTCTCGGTAAGACTTTGTTTAGATATAGTCGATCCGGTTCAGGTGGAATTCTGTCATCAATATTTACATGCAAAGGTTTGTTAGTGTGGCCCTTTTTGACTGCCCTCTTTGTTATAGTTAGAAATTTATCGCCTATTGGTGTCAAATGACATGTTCTATGATTTTGAACTTCAAATTTAATTTGGTTCATTACATTTGTTGCTCATGGCATCTCTGTTGAGATGCCCATGTTTCGCATTGCCTCTTTCACACATTCCCCATGGATATTAGTTGTGTGGCTGGACAAATTGTCGACGCCATATGTTATCTAATTAGCAAGGGTTGCATCATTGTCATTCATTTTTCTACTGAATTGGTGTGTAGGTCATTGGATCTCTTGCCTTTTGCACTACTTTGCTGCTTTCGAGTCTTGACTGCTAGAGACCCACTCGAGCTAATTGATAACACTCAACTAATTGCCGCCAAAGCCACATGCCCCATCGGTTCTCTGCAGGAGCTTTCCGATCCCTTGGTGAAGATCCAATCTTGGACAACGCAATGCTTCCCAAACAAAAGCGGACTTTGGGACGGGGAACGAGATGCCCCGACGATGTTGAAAAGCCTTGCTTATTTACGCACTTCTTTTGTTGTCATTTTGTAGCGGACTGTGTGTTTCTTTCTTTTGTTACCACAGAGAAAATGGTTGCAGGCCAAGCAATTGTGTAGTTGCACTTTAGTGTGTATATGTGTAAAGGCCCATGAGGCTAGGCCCATGAGGCTCATGTACGGCAACTATATTGCCCACCCTTCTAGGTTTGGAGGAATAGAGAAGAATATTCCACTTACATGGTATCGGCTTGGTTCTTTCCCGTTCCTTCCCCCATCCCGCCGCCGTAGCCACCTCATGGCCGGCCGGCCGGCGTCGCCTCCCACGGCGAGCGCCGCCTCCTTCCTCTCCCTCTCCTCCTTCCCCTTTCTTTCCCTCGACGGACGGCCACAGCGCACCGGCGCTGGGCGCGGGAGCGGGCGCGGCGCGCACCGCTGGCGCCGCTGCCGTGTCGCGTCCGTCGCGGCGCAGGAGCTCCGCCCGCCGCTCCTTCCTCCTCCTCCGACGCGCCGCCCTCGCCGATCCACCCCAGCCGACCCGCCCATGGACCACATCGTCACCAACGGGCCGCCGCCGCCGGCTGCCGCCGGCCGCTGCCACGGCGGTCGCGGCGTGCCCCCCGGGCGCGTGGCCTCCCCGCGCAGTGCGGGCGCCGTGGCCTCCCCGGGCGTGGGTGCCGCACCGGTGCGCCTCCCCTACCGGCCGACGAGGCGGAGGGGGCCGGGGCGGTCTCCCGGTGCCGCAAGTTCCCATCTCCGCCTCCCGTCTGCTCCCGTCCGCCATGTTCCGATCCCGGTGGAGCTGCCCATCTCTGACATTGGTGGAGGTCTCGGGATGCCCCCACGGATGCGCCGCTCACCATGGCCGCCTTCGGGCAAGGGGGTCGTCGATGGGGCTCTGAACCCGACGCTGAGCTTGCCCGTGCCCTTTCGGCGGCAAGGTCCGAGCTTCCGAGGCGCAGGACGTGTTCGTCTTTGTCCGCCTTCGCTGGGAGCGCCGAGAAGCGCGATGCCGCCGATGCTCTCACTCGCCGGGTGGCCGAGGCGGAGCGGTTCCTACCGTCCCTCCGTCCCCACCCCCGTCTTCGTGGAGCACGGCGCCACCTCTTCCTCCCGACCCACCCACCTCCCGCGCCCTCTCCACCGCGCGTCGACCCGACCGATCCCATGGTCGCCTTCCTCCATCTCCAGTGCCGCCGGCGTCCACGAACGTCAAGAACTTGGTCACCGTCGTGCTCGACTCCACGCACACCTCCTACGCCGTTGGCGTGATCGGTGCTCCTCGCGCTCTCCGTCGCTACGCCATCGACGACCACGCCCGCCTCGACACACCCCGCGCGCGGATGCGGCGTGGCGGCGCCTCCGGCGTCGCCACTCTTGATCGTTGGGACCATCTCCCTCGAGATCCGGACACCGTCCCGAGCTCATGGTGCCATCTGCGCACGCATCGGGCTCGCCATCGAGGGCACTTCTTCCGAACGCCGAGCCCGGTCTCTCTCCGGCCGAGGCGACTTCCGTGCTTTCGCAGGGGGATCTCTCCGCTGCGACTCACGCCGGCAGATGAAGACCAAGGCCGGCGCTCTCCTCGTGACATTGGGTACCGGACAGCCCCGTGTCACGGTGCTCAACCTCCTGAGGCCTCAATGGACGGTTCACGCACCGAGGACTTGGATCACCCGTCGGACACCGTTCCCCACCTTCCCGCAGTCGGGACGACCTCGTGCTTGAGGAGCTCAGATGGGCCCGTGCCACCCGCCCCCCGCTCTCGCTCTTCGTCCTCACCGGCGGGCCGCCTCCTCTACCTCCGTGCTCGCCGGGCCCCTCCTCCCGGGCCCGGTAGTGGGGGTGTCCGTGGCGGTCGTCGTCGCCGCGGTGGCCTATGGCGGTGGCGATGGCGGCGCCGGCGGGCGCTGGTGGCGGCCCAGCCCGGTCCTCGGGCGCCCAAGCGGCCCCACTCCACCTCTTGCACCGCTCCTGTTCTGGCGGTGGTCCCCGGCCCTCCTTCAACAACCCATGGTCCGGGCGCATCTCCATGTGTCCGTTCGAGGGGACGGCGGCGCCGAGCACTGACCTCCACCCGGCCCGGCCGCCATGTACTCGGCGTTCCTCCGTCGCACCGACTGGGGTCCCTCTGCTCCGCCCGTCCGATCCCCCGCCTGGGGGGGGTGGAATCGGCGGAGCTCGCTCGATCCTTGAAAGACCATGGGGTGACACCGCCGACCGAGTGGATTGTCGACTGGGGGGCCTCCTACCACACCACTCGGGATGTTTGGTATACTCTTGACTCTTGACCTCCCCACCCCTCTTGCCCTTCTTCTATCATGGTGGGGAATGGTTCTGTCTTCGGTCACCTCTGTGGGTTACGCTCCGGGTCTTTTTTCGCCTTTCGAATGTTCTTGTTGCTCCTCGATGGTCCACAATCTTCTCTCTCTGATTCGTCGGATTCCTGCTGATAACTCTTGTTCGTCGAATTTGACACTTCCGGTCTTCTTGTGAAGGATTTGGCTTCCGGCGTCCCACTCCTCCGATGTGAGAGCACGGGACCCCTTTACACTCTTAAGCCTTCCGTCTTCTGCTGCTGCTCTTGCCGTGGCGCCGTCTTCTACCATCGGCACCGCCGCCGGTCATCCCGGTAGCGGCGTTTTTTGGCTTTTGGCTTCGATCGTAGTGCGGAACATCTCTTGTACTTTCGTACTCATGCCGAGCATCTTTGTCATCTTTGTGTCGGCTTCGGTCGTCATGTTAGACTACCTTTTTCTTCTTCTTCTTCAGCGTGCTTTCACGCATGCCTTTGATCTTGTACAACGTGATGTGTGGACCTCTCTGTCCCGAGCATTTCTGGGCTCAAATATTATCGGTGTTGGTTGATGATTTCTCCCATTACTCTTGGACTTTTCCGTTGCGTGCTAAGTCCGAGGCGTTTTCCACCCTCCTCCATTTCTTTGCACGGGTGTCCACTCGGTTCGGTCTCACCGTCAAGGCCGTCGGTCGCGACAACGGGCGTGAGTTCGATAACAACGCCTCTCGTTCTTTCTTCCTCTCTCGGGGTGTTCACCGCGCATGTCTTGTCCGGTATACCTCTTCCCGAACGGCAAGGCGGCGGATGATCCACACCACGAACGATGTCATGCGCACTATTCTTCTTCGAGGCCTCTCGCCCCAGCGCCCGGGGCGAGCCTTCACACACGCCACCCACCTACTCAACCGCCTTCCGTCCACCGCTTGTCCCGCTCCCACTCCCCACCAAGCCCTCTTCGGTTTCCCTCCTACCTATGATCACCTCCGTGTCTTGGTGTGCTGATACCCAAACACCGCCGCCACGCTCCTCACAAGTTGGCGCCCGCTCGACCCGGTGTGTGTTCCTAGGCTACTCCCTTCACCATAAGGGGGTACCAAGCTACGACCTTTCCTCCCACCGAGTCCTCATTTCCCGGCACGTTGTCTTCGACGAGTCGGATTTCCTACTCCACTTCTTCCACACCTTCCACCCCGTCGAACCTGGAGTCCCCGTTTGTCGACCGGTGGTTCAGCCACCGCCACCTCCGGGCCTCTTTCTCGGGTCCTCCAGCTCACCGCTGCGCCACGCGCGGCCCCGGAGCCCCCCGCCCGCGCCACGCGCTGCCCTCGAGCCCCGCCGCTGCCACGCGCGGCCCCGGCTTCCCTCGCTGCGCCCCAGGCGGCCCTGCGGCACCGGGTCGCGCCACGCGCGCACCGAGGCACTTTCGCGCCACGCCGCGCCCCCGAGCCTCGCGCCGTTCCCTGCTCGCGGGCCGGGACCCAGTGGCAGCCGACGCAGTGTTACGTTCGTCGCGCGCCCCCGGCGCCCGTGCCTCCGGACCCGGCTCCGGCTACTCATCCACCGCCTCCACCACGGCGGAGTCCGTGGTTACCCCTCAAGGGCTACCACCCGCAGGTCGTTCAGCCGACCCCGTCACACTCACCCGATGGTGACTCGCCATGCGGGCGGGGGTTCTCCGTCCCACGGCCCTCTCGCCACCGAGAAGCGACCCGGTCTCTCCGATTCCTTCCTCCGTCCCGCCAGCATTGGCGGATCCCAACCGGGCGCGCGATGGAAGAGGAGCATGAGGCTCTTCTTGCCAACCAGGACGTGGGACCTTGTGCCGCGTCCGTCTCGTGGCAATGTGGTCACCGGCAAGTGGATCTCGACACATAAGCGTCGCCGACGGCGGCATGCGAACGCTACAAGGCTCGGCCCCGGTACTCCGAGGCTTTACCCAAATGCCGGGGTTGATTATGATGAGACCTTCAACCGTGGTCAAGCCCGCTACGATGCGCACCGTCCTCTCCCCTCTCTCTCTCGCTCTTGGCGGTGCATCGGCTCGATGTCAAGAATGCATTTCTCCATGGCACCTTGTGCGAGACGGATATATCGCAAACCGACCCGGCGATTTGTCGATTCGGTCGGCTGATCCGGTTTTGCGGATCAACAAGTCACTATATGGTGCGAGGCGGGCTCCTCGTGCTTGGTACTCGGTTTGCCACCTACCTTCTCACATTGGGGTTCGGAGAGGCCAAGTTAGACACTTCTCTGTTTGTCTATCGCCACGGGTGAGGCGCCTACCGCTACTCTATGTTGATGACATTGTCCTCCACAGACCTCCGGCCCAGCGGCTTCTCCAAATATGTCATATCGGCCTTGCGGCGGGAGTTTGCCATGAAGGATCTTGGTCCACTTCACCACTTCACGGGGGGTTCTTGTGGAGACTCGCCCGCGAGGTTGTTCCCCGCACCGGCGGACGGTATGCTCTGGACATCCTCGAAAGGGCTGATGATGACGTGTCACCCCCGTGCTACTCCGGTTGATACCCAGGCGGCTTTCTTTGATGGAGGTGACCCCGTGGCGGATCCTCACGCTTCCGGAGTTTGGCGGTGCCTTGCGGTACCTTACCTTCACCGGGCGACGACATTGCGTGCGCCGGATTCGCCAGATCTGTCTTCACATGCATGATCCACGGGCACCCCATCTTGTCGCGATGAAGCGCCTTCTCCGCTATGTTCGGGCACCGTTGACTCGGGTACGATGCTCCACCGGTCTCCCTCCACCGAGCTCGTCGTCTACACCGACGCCGACGGGCAGGCTGTCGGACACTCGCCGCTCTACCTCCGGCATGCCGTCTTCCTTGGCGGCAACCTGCCTCTCTCGGTCATCCAAGCGGCGGCGGTTGTCTCCCGCTCGGTGCGGGCGGAGTACCGGGCTGTTGCTAACGGTGTGGCGGAGGCCTCACGGCTTCGTCGGCTCTTGGCGAGCTTCACATCCCCCGACAAAGACCACACTTGTCTCTTGTGACAATGTCGGCGCCGTCTACCTCTCCACCAACCCGTTCGGCATCGGCCGGACCGAAGCATGTGGAGATCGACTTGCACTTTGTCCGAGACTTGGTTGCCATCGGCTGTTCGGTGCTCCATGTACCGACCACCTCCTAGTTCGGCCGACATCTTCACCAAGGGTCTGCCCTCATCGACCTTCTCCGGTTCGATCCAGCCTCAATGTCGCCCGTTGGCTGGTTGTGACTGCGGGGCCCCCCGTGTGTGTTGATTTCTTTCATGTCCAGTCTTGATCTCGCGCTGGTAGTTCGATTCGGGGGGTGTTTAGTGTATATGTGTAAAGGCCCATGAGGCTAGGCCCATGAGGCCCATGTACAACAACTATATTGCCCACCCTTCTAGGGTTTGGAGGAATAGAGAAGAATATTCCACTTACAAAGACCCATGCAATTGCTATCTTTTACGTGTTCGAACTATGCAATTCTGTTCTTTAGACTGCAACTAAGAGTATTGTATTTCCCATGAAAGATGTCTTATCTGTGTGTTTCAAACATAAAACACCGTTGTGTACATGTGCTTTTCATAACACACATTATGCGCTAGATAATTGAGGCGTTAAGACATGCGGGCGGCCAGATCTCGCGCGCGAACGCGCGCGCTATGGACTAGTGTTCTACTATTAGTTCTTTCCAAAGCGACCAGCTGACCCATCCCGTGTGTTGCGCTGGACCTCGAGTCGATTGGGCTCTATGGGCAAATACCTCCTTGCGGCCCATCTCACTTTCCTCTTAAGGATCCATTTGCCGAACAATCAGCTTAGTGGTCAAATCCTAGCTGTGCTAGGGCAGCTGAATACTCCCTCCGTCCCAAATTAAACGCAGTTTTGGGTGTTCATGCCACAAGTTTGACTCGATTTGTAGAAAATATGTACAAGATTTAAATCTCTAAATAAATTTGTTAAAAAACTAAATCAAAATATCTTTCCAATGATACTAATTATGTAATATAAATAATAATCCTATTTTAGTATATAATTGCCGGCGCTTTTTCTCTGAAAACGAGAACTACGTTTATTCTGGGACGGAGGGGAGAGGTTATTGTGTCGCACCTCGGCTCCAATAAGCCTAGCGGCATGGTACCACACTACCGTCTAGCTTTTAGTCTTGAATCATTGATCTTTCTAGTAACTCCCCCGGTTGGAAGTATCACTATCACAAGACAGGTTCGGCCCAACCAGGAGGAGGCTAGGCGCGGCCCAAGCCGGCCCGCCCGGTCTAGGAGGAGGAGGGGGGTGCACGAGCCCCCCGGGGGGGGCGGGCGCCGGCGCCGGCGCTCCATCGTCATCCTCATCATCATTATCGTCTTCAATTAGGATTAGGTTTTGCTTTTGAAGGAGATATTCTATTCTATAAGAAAATCTCCTATATTAGGAAAAAAAAAAAAAAAAAGTTTGCTTGTAAAAGACTATTCGATCTAGGAAAACCTTAAGAGAGATTGCTTGTGTTACAAGTTACATAGGAGGACTATATAAACAAGGATGATGTAATCTCATGGTACAAGCAAATAAAGAAAATATTCCTCTGCCCTACTCTTCCACCGCCCCCCCCCCTGGCCCCACACCGCGCACGCCGCCGCATCGCGTCGGCACCGTCATCGCCGCCCCCTCCCCAAGGTGGTTGTGACAATCCCACAAGGGCTGGGACACTCAACAGCCTATCTTTTTGAGAATAAACATTCAACAGCCTATCAGTTTTATTACATCTTAATGGAAATACCCTGCTGGGCTGCATTCCTGTTTCACTCGGAAGCAGCTCTTCTCTTGTCTCTGTTGATCTCACCAACAATAGCCTTACCGGGACCATCCCCACCACTCCTAACGAATAGTACTCCATCGCTTCATAATAAAAAAAAATCACCTCAAGTGGAGAGATTCCTACAACCCTGTTCAATAGCACATCACTTCAAACATTAGCAGTTGGTCTGAACAAATTTCTTGGATACATACCTACTCATGTAAGGGCGTGTTAAATCTCTGAAAATTGACATTGTAGCGAACTAAAAAGGTTGTAGCATTTTTCATTTGTTTCTAATAATCCTACCATACGGTAACTAGGATCAAAGAATCGTCTCGCAATGTACATCTAAACCGCACAATTAATTATTTTATTTACCTAAATTTCATACTCTGAACATGCGTCTTTTTGTGCATTTAATACTTGATGTGATGGAAATTTTGGAGAAAAATTGGGGAGCTAAACACACCCTAAATCTTGTTTCACCCTTGAAACATCTTATCTTACAGTCAAACGATCTTGGAGGAACCATACCTTCCACTTTGGGAATTTTTTTTCCTTCCCTTGTTTCCCTCTTGCTTGGAGATATAACAAATTTCATTGGGAGCATACCATCTATCATAGGTGAAATTCCAAATCTGCAAAAACTAGACATGACTTACAACATGTCAGCACTTGCATACCCTTCCAAACATCCATACTTGGGCCCATTTAGTTGGCAAAATTTTTCGGCCTGGCCCAAAAATTTCAGGGTTGGCCTTTTGCCAACTATAACGGTGGGCAAGAAATTTGATCCTATTACTGTTCACGAAATTTCACTGTAGACAGAAAATTTCCACTTCACTAGCCAACACGACCAATCATAAGTCTGATTATTGAAGCTTTAGGTGCATTCTTATGGCTGTTGTAATTACATGATAATTCCATTTCGCACACAGTTATATCCACTACCACTTACGGGGCAAAATTCTTACACTTTATTAGTTTTTTTTTTTATTGAAATAGTAGGCAGGCCTTGGCTGGCACTGAGGTGGTCTAGGCATGTCCTTTGACGCGGTGTCATCTGCCATGTAAGCCCCATGCAGGATTGATCGGCGCCAAAAGACACGGCGGCGTCACGTAGAACTCATGCATCATACCATTACAGTTGGCACCGTTGCTCGATCGGGATCCTTATAGCAAATGCTCCTCCCAAGGATCTAAATGTGAAAAATCTTGTTTTAAAAAAAGAGCTAAAAAGCAAAATGGAAATCTTCACAATGCAAGCTGGCATCCTTTCCCTGGTATAGCAAGACAAAGCAGTACAAGTGTTAGTTGAGGTCAACGGGATGCCCCATGACGAGGCAGTGACGCAGAGTCGAACGAGAAGAGAGCTGATGCTATTTTTGTCTGTGCTGCCGGCCGGTCAGTGACATGGGCGCCATGGCCTACACGGTGAATCATTGCTCCAAATGGATAAGCTTGCCCTGTGGGAGCTCATGTGGATGCACCTAACATCCAAGTGTATGTATCACGACAGTTAACAGTTGTAGATTCCTGAACCAACACGAAACGATGTAGGGTAGGTACCACAGCCACAGGTGGTGGTGCATTTCCAAAGGCGAGAGCGACGTAGTCCCACCTCCCGCGCGCGCACGGCGTCGCCATCGGCCACCTACCCTCCGCCGCATCATATCTGACGGGGCGGTGGTAGTTCCCATCCACCACCGGAGAGCGCTCCGGCTCGGAGCCAGAAGTCCCAACTAACCTACCACCGCGCGCGACGGGGCCCTTTCATGACCGAAACGCCCTTCCCGGCACCTGAACGGCCCGCGCCATAGAATTCTGACTCTTGAGTGTCGTTTGGGCTGAAGCGTCTTGACTGGTAAAACCGTAAACCGCCGCTGCGAGCTTTCTCGTCGTTGGAACAGGCGAGGGAAACTGCTAAAGCCAATTCTGTTGGCGCCCTGCTGGCAGGTCACTGGATTATTCTATGCCACTACTTGCATTGCATACGAGTACATATGAACTTTCGTCTTTAGTCAACTCCAAGATTCATACTGTACTTGAGCTTTTTTTCTTCTTCTTATACAATCTTTAGCTCCACTTTGTCTAACTTTCTCTAGATTCTATAGAAAAGAATTGCTCTACCCTTTATTTATTTAATGATAATTAGAGCCGATTATTAGCTGTTAATTAGATTAATTAGAACCTGACTAAAATAGGTTGATTATTATATACATTCTAATTTCCCCCTTTGTAATTTCTCTAGTTCCCCTCTTTGTATTTTCTTGCTGTGTTTGTGTTTGTTCTTTGCCTAGTCGGCTCCCTGGCAGCTCGCGATAGAGTCCACTAGGATGTAATTTTTCACTTCTCTTAATGCAATATACGGGCAATGTCCGCTTTCAAAAAAAAAAAAAAAACATCATAATGAGAAGTAATACTAAAAAGAACTCTACTTCGAATTATGAAACAAAACATCCTATTGTGTATTTACTCTTTCTTTTCTCTTTACAAGTGGAGCTGATAATGTATATAATGTCTATTTAGATAACGTACTACACGATAGTAGTACTATACTTCAAACAAAATACAAATTGACAAAGCGTAGGGTGATTTAGAGAGCCTACATCCTATTTGAAGCAAGATTTGCTTGTCATCGTCATCGTATCATGGAAAGCGTAAAGCCAAATGCACGCGAAAAGTTTTCCGATTTTGAAATTACTGGAAACGTGTTCGTGCCGGGCCCCGCGACAAGACACCAAACCACCCAACTTCGGATACCAAACAAACTTGCGACCGCGTCGTGTATAAAAAGCCCGCAAGCCACCAAACTCCGCCTCCCTGAACTCCCTCGCTCATCTCTCGCACGGAGGCCGTCCGTCCTCCCCCTCTGTGTCCGATCCGCCGCCGGCGTCCGCGCTCCATTACCCCGGGTCCCCGGCGGCCGATGGCCAGCCTATCCAACGCCGGCTCCAGCAATCAGGCCTAACACGAGTATCCCTCGCCTGGGCGGCAGCCACGCAGCCCCCGGCCGCCTGATCTTAGCTCCTCGTCGGACGGGAGATGGAGGCCAGCGTGGTCGTCCGTGCGCCGCCGCGTGGCCGTGCCTGGGCCGGCCTCGAGAAGCCGCACGGCGCTTACTCCGCCAGAGTCCCGACGGTCAGGCTCACCGCGGAGAGGTTGCCGCCGTCGCGGAGGCTGGTGCTGGGCACCGGCGATCCGTGGAGGACCGCGGATCCGCCTACCCTCCGTGCCGCAAAGCTGAGAGCTTCGTGCTCCGCGAAATCGGCAGGTGAGCAGTCCGATTGCTTTTTTTTTGTGTTCATTCATGCAGGTGTTATTATTAGTAACACAAGTAATTAATTGAACAAGTAAACAAAGTTAGTAGTAATTGGTTATTTAAGAGTACAACATGATTTGGTTGTGGGTGAGCGTCGTCTCACCATATATTAACGCTAAAAATAAAAATGCTTTTGTTTCTTCTGTCGAATTTCGCAATTTCGCGTGACGAGCTTTGTATCCGCAACGTACCAACAGCTGCTGGTCCGCTACGAGTGGCGTGACAGTGACACGCTTCTCGCACGTGACACGTGACTGCCAAGGGAGGGAGCAGAGGGACAGGTAGGGCGAAACGCGAGTGCTCCGGTTGCTACCGGGTGCGGCTTCGCATTGGGTGTTGGCCCATGGCCCATGGGACACTGTGGTTCCAGTGTCAATCACCATGTACAAGAATCCAATGAAATGGACACAAACCTAATACTTAATAGCAACGAAACCTACTTTGTATTTTCGTACAATTAATTCCAAGCAATGTCAAGTTGTCAGCGGTTGGTCTTGTCGGGGTCTTTTTTTCGTGGAAAAAAGGAGAAACTTCGCTACTGTTTGTCACTTACAAAGTGATAGGCAACGAAGCTCGTCAGTAACCACTCATTGGGTGGTGGTATGTGTCTTTTAGGACCTGTATTATTTTGCAATTACTAGTTGAGATTAAGGAAAAACTTCACTATTGATTGTGATTAATATAATGAAATTATTTCAGTTGAAATGATATCAATTTCATGATAGGAGGAATTAGAGGGCTGTCTGTTTAGTCTGGATAATTTTTCATTCAAGTACAATTTAGTGGGTATCAGATAGTTGAGATATGATGGTTTGCAGGAACAGGAAAGGTCCACTACTCTGCTGACGAGGCTATCATACTACAGGTTAGGAAAATGTGTTTTCCCTAGAAATAGGAACTGATGTAATGATGATTTCCTTTATGGACAAAATACATCGACAAGCTATGGGTATTTATATTATTATTACTAATATATTACTAATATAATATATGATGGACGTCCATGTTAACTCCAGCAAAAAGCCCAGGATGTTATCCCTTATTTGGATGGCCGATGCATTTATCTTGTTGGTTAGTTCTGGCTCCACTTCACTAGTTCACCTCAAGCCCTAAGCTCATCCCATCATTGCAATGCGTGTGTGATATTTGTGTACTTTGGTATGCAGGAATGATGGGTTCAGGCAAAACTACAGTTGGGAAGATATTAGCCGAAGTATTAGGTTATTCATTCTTCGACAGGTTTGTATTTCTCACTGATAATGAACTCATCCTCCACCAAAATCTTCCATGAGTAACTTTTTTTTTTTTTTTTTTTTTGGCTTATGGTTTACAAATATTATTGGCCAATTCTGATTGCAGTGATAAATTGGTAGAGAAGTCTGTGGGTATCTCATCTGTTGCTGAGATCTTTCAGCTACATAGTGAAGCATTCTTCAGAGATAACGAGGTAATATGTCTATTTCTCTAGAGATGATATTTATTTATTTCCTTATTGAAGGTTGAAAGTGTGGGAAAAGACTCCTAAGTCCGCAAGCCCTTCTTTCTAAGAAGATCGAATTGGCAATTCCCCACCTCGGATTCAAATGTTGTGATCTGAGGCTGGCAGCATTAAGTTCCTATTGAAGTCCCTCTGCACCTGATAACCAACTTTTCTGATATCCTCTTGTTTCATTCGACTTGTCAAGAGTGAGGTCCTGAGGGATCTGTCATCAATGCATCGGTTGGTTGTTGCAACCGGAGGTGGTGCAGTGATCCGACCAATCAATTGGTACTGGAAGTGATAAACTACCCTGATGTTGCTCTTCAGAACCAATTCTCATCGTAGTTTACTGCGGCTTTGTAGGAGTTACATGAAGAAAGGGCTGACTGTGTGGTTAGATGTTCCACTGGATGCACTTGCAAGAAGAATTGCTGCTGTAGGAACCGCATCTCGACCACTCTTGCATCAAGAATCTGGTGACCCTTATGCAAAGGTAACCACTAATACTCATAACAACCATATGAGAATTGCCCTCTTGAGCTCCAGTCAATATATACTATTTTTTTTTCGTAAACCTTACAGTGCTAGTGGCCTCTTATTTTCTAATGCAGGCTTATGCAAAACTTACATCACTTTTTGAGCAAAGAATGGACTCGTATGCTAATGCTGATGCCAGAGTTTCACTTGAACGTAGGTTTCCAATGATTTTTAGTAATATCTGCTATCTATACATGTTTTCCCCCCTCTAATGCTGTATGCTACAAACAACCTTTGTAAGCACAATGCTGCAAATTCAATTGATTAACCAAATTCTTTATTATGTAGATATTGCATTAAAACAAGGCCATAATGATGTCACTATACTTACACCTAGTACCATCGCCATTGAGGTATCCTGAAATTCTATTTTCTTCCTGTTCTGTCTTTTAGCAGAATTCATCTTCACAACTATATCTATCTAACTGAAAAATTTCACCTCAACCCTTTCAGGCATTGCTAAAGATGGAAAGTTTTCTTACCGAGAAGACCATGGTCAGAAACTGATCCCTTGTATGTGAGGGAAAGGACGCTGATAACATATGGCCCTTGTTTATTTAATTGTACATATACTTTGCATAAACTCTTTCTACAGTGTTGTTGGCTCATTGTTCATGCAGCATGAAAGAGGACCGTTTGAGTTTGTGATTGTGGAAATGAATAAGTAAATAAACAGCTTTCAGACAATGATAATTTGTTATTTATCTCAGTGCATGGTTGGTGGGGACATTAGGGCATAACATGGTATCATTTCAATTTTCACTGCCAGATTGTGAAACAAGCAAATGACATGATTCCATGCTTTTTCGAGGCAATATGCATTACAACATTATTTTTATGTTCACATATATTTAACTCAAAGTTTTTCAGTTACACAATATGTGCATAACAACATGTGTAATTTACAATACTTGTTTTTGTTTGAAAAATATGTATACAATAGCAGTGTTTCAAAAGCTTTCCGTAAAGAACCAAAAAAAAAAAAAGATTGATCTTAGTTCTAGAATAAATGCTACCATATGGAGTGGAGAGAAAAAAATCCTCATCTTCTAGAAGTGAAGAAAAAAAATAGTTAAATAAAATTAGGAAGCAGCGACGGAAAATTTCTGTACCTTTTGGCTTTACATGAACAGTCTTCTAATGGTTCTCGCGACAGCCCGAGATAAGATACGGTTGGTTAAATCCGCTGGCAGAAGAAGCAACTGCTGTTGGGACTCGGGTGGAAGCTTCGATAGAGAAGGGGTAACACAAATGAGCCATGTGTCATGTGAGTTTTGACATATAGTCTCACTTAATTTATGTCTAACTTACCTCAGGAATGACAGAAAGAACTGGAAGAAATTCTGGCAGAGAGGTTATTTCATACAGGGAAAGAGAAAGTTCATCCGTGCTACCACCTTCCTTCTCTATGGCACTGTTATACCCAGGACTCTGCAAAAGTAATACCAAATGAACAAAAGGAACAAAGGGTTGCAAATCTTGCAATATATCTTTTTAAATCATTTAATTAATATCAGAGACGAGTATTTTTCTAACCTAAGTTTTCTTTTCCCTTCCACACAAATGAACAAACCTCAAATCATTTAACTATTATCAGAGGAGACAGGTATTTTTTCTAACCTACGTTTTCTTTTCCAACAACAACAACAACAACAACATAGCCTTTAGTCCCAAGCTAGTTGGGGTAGGCTAGAGATGAAACCCATATGAAACGGTACAAAAGAGCATTAGAAAGGCACAAAGACGTAAGGATAAAGATAGGGTAGATAGAAAGAAAACAAAGTCATGGTTCAGCACGTTAATAGCTAGCCTCCAAGCGCTCCTATCCAAAGCTAAATCCTTGGAGATATTCCACTCCTTAAGGTCTCGCTTAACCGCCGTCCCCAAGTCAGTCTAGGTCGACCTCTACCTCTCTTTTACATTATCTACCCGCTCTAGAACTCCACTACGCACCGGCGCCTCGGGAGGCCTCCGTTGAACATGTCCAAACCATCTCAACCGATGTTGAATCAATTTCTCCTCGATAGGAGCCACCCCGACCCTATCCCGAATATCTTCATTCCGAACTCTATCTCTTCTAGTATGCCCGCAAAACCAACGCAACATACGCATCTCGGTCACACTTAGCTATTGGACATGTCGCCTTTTTGTAGGCCAACATTCAAAGACCATACAAAGATCGCCCGGGCGAATCGCTGTCCTATAGAACTTCCCTTTTTAGCTTACGTGGTACCCTCTTGTCACATAGGATGCGGAAGCTTGACGCCCACTTTAGCCAACTCCTTTGCGATTCTATGTCTAACATCTTCATCAATGTCGCCATCCTTCGTAGCATAGATCCTAAATACGAAAAGTATCCTTCTTGGCCACCACTTGTCCATCCAGGGGTGACATCCTCATCCTCGTGCCTAGTCGGGCTAAAGTCGCACATCATATACTCGGTCTTGGTCCTACTCAATCTGAACCCTTTCGACTCTAGCGTGTGCCTCCACGGCTCCAACTTCCTATTTACCCCTGCTCTACTCTCATCCACTAACACCACATCATCGGCAAAAGAGCATACACCAAGGGATATCACCACCCAGATATCCCTTGTGACCTCATCCATCACCGTAGTAAATAAATAAGGGCTCAATGCTGACCCTTGATGTAGTCCTATGTTAATTGGAAAGTCACCGGTATCGCCATCACATGTTCGAACACATGTCGTCGCATCCTTGTACATATCCTTGATGAGGGTAATGTACTTAGTTGGGACTTTGTGTTTTCTAAGGCCCACCACATGACGTTTCTCCGGTACTTTGTCATACGCCTTCTCGAGGTCAATAAAGACCATGTGCAAGTCCTTCTTCTGCTCCCTAAATCTCTCCATCAACTCGTCGTACTAAGAAAATCGCCTCCATGGTCGACCTCCCGGGCATGAACCCAAATTGGTTTTGGGTCACACTTGTCGACCTTCGTAGGCGTGCTCGATAACCCTCTCCCCGCAGCTTCATCGTTATGGCTCATCGGCTTAATCCCCGGTAGTTAGTACAACTTTGAACATCTCCCTTATTCTTGAAGATTGGTACTAATATACTTCGTCTCCATTCTTGAGGCATCTTGTTCTTCAGGCATCTACGTTTTTCTTTTCCCTTCCACACAAATGAACAAACCAAACTGAAATCTGAGATACATGGCAAATTGTACTTACCGGAGATGGATTTTCCTTCTGCGAAACCTTAGATAAAAGTAGGAGCAGACGATACAGATTTCTTAAGTTGGTGGCATCCTCGTCGTCTAGTGAGGTCAATGGGGATGGACCACCAGCGAATGGCAATCTGGAGGCTGCTGCAGACGTTGCAGAGTTTAATGTGGCTACACCAAGTGCATCTATTCCCTGCAAAAACTAAGTTCTTGAGAGTGCATAGCAGAAAATATTATATAATCAAAACAGGTATGCAGATTCATTTTAATCAAACATGAATGGAAGAAGAAGATTCCAGATCTTCTAAAGGTGAATCAAAGTTTATTGAAAACCATCTTCTCAAAAAAAAAAAAAAAAAAAAAAAAAAGCTAATTGAAAACCAAAGGAAGATGAAGTAGAAGGAATTTTTGTTACGGATTTAAGGCATTCCCATGAATGAAGTTACTGGTTTAAAAAATAATCTGTATATTATTTGAAAACTCCCTTGTTAGCATTCATGACAGACTGGAACCTAAGCTGTTAAAATGACCTATTGCTTTTGCGATAAATGTGAAACAGAAACTCACAAATGAATTAACATTTTGCAACTAGTTCGCCTGAAATGCTTTTGGTAGGTTTTAGTAGTTAGAATATATAGTCTTAATATGCTCAGGATTTTCCAAACATTATGATGATCAAACTAACTCAGTATGCAATTGTGTCATTAACAGGTTAGTACCTTAGCAATCTCCTGAAGAAGTAAATCCTTCACAAAGGCACCCTGCAAGAGAGCAGTGCTTCAAATATTTCTCTGCTAAGTTCTGTCTTGTTTGGTTAAGGTGAGAGTTCAGTATTGAAGAATTATTTGCCCGGTTTGGTCCAACCTGGTCAGTGAGTGTGAATGACAAGACTTGCTTAATTGCATATCTTGTACTGTTGACATCTTCTTGTTGATTTCTGACCAATGATTGCTCTGTTCTGGCACGAAGTGACTGTAAAAGGAACCATGCAATAGGAATGTGCTCAGAATACACAGCACATGAGGCTACCAAGTGAAGATACATACATAGTAAACATGTAAATCATCATAGATTAAAGCTGCCGCTTTAGCCAATTTTGTGTAATGACAAAAGTACAAAACCCAAATGAATATGTGAATCATCATTACAGATTGGCTGGAATAGGCCACCCTCTTCCTCATGTGTTAAGAAGGAAAATTTACGACAAGTTTCAAACATTAAATCTTTATTTATGTCAAATATATCATATATGACATAACTCAAAATAACTATATTGGATGAAAGAATCCAACCTCAGTTAACAAGGATTCCAGGCGATCAATTTGGAAAGTGCCATCCTGTAATATAATAGTTGAAGAAAACAGATGATAGTCAAAACAGAATTTGCAGTAGAAAAGCTTGGGCATAATATAGGCAGGAAACTTGAAAAATATTTCAAAGTAAACAATCACTAGTTATCATTATTGATCTTGTGAACTTGTTAACGTGATTGACACCTTAGCAGTTAGCCAGTTAGTATGATTTAAAATCGTCAAAGAATACAAATGCTGAAAAATATCAACCTTATAAAGAAGAGTCTGCAAAGTTGATCGAAGCTTTGGTGAACTGTCAGTTAGAACTTTTCTTGCAATCCATGGATATGAACTGCCCAGAACTTTATAGTTTGGATTGAAGCTGATTGCGATACCTTCTAAAACAGCAAGGCTGAAAAATCACATGGTAAGCCTCTTATTCGACGAACCAAAGAGCATACATATCAGACATATTCTAATGAATCTGCCTGTTTGCAAGCTCTATTAGTGAAGCACTTTGCTCAAATTTTGCAGACAAACTCGTTACCTTCGAATTACAAGGGAAAAGTAAGAAGGTATCTGGAACTTGAATTTATACCTGAAACAACGTTAATTCTAGTCAGTAGGACAAACTTATAGTGTATCTATTGAAGAAATGGTTATCTGTAAACTAGAATAGTACATTGTTCGTCCAAGATTTCCTGACAGATCTCCAAAGCCTATATTCTCAACTCCTCTGTTAACAGCATTCTCAAATACACCTGAGACAAAAAAATAAGAAAGTTGGATACTGAGTGATATGCCAACTGGACAAGTATTATGGCAAGACTTATCTACAAATTTGAGAATAGTGCAACAGTATCTAGATCAACTAATTCTAAGTTATTTTTAAACATATCCGGTGTTCATCCAGAACTGGAATACCTGTCAATGCCTTTGTGACTTCACCCTTCTGGGCAGTTGGAGGAAGTAAACTGCAAGATTTGTAAAGATAAGTTGCATTAACTGGATCATTAGTATAAACGTATTCCACTTCAGTAACCTAACTTATCACATAATGATATCGATAATGACAACCAACCTGATGTGTGAAAATTGATTTATATTATTTCTTACCCAAGGGTTACAAAATCTTTTGCTAAAGCATCAAAATCACGGTTAACAAGATGAAGACAAGCTTCGATAAATCCATCACGAAGGTCTTGTCGAATTCTCCCATCATCCCAAAATCTATTGACAAATAGTGTGTCACATTCAGTTGAAATAGTGTGAGCTTCATTCAATTGGTTGTAAAGTTTTTTTTACTCGAACACACAGGAGAAGTGCGTTATCATTTATATTAAGAAGAAAATAAGGAGTCTAAGTGACTCAAACAACCCCTTAGAAGGGCATGACCATGATAGCAGAAAAACACCGAAAACAAATTAACTAATAACCAAAGACCAACAAAGCAGCCATGGCCATAAGCTACGGAGCCCCTTGGCTGCCGTCACACACCACAACTTGACCTCATCTATATCATGTATGATAGGATTAAAACAGGGCTGAGATCCCTAAAAATGCAATTCTATGCTTCCAAATCCACCATGCCACCAGGACGACCAATAAATTGTTGTGATGATGTTTTCGATCATGCTGCAAAGCTAGGCGCCACCAATCCATTAAAGTGCATTCTTTTGTTCCTGGGGATACATGTTGCAGCCTAACTAGAGATAAGAGCTCAAGAAACATGTCCTACAGCTTGCGATCTGCGAGATCTGTCTCGGGAGGATGAAACTCCTGAACACATTATCGGAGGTTGTCATCTTGGGAAGCTATTCTGGGAAAAGCTACACATGCCGTCCCATGCTTGGGCTGGACGTGACCACCTTGCACACTGCAATACCACAAGGAGTCCCTAGCGACGAGTTCTCCATGTTTATCGCCCTGTGCTGCTGGCAGCTCTGGACGGCCAGAAACGCCAGAATTTTTAGAAACGAGAGGCACAACATTGATCACCTGCTCAAGGCTTGCAAGGACACGGCTGAGCTCTGGCGCTCAAGACTTAAGAAGAAGAAGAAGCACATTGCCGACGTTTGGTGCCATTTGTTTCAATCAGCGCGAAACTAATTGTACAAAGTTTTTGTTTTCCTTTTACCATCACCTCCTCGTGATGCTGTATTTTTCTAAATTGTAAAGTGCAAATGTACTCTATCTGACGGGCGATTCAGGGCCAACCTTAATATAATTCAGGTGGGGGAACGCCTCCCCCAGTGACCTTCAAAAAAAAAAAAAAAAAAAAAAAAAAAAAAACTAGAGATAAGACCGAAAACCATACACTTGTGAATACAAAAGATGTGAGCAAGTGCTGAATATTTTCATCCTCTTGGTCACACAAAGGGCAGCACTCAAGATGATCAAGAGAGTAAACTGGGAGCCCAAAAGTCAATAAACATGCATTCTTTAGTGAAGATATAGAAAATATAAACATTACCTAAGTAGGCTAATTTCCCATCAACTGTACGTAAAAGATTTCCGGGGTGCGGATCTGCATGATAAAATCCATATTCTAATAGCTGGGAAAGCGAACAATATACTCCAACCTGTAATGTAAAATATGCCAGCATAATCAATCTGATCAATGTGCTTACAAAAACCCAATTTTACGTCATTATTTGAGCTTTGACAGTCCATTACCTCAACCAAATACTGATCTCTGACTTCTGACAACTTTTCTCCCTACAAGATCACAAATCACAAGTAGAATTACAAACTGCAATTTTTGGATGCATGTTCATTTGTTAACAGTTGAATATAAGATCACAGACTGTGCACCTCGATCCATTCCATGATAAGGACTCGCCTTCTAGTCTGATCAAGATACATTTCAGGAACCGAGACATCTCTAAATTTCCCAAACAATTCTCTGTCACAGAATCAAAAGATGTCTGAGGAACCCATATGATGATATAGTCTCAAACAAGAACCTTGGACATCAATTTCTGTATTAATATGTAATAAATAACAGATACTTTACTGAAAAAGGACAAATATTTTATATTAGGAAAGTCATTCTCAAATAAATCTGATGGTTCCAAGCTAAATAATTTTGCCTATATTTGTCGTGAGTGAAGGATGTTTGACCATTCAGGCTCTAAAACAGCATATATTTCTCAATGAAGGAGTGTATCCATCATAGATAATGTGTTGAACTGGACCTTGTCTAATGGACGAAGAATTCAACCTGAACTTAAGTCCATTTCTTGCTTCTTCTCTATAATCCATCTCCTGCATCAAATGTGATTACCTGTATTCAATGTGAATATCTAAGGATATACAGCTAATATTTTAATCAGGCGTCGACATTCCCTAGAATACTCTTTGTCAAGGGCGGTGTACGGCAAGCTCGCCGGACCTCGACTACGGAGTTCGTAGTCTCGCTCCGTGATAACTACGACGGGGGTTATTCCCCACGCCGCTGCTCGCACGCCGGGTTATGCCCCGGCTCGCGCGGGCTTGAAGAAGAGAGGTAGGAGATTAGATGGGAATAATCTTGATTGCCTTTGCCAATTGTTTGTTACAATATAAATAGACTTGCTAACCAACCACTCCTCAAATCAAGGAGGCTAACTAGGAAAGACTCAAAGGGAAACTAATTATCTCCCCGGCTAATCTAGCCACTAGACGCGGCCTGCCCCTCCCCGGGCGCTCGGCCCTCTCCCCGGCTCGCCTCGATGTCACGCGCCGCCGGCGCCACATACGAAGCGGCCCCACATGACATCTCTCCCCTCCTCGAGAGGCAGCTCGTCCCTCGAAATGGAATGCGGGAAACTTGTCGCGAAAGTCGTCAACATCCTCCCGTAGCCGGGCGGGTGACCTGATCCTTCCACCGGATGAGGACCTGGCGCACACCACGAGCGAGCCGTGTGTCTTCAAAGACGTTACGGTTCCGGGGACGACCGCACCATGGTGTAGTGGTGGCGAGGCGGAGTCGCGGTTGGAGGCACGCCGTGGTACTTCTTGAGGACACCCACATGAAATACGTCGTGGATGCGAGCCGGGTCGGGAGGTCCAGCGACACCACCTCGTTGATGAGCTCGAGGACCCGATAGGGTCCATAATACCTTGGCTTCAACTTGCCGGCGCCCTTCAGCGACGATGGAGGCAGGGGAGCGGTGTCGGCGGGGCAGCGAAGACCCACCGCCCGCCCTCAGAGGTGACCGCCCGGGCCCCGGGTCGTAGAACTTTCCTCGGACCGCTGGGCTTGCTCAAGCCGGTGGCGGACGTCGGGCGAGGAACTCCTCCCGCGCCTCCATGGTGCGCGCGCATTGCTGCCACCCTTGTCTCGCCGGCCTCATAGGACCGCGAGAGATGGAGGATCGCGCCCCGACGGCGCTGAACGGCGTGTCGCGGGAGTGATGTCCGGTAGGCGGTGTTGAAGACATACTCCGCCCACGGCAGCCACCGAGCCATTGTCGAGGACGGTCGCCCGTGAGGCAGCGCAAGTACATGATGATGACCCGGTTGGCGGACTCGGACCGCCGTCCGATTATGGGTGGAAGGCCGACGTCATGTGCAAGTCGGTCCCCATCAACCGCATCGCCTCCTTCCGTAATTTGGAGGTGAAGATGACGCCGCGGGTCCGACACTGGGGACTGCGGGCACGCCGTGGAGGCGCACGATTTCGGCGAAGAATGCTTGGGCGACGGACTCCGCCAAGTAAGGGTGCGCCCGTGGGATAAAGTGACAGTACTTGCTGAACCTGTCCACCACCGTCAAGATGACGGACTTGCCGCACACCTTTGGCAGCGCCTCGATGAAATCCAGCGCCACGTCGGTCCAAACGCCTTGCGGTATCGGTAGAGGAAGGAGGAGGCCGGCCGGGTGGAGATGCTCGACTTATGTCGCCGGCATGTGGCACCACCACGCTTTCCACCTGTTTCATGTTAGGAAAATGAAAGTCACGGGCGGAGGCGGTGAAGTGTCGCCGGACCCTCGGGCCCTCGGCATGGGACGGCCGCCGGGATCTCTTGGGCGTGGTGACGATGGCGGGATGAAGAGGCGACAGGCATATTGAACCGTGCCGTCGACCACGCCCATGGCGCGCCCACTCAGCCCGCGGCTCGTCGTGGAGGGCTGTCGAGGCCGGGTCGGTCTTGCCAACGCCAGCGGGAGGCGGTCCGGCACCTCGAGCCGGGCGCAGAGAGGGCCCGCCAGCCGCCCGTCTTCCGGTGTGTCACGGCGGGAGAGGGCATCCGCCACCACGCGCTTGGCTGCCCCGGCTTGTACTCACCGGAGAAGTCGAAGCCCAAGAGCTTGCCCACCCAATGGTGCCGAGGGATCGTCGCCCGAGCCGCTGATCGGGGAGGTATTTGAGGGGCGTAGTGGTCCGCTTCTTGACGACGAAGCGGCGCCCCACGTACGGCCGCCGTGGCGGACAGCCATGACGAGGCCGATGAGCTCCCTCCCTCGTAGGCCGCCAAACGCTTGGTGTCGTGGAGCGATGGCCCTACCGAAGAAGGCGATGGGGTGCCCATCTTGCACCAAAGACCGCGCCAAAGCCGTGGGAGGACGCGTCACATTCGACGATGAACGGCTTTGGTGAAGTCCGCATGGCGAGGACGGGGCCGAGGTGACCGCTGCCTTGAGCATGGTGAAGGCGGCTGCAAGACCCTCACTCCACGCGAATCCCTCCTTTTTCGGGGCCGCCAACGGGCGCCGCCACCGTGCCGTAGTGGTGGACGACTTTTGGTAGTACCCCGCCAAGCCGAGGAAGCCGCGGACCGCCTGCGGCCGATCGAGGGGCGGGCCGATCTCGGATCGCTGGACCTTGGCGGGTCCATGGCCACGCCGGCCTCGGAGATGATGTGGCCGAGGTAGCCCACCGTCGAGGCGCCAAACGCACACTTGGTGCGCTTTAGGAACAGCCGGTGGCGCTGCAGCTCCTCCGGGACGGCGCTTGAATGTGTCGGAGGTGTTCGCCCAACTTTTATCGTAGATCAAAATATCATCAAAGAACACAAGAACAAAACGACGAAGAAAGAAAGGGCGCTAACATCATTCATGAGGGCCTCGGAAAGTTGCCGGGCGTTGCACAGCCCGAACGGCATAACCAGGAACTCGTAGAGCCCGCCGTGGGTGCGTAAACGCCGTCTTGTGGATGTCCTCGAGGGCCGCATGCGGACCTAGTGGTAGCCCGACCGCAAATCGAGCTTGGTGAAGAACTTGGCGCCATGTAGTTCGGCCGGCGGCATTGTCGACCACCGGGATGGGGAAGGCGTCCTGATGGTGAGCGCGTTCGGCCCACGTAGTCGACGCAACCGCCACGACCCATCCGGCTTCTTGACGAGGAGCACCGGGAAGAGAACGCCGAGTCGCCGCGGCGAACGATGCCCCGCTCCATCATGGCCGAACATCGCTGGCGCTCGAAAGCTCGTCCTTGTGCGCCGCTGGTAGCGGTATGGCCGCCGACCACGGCAGCGCCCGGTTTGAGGATGATGCGATGATCGCGGGGCGCTGTGGGTGGTAGGCCGCGGCTCGGTGAAGAAGACGCCGAGGGAGTGGAGCAGCTCGTCGAGGAGGGGGCTCGGGGCTGGCTGCAGCGGCGAGCGGGCGGTCTTTGGGGCGCCATGATGGCGCCGCAGGGCTGGCCGGCCAGCGGTGTCGCTGCCTGCCCGGCCAGATGGCGCGGCCTGCGCTGGCCGAAGCGCACCGTCTTGCGCGCTGCGACGTCCCGGACAATGGGCCCGAGGTGCCCAGCCAGGGTGCCGAGGGACGATGTCGGCCGGCCCGGCTGGCATGACGAAGAGGTCGAGTGGAACGTCTCGCCGTGCCGCGGTGATCGGCGTCGTCGCGGATGACCCGGGGCACACCACGCGTGCGCCCGTTAGCCACCCGCGGACAGCCGCGGGGCGTGGCTGGATGTTGAGCCCGAAACGGCGCGCGGCGCTGTTCGCCGATGAAGTTGTGCGTGGATCCCGCGGTCGCAGGAGGGCGACCAACACCGCGCCGCCCCGGACACGCGCCGCGTGGAGCGTGTCGAACCCGGACACGCCCGGCCACGGCGTGTAAGGAAAAATGGGCGCGTCCCGGCGTGTTCGGCGTCCTCGGCCGCCACGTCCCCGTCCTCCGCCCGATGCCGTCGACGAAGAAGATGCGGCGGCATGTGCGGTTGTGGCCCCGAAATATTTCGTCACAATTAAAGCACGGACCTTGGCGGCGACGTTCCTCCATCTCTCGGCTTTGAGAGGCGGTTGCCGGCTTTGTCGATCCCGTGCGGCCGGTGCTCCCGCTGGCGCTGCGCGCGGGCAGGAGCCAGCAGTGGTGCCGCCGGCGGCCGGCAACGCCGGCAAGGGTCCCGGCAATGCCGGGCGCCGTGGTGGGCGGGCGGGGGCCGCACGCGCAGCCGGCCCGGGTGGTGGTGCCGCCAACTTGTCGAGCTCCATGAGTTCCACTTGTCGAGCGAGACTCATGGCGTGGTTCGGTGTCGCCGGATTGTGCAGCCGGACGGCGTGGCTGAGAGGGGGTAGAAGGCCCCCGGTGTAGAGCTGGGCGCCGCTTGAGTTTCCGCCACGTGGCCGGGCGCGAACAGCAGGCTTTGGAAACGGTTGGAGTACTCCTCCACCGTGCCCGTGCGCCGCACTCGGGCCGGCCGAAGAAGGGGGCCGATCGCAGCGCTGGCCCGAACCGCAGTCCAGGAGGTCCTTGAATCGACCCCATGGCGGCGTGCCCTCGTCCTCCTGGAGCTGGACGAACCATTCTTGGGCGACACCGTCGAGGTTATACGATGCCATCCAGACGCGTTCCTCGGCCACGGTGCGTTGTTGTCGAAAATACGACTCGCACTTGTTGAGGAAGAGCCGGGGATCCGTCTTGCCGTCGTAGCGGGGAAATTCCCACTTCTGGAACTTCGCGGGCGATCCAGATCACGGTTGGCGCCCGCCCCGCGGCCATTGCCGCTCTCGGAGGTGGAACCCGACCGGGCTTTTAACCCGTCGATGTCGGACCGCATGGCCGTGAGCTTGGCCATCGATCGGCCGAGGAGGGCTGGTCAAGAAGCGCCCCATGGTCGGGCGCGAGGTGGGTGCGGTGGGGGATGGTGGTGGGCTGCCGCTGCTGGTGGGCGCAAATGAGGGGAGGATGAGGAGGCTGGGTTGGAGGTGGAGGAAGATCGCTGGCTGCGTGATACCGGGTTGTCAAGGGCGGTGTACGGCAAGCTCGCCGGACCTCGACTACGGAGTTCGTAGTCTCGCTCCGTGATAACTACGACGGGGTTATTCCCCCACGCCGCTGCTCGCACGCCGGGTTATGCCCCCTGGCTCGCGCGGCTTGAAGAAGAGAGGTAGGAGATTAGATGGGAATAATCTTGATTGCCTTTGCCAATTGTTTGTTACAATATAAATAGACTTGCTAACCAACCACTCCTCAAATCAAGGAGGCTAACTAGGAAAGACTCAAAGGGAAACTAATTATCTCCTGGCTAATCTAGCCACTAGACGCGGCCTGCCCCTCCTGGGCGCGCTCGGCCCTCTCCTGGGCTCGCCTGATGTCACGGGCCGCCCGGCGCCTCACATACGAGCGGCCCCACATGACAACTGCTGGCACAGTCTTGCCAGAATAGTATCAACTTTTCTTTGTCAGGCTTTGAAAAGAAGCTTATCATAAAAGCTATGGACTCTCACAGTAAAATTACAAATGCAATGGTTTCAAACCACTGTCACATTGAAAAATATTGATCTTTATATTCCTCCTTGGATGTATGACAACGTGTGTCCATAACTTGCAACCGTGAAATTACTTGAGCATAGTGAACTATGAATAGAATCATAGCACAAAAAAACGATTAACAAATTTTAAATGTTCATTTGGAACCTGTAACCAATACCACATTTCGGATGTTAACCTCCCATAATTTTTCCTAGATTGTTTTTGTAGGAAAATGTTATTAGCCACATAGCAATGAAATCATGCTAAGGGTTAAGGCATGAGCCTCAAGTTAATGTTACTTTTCATACATAAAATCCAATATTATCTCATGCCAATGCCTACAGAGTACAGATGCTATAACCAAATTGAAATGTGTTTGAAGTGAACTGAAGTAAATAAATGAACAAAGTTGATGTGTATATATATATTCACTATAGATATATGGAGAAGAGTTACCCGAAATAGGCTTGATGCCCATTCATCAAGCACAGCCTGCACATACAAGAAGCAAATACATGTGATCAGAAAACAAGTAAAATATAAGAGGCACAACATAATTGATACATAATAATATAGTTGTTCTTTTAAAAAGAATTTCCCTTAATGTTGGGTTATTTTTCTGTTTTTGACCTCTTTATAGAAAAACAAATTCTTCGGTTGATTACATGGTACTAGCAGCAGTCAGACTTACTGGAAGGTCTGTGTTCAACCTGGCAGCCTTCCTTGCAAGACTAGCTAGGAACCTCAAGATATATATGTCTAGTGAAATTGCTGCTTGAACACCAGGTCTTTGTACTTTGACAGCAACAACCTTCCTATTGGAGCGGAGCCTAGCCTGGTAAACCTACAAAAGTAAGAAAAAATGGAACATTGTATCACTGGAGACGATATTCTATGGTTATCCACGCTAAGAAGCGTGAATTGAGTAATATTAGAATTTATCATGGAAGTTCAGGGTTCCATCCTATTGTGCCTTTAGTTGTCTCAAATTTCAACTCCGGAAGTTACGCATTTGTTGTTCCTTTAAAGAAACATGTGATAAGGTGTTGAAACTTCATACAGGTTCAGATTTCCATTATACATTACTTTTAGTTGCTCTTAAATTTAAAGTAGGGCAACATCCAAACAAATAGTAACGTGCAAAGATGAAGTTCAGTTGCATATCAGTTCTGGTGTTCAAAGTTACAACAATGAAAGAGAGGATGCAATATTGCAGTCAGATAACTAATAGTTTAACTATCCAAATGCACGTGACTACATGCAACTGTGTTCTGCTTCCGTATTTAGAAATACAAAATGCTGCTAAGAGTGGTTAATCGATTCATGAAATGAATGAATACATTAAAAATGATAAAAGCAATCGGACCTGCCCAAGAGATGCAGCAGCAACAGGCTCTGGTGTTATCTCAGAGAAAATCGTATCCAGTGGCAGGCCAAGCTCTTTCTCTATAATGTTAAAAAAAAAAAAAAGCAACATCGTTTGAAAATGGTGCTATGCGGTCCTGAAGTAGTGAGAGCTCATCAAGGTATGCAGGTGGAATAACATCCTGCAGCAAATGAAACAAAGAAGGCGACAAGTGTCAAACATCTAAAGTCAAGGCACTCCAAGCTTGCAATCCCAAGAGGAATAGGTGAAATGAAAATGTAACGACTAGTGAACCTCACCGGCCGCGACGAAACTGCTTGTGCGATCTTCACAAATGCCTGTGATTAAAGGAGCAACATGAATAGACGGTAATCATCATCAGACAAGGGACGCACACATGAACAGGCAGGCAATGGGAAATGAGACATACTGGGCCAAGCTCCAACAGTATCCTCCTGAGCTGAGCCGCACGAAGCTGCAAAGACAGCACCAACTCATCGAGTCAAGGACCGAAGGTGAACCAAAACACGACAAGGAATTTGATCAAACAGAAAGCGTGCGCAGGACCGATCACAAGCAAACGTAGCGTGAGCGCGCTGTGCGGACCTCGAACATGTCGTCGGCGCGCTCGTTGACGCGGTCGAGGTACCGCAGCGCGAACCACCGGCCGAAGGAGGTGCCGATCTGCAGCGAGCGGCGGAGCACGAGGAGAGGGCGGCGGCGGTACACGGCCGCGATGCCGGGGAGGTCGTACTCGGTGGGGAGCTCCGACTCGGTGGCCGCGCCCTCCTCGAACAGGTACCCGGAGCACCTGGTGAAGGCGTCCTCGTCGGAGCTGACGACGATGGAACCGGGCGCGGAGGCGAGGGAGGCGGCACCAGCCGCCGCCGTGGCCGAGGAGGCCTCCCCGCAGAGCAGGCGCAGGGACTGCGCGGGGCTGCAGGAGAATCATCAGGACTTCTGGCGACGCGGAGGATCCGCGGGGATTCGAATTGGGAACGGAGATTTTGAGAGGAGGTTGGGGTTGGGGCGAGCGGGGAAGACGAAGCTGGAGAAACGGATGGGATAGGCGCCAAATGGAGTAGTAGTGTTTGTAACGGCATGATTTTTTGTGGCTCAGCATTTTCTGGAGCACGTGTCGCCATGAAAAGCGGAAAATCGCCGGGGGGCGCAGGGAGGCGACACGACGGCACATTCAGCGACGCACGAAATCTACGCCTCAGAAGATCACGACGAAAGACTCTGAACTCTGAACTCTGAACTGTGTTATCCCCTACCGTTGGCGGTGGGCCGCAGAACCACGCGCGCAGGGGGAACCAATGGCGATCGTGGCCGTGCTCGTCGCGCCCACCGCGAGCTCCGTCGGGCCGCGCCGCCGGTGGCGCGCCGCGGAAGCCACGTCTTCGGCGGCCTCCGGCTCCGGGGTGGACCTCAAGGCGCTGCAGGCCGCCATCGACAAGGTGAGCGAACGACAGTCGCAACACCGGATTTCTGACTGTGGGCTGTGGCTAGCAAAGCAATCTGGTGATGTGATGCATTTGAGTTGGGTGGTGCTGCAGAAAAGCAGCGGTGATGTTAAGGAGGCTCTGGACCAGCTGAGAGATCTCGGGTGGGCCAAGCGGTGGAGTTCGCAGCCCTATGTGTCGCGTCGCACGGTCAGTGCTGTGTCTTCTCAGGCATCAGATTTTCGTGATTGCAGGATGATGCATAATCCTGTCGTGCATTTGCTCGTGCAATTTTAACAATGCAAACCATCATGTAGCCTTTGAATCCTTGTATCTACATGGGTCTGCTGGTCTGGCTCGGATTGATTCTAACTGATGAGCCTGCATTCTGAACTGGAACAGACATCTCTGCGGGAGCTCACTACCCTTGGAATCAAGAATGCTGAGAATTTGGCAATTCCAAGTGTTAGAAATGATGTGAGTGCTGTTACTTGTTCCATAGTTCCAGTCTTTCATATGCACAAATTCTCAGCATTGTTCAGAGCTAATTATCCCGTGCTTTTTAGAGTGTAATCCTGCGTTTTCTTTTAGTGCAGGCGGCATTTTTGTTTACAGTTGTGGGTACCACTGGATTCTTAGCCGTCATTGCCGGCCAGCTCCCTGGGGTATTACTATTTCCATGACACCCTGCTCTGTGTACTTTCAGATAAGATGAACATGGACTTGAATCATGGGGTACCTGCAAAGTTGATTGTGATCTTGATATCTAAATGAAAATTGATTCAAGGTTTAATGAATCTTCTACAATTATCTCTGGCAGGATTGGGGCTTCTTTGTTCCCTACTTGATTGGAAGCATTTCATTGATCGTATTGGCTGTTGGAAGCGTTGCTCCAGGGTACATGTTTCTTCATCTCTGCAAGTTTGGAAGGGCGATTCAATTGCATAATCTTTTCTGTGAGCTTCAAAGTTTGCTTAGACATGAATACCGCAAAGACTAGTGCCTTCATATAACTTGGACTGCCTTAAGAAAAAAAAAATGAAGCATGAAGACTGTCCATTCAATTCTATGCATTATTTTACTACTAACATGATAAATTGTATCTCAATGTAAAAATAGTGATCATCCTTCTTGGGACAGAGTAACTTCTGTGCTCCATGTAAATATGCTGCAGATTAATTAGGAACCCATGTTAATTATGCATATCATCATTGTAGTCTTCTGCAAGCAGCAATTGGAGCGTTTTCTACCGTCTTTCCTGACTACCAGGAGAGAATTGCTAGGCATGAAGCTGCTCACTTCCTAGGTTTGTCATTCTCTTTTCCTAGCAAAATTATGTTGCAGTAGGAATTTACTGAATGGAAGTTTTCTTGAATAATATCCAGTCGCCTATTTGATTGGCCTTCCTATCCTTGGATATTCTTTGGACATTGGAAAGGAGCATGTTAATTTGATAGATGAGCAGTTACAAAAGCTAATATACAGTGGGCAGCTTGATGGAAAGGAACTAGACAGGTAACCCTCTTTTTAACCTGTCCATACCTGTAAAAATATACGGAGGACATGTAATGTTCATTGTGAAGTTGAACGTTGCACTGCACACCTGCAAATCTTTTGTCACATGCATGGGGCATTAAATTTAGGTAAACAAAAAATAAATTACACAGTTTGGCCGAAAAGTACAAGACGAATCTTTTAAGCCTAGTTAGTCTATGATAAAATAATAATTATCAAATACAAACGAAAAGTGCTACAGTAACTCAACCCAAAATATTTCACCAACTAAACACACCCAAATACACATGCTACTGACACCTACATTTTTTTTTTTCTCAGGTTAGCTGTAGTTTCAATGGCAGGACTGGCTGCTGAAGGTCTAGAATATGACAAAGTCGTAGGTCAATCAGCAGACCTTTTCAGCCTTCAGGTGCTTCAAGAGTTTATCATATCCTCAACAATTCTGTATTGTCACATTGTCACTATATCTGTAGAAAATTGCATCTGAATAATTTCATGTCTGTTTGCTTATAGAGGTTCATAAACAGAACTAAACCGCAACTAAGCAAAGATCAACAACAAAACCTTACCAGATGGGCAGTAAGTTGTTTTTCCATCTCTCTTAACCTATCACAAGCAGAACCATGTCATCATAACCTAATTGTCGATTGGTCTCCTTTTGGAATTTCAGGTCCTATTTGCTGCATCACTTCTGAAGAACAATAAAGCTGCCCATGAAGCGCTTATGTCAGCGATGTCCCAAAAGGCAAGCGTGTTGGGGTGCATCGAAGCTATAGAGAATGCCTCCTGATCACAATGTAACCTGAGTATACTAGCATCACTGATTCACTGAATTTGTGTTGTTTCACCACTTCCAACTGCTACTGCTGTTGATTAGTTGAGGAATGAGGTGGATGAGAGGATCAAGGCGTAGGAAGGAGAAATTTTAGTCATCTTTGAGGTCTGCGAGAAGTCCTAGTTGTAATTGATGAGGACCAGACCAGCCACCTCGCTTCAGGTTGTAACTGATGAATACTGAATGATGGGTTTAATTTTGTTTGTCTTTGTTTTCATATATAGTCCGCAGGTTCGAATCACACAAAGTTGCAAGTGCACACTGAAAGATGCTAGACTTCATATTTACAAAGTGTTACTATGCATGTGTTATGTGTAGTACAAATTTCTCTAGAATTTTTGATGTCATAAAGTATTTATTCAGACACATGAGTACTGTCAGACATATAGGAATGGAGCAAGGGACACAAAAAGAAGCAAGGTGTATAGGGTTTCATCTCCACTCCATATTGCATAATGTCAAGAGTCAACACTCCAGATTTTATTGACTCTTAACTACACTCTTTATGAATAGTACTACATGGTTTTGATTACATGCTTCACTCTCTAATTACACTCGGTATATGTCTAGTACTAGTATTGGGTACAGTTAATTCAAGGGGCCAATCCTCCCCAGGACACTATTTCTCCCAGGAGATCTACACATTTCACAACCATGAAGGACCCCCCTGCACACATCCTGCCTGTGTTCTTGCAGGAGCAAGATCCATTTGTGAAGGATTCAGAACAACTCTTCCTTGCCCTTGTGCAGCGATGACGAAGCTTGCGAAATGCGTGAGTCTCACTTAACAGCTTCACCTAATTACTATAAACACTTGATTATATGTATATACGTACTGTCTATTACAGTATCTGCTACTCTCTATGCGTGTGCATGCGTGTTCATATGTCGTCGGACCAGTCCTGCAGCTCGCCCTCGGAGAAGAGCGCCTCGACGATGTTGTCGATGAGGGAGTCGACGAAGGCGTTGCAGCCCAGCGTGAACATCTGGCCGATCCTGTTGCGCGCGCTGGAGGCCCACGCGAACGCCGCGGCGCAGGGCGACCACCGCCACGCACACCCCCGCCGCCTCCTCGATCTCCATCGTGTCCAGCTTCTTGAACAGGGAGCTCCCCGTCGTCGTCTCCACGGCCACCGCCGCGGCGAACGCCAGCTGCATACGTAGCAGCGTCAGCAACGTGAGGTTTAACTAAACCATGGATACGTAGCAGAGCTGCAGAGGCCAGACTCCAGAGCGGCCTCATCAGTCAGTCACTCACCATGGCGAGGCGGCCAGAGATGGTCTCGAAGTCCTGGCTCTTGCGGGAGCTCTCGATGTAGTCGGCGAGCGAGGCGAAGAACGATGACGCCGCGGAGCCAGAGCCGCCCGAGTCGGCGGCCCCGCTCCCGTCCTCGTCCCCAGCCAGAATCCTCCGCGCCACCACGGGGCTGGAGCCGTACGACCGCAGCGTGCAGAGCCGGGGCTGGAGCACCACCTTCGTCCCGGCGTCGCGCTTCTTCGGTGTCACGGGCCCCGATGCTGCCGCCGCCGCCGTCGACGACGCCTTCTGCGGCGCCAGCTCGCAGATGATCGCGCGCAGCGGCCGCCATGGCGGGGCTAAGATGTGCTCGATCTAGGCTCTAGCTCTCTGGAGTCTGGACACGGCCTCGCCGGACTTGAGGAGCCGCGATTCACTTGGGTTCTTTGGAATCCGCGACCTGAATCTATGACTGTAAGTACTGAGTGACCAGGCGGTGACACTCCACCCTTTTGAAAGTCAGGAAGGGACAGCGAGTGGCGCGAAACGACGCGCGCCGTTCACCGCCCGGTAAAGCCGAGCCCGCCTCGTGAGTCGTGAGGCTGCCGAGGACTCCCGGCGAGACGCCGGTAGGCCGACACGTCGCGCGGGTGCCGCTTGGCTGGTGGTGAAAGGACCCCCGATCCATCATCCGTCAGCCGCCAGCCGTGGAGATTGTCGCGTTCCCGTGTGTTCCAGCAGCCCACGCCACCGCTGCTTCGGCCAGACGCCGGAGTGGGGCCGGTGGCTTCTCGGACACAGGCGTTGCTGTCGGCGCTGCAGGATCATGGACCGCTTCCGTGCCGTTCGGTCACCATCCGACGGTTCTTCGGGTCCCGTAGACCTTTCTACGCCTTGCGTACGTCCAATTTGTTTTTATCAGGTTTGGATTATGAGTACTTCCCTCTGTCGCAAATGTTTGTCTTCAGATAACCGTGTTTCGCCATAAACACGCTTGCTGTAGACAAACAAAAAAGGGACGAAGGAAAAGTAGTGAAAATATGGAACTATTCCATCCATCTTTGATCACTGTGATCATCGTATCCAAATTGTTGAATCGAAATGTGGCGTTTAATTTTAAAAATTCTGTTCATAGTCATAAGATCATCGGTAGCGTAGACGACCAACCTGACCTTAGCGTGGGCTATAAATGGACAAACGGTGCTCAGGCCCTTGCACTATATTGGACACGGGTTGGGTGACGCTCCCGTCCCACGCCTCGCTCCAGCACACTAGAAAAAAACGAGACCACACGGATTTTACCACAACCGTCTATAAAAAAAAAAAAAAAGAGAACCCGCACGGAAAAGCAACCTGCCCGCCCTTCCTCCACTCCCGCTCACGGAATTTGCCCCCCCCCCCCCCCCCCCACAACCCCACCCCACCCCACACGGATCTACCCCAACTGCCCCCAACCTTGTCGGAGCCTAGCACCTCCACCCACCGTCGGCTCGCCCCTACAAACAACGAAACAAGGCTATTTCAACATAAAAACATCTAACGAAACAAACCGAAAATATGAATTGCAACATGAAAAACATCTCCTGCAACATCAAGACAACGCTAGTACCAAGACAACACATCAAGACAACGCCTGTTGCAAGAACCAAAAGATAACCATTGCAACAACGAGATCCGATCCCCGGACATCGGTGCATCCCTTAGATCTAGAGGGAAGAGGATGAGGAGGAGGAGGTCTCTAATCTAGATACGGGGGAGGAGGAGCGGACCTGAATCCCGCATCCATCCATTACCTACCTCGTCGGAGCCGCCATCATCGTGGTGGGTCTGTGGGGGCCCCGTGAGTTGCGGGGGAGAGTGAGGGCGCGGTGGTGCAAGAGGAGGGGGAAGGGAGCACGGGCGGCGCGGGGACACCGCAAGCTCGTAAAGCGCGAAGATATAGTGATGCTCATTCTGGCGACGACGTGGAGAGCGTGTAGGAAAGTGAGAAGGAAGAACATGGGAGCAACATGGACGCCGAACGAGAAGAAGCGACAGAGAAAGAGCGAAGAAAGGAAAAGGCAGAGCGGCGCGGCGAGAGCGAAGAAAGTGAATGTGCGTGAGTTGGGCGGGTGGAGCGTCCCAATGTTTTTGTCGGTATTGGGCGTGCTAATCTAAGCATTACTGACACGGTTAGCAGATAAATTGGGTGATCTATCAAGAGTTCCGAAGTCGAACCTACATGCCAGTAGACGAGGCTGGCCAGGAGAACAGATAACTAGATGGCATATTTGTCCTTTTCGCGTGGGATGGCCGTCCATCGGCGGTGGGCAGCCTTTGTCTATGGACGGCCATGGATGGCCCAAACCCTAGGCCGTCGAGCTAAGGAAGGGCGGCGAGCGGAGGGCGAGCCATGTCGGCTACCATCATCGGCGGCCGGTCGGCGACTAGCGACTAGGGTGGGCGACTATACCGACAATTGAAGTTGGGCATTTGCGTCGAGTACCCGCGGTCATAGTAGCGATGACGTTGACCAAGAAAAAAAAAAAATGCAAAATGGACTCCCAATGGGCGTGAGCAGTTTGAGGATAACTTGCTCCCAATCCCAATGTGTGCGAGGCTTGAGGATAAGATATGGGATGTTTCAGTCTTTTTGCGTGCCGAGGAGTGAGGAGAGGTAATTGGAAATAGAATAGCAGAGAAAATCCACGAAATCTTCCAAATCCAATCAAAAGAATTCACATTTTAGAATCAAATTTTAGAAGATTTACAAATGAAGGGTTAAATATTGAGAGACATGCGATTGAGGGTTAAATATGAAAAATTTGTGAATCCAAACAAGTGGAGTCATATTCCCTTCCATTCCTCCACTTCCCCTCTATCCAGCGAGAACTACCGAACCCTCGCCGATGCCATGCCGTTCTCCCCACGGCGAAAGAGATGCCCAGCCACCGGCGGTACAAGTGACGATCTTACGGCGCTTCCCTGGCCCATGCGCTCACCGGCTAGGTCTAAATCCTCACATCCGGCGATTCTCGGTCCATGCGCTCACCGGCCTGTTCTGAATCCTCACATATCAAAGCATTGCTTTGCATGCGGCTCTTGTCCACGGAGATACAAATTCCTAATCACGAGTGGTTGAAGCGATCCGCGTCATGCAAGGATGCCCGGGACCGGCAAAGACGAGCCATGCGGATCTCATCGACAGAGATAGAGGTTTACAACCAAGGGTGGTTGAAGCGGTCATCGTCGTTCGAATCTACCAAAGTGCCTCCTATCCAACCCGGGTGATTCCAAATCGGTTTGCGGTCGGGTGACACTCCTTCGATGGCGATAACACCATGTCTGCGTTGTCTCCTACACCTCCAAAGAAGGACGAGATCTCTGTCTCCTTCATGCTCGAGAAGCCACCACGATCTTCCCTCGTCACACGCCTACTCGTTTTCCTCACACCAGCTAAAGGTGAATCCGAGGTGAGCAACATCATCATGAAGGGAAATCCCAACCTGGAGCAGTTCTACGTCACACGAGGGTATTTACGGACCCGTTTAGAACTGAAAGTGAGGTAAGCAATCTCAGATTCCTAGGCTCCTAGGGGTGGATCAGCGGGCCGTTTGACATCGGTGACATGCAGTTCGAGGTGATACACTGGTGGAGTGTTAAAATATTCTACCTGCAAATAATTCGAGTTAACACTAGAAGGATGAAAGACCTCATCGTCTGAATCTGATGTGCCTCCTATCTAACCCGGGTGATTCCAAATCGGTTCAGGGCTAGGAGACACTCCTTTGACAACGACGGAATCACAATCACTTTTTGATCTGGGTGGACTATTTGAGAGGGATGATTTTGGTGATTCATCTGGAGGTTTTGTAAAGATAATGGGCAGATTACAGCATGTCATATGACATGACACCTCATATAGTTGTGTTAAATAATGGTCGTTTGTACACACTAAAATATGTTATGGACATTTGCAAATTCTATATTATTTGTTTCGATGTTAGTATTGTTTTCATATATTTGTTGTTGTGGCACTGCTCAATCCGAGTATTGTTGGGAAACTGAACAGGTTTAGGAGAGAAAAGTGGAAAGAGAGGTCTAGGGTTTGTAGACAAGAGTCAGTTAGAGAGCCCCTTGCCCTCTTGCAATTGGTATTTATATAGGCAAGTTAAAATTTACAAGTGACCTCTCGGTTGGAAGAAATTGACAAGTCACTACACTAGCCCTTATTGGGCCTGTTCTAAGGAGAGTTGGCAAAAAAACATGAACATTTATATATTGCTCAACTTGATTATTATGAGTAAATAAGTGAGTATTAGTCGAGGCCTTAAGGGCACAACCTTGGCAAATAGATCTGAAATTAGCAGATGTTGTTGTTTTCTCTTGTCATTAGACTTTTTCCAAGCCCTGTTGTGCATTACTACATGGCTGTTGCGCATTAATACGTTTATTAGTATGTGAACCGTTGTTGAATTCATACAAATTTTTTTGTTGGGATTTTGGATAAATAGGATTTCCAACTAACAGGAGCAGCTTCATCCAATGAGCTTTTTTTTTTTTCCAAAATTGGGTATGCTTTTAGAAGATTACAGGATCGACATAAGGACCATACCTTCCAATTAGAAGAAATAAACAATGTGCACTCTTAGTTGTGAGAGGCTTCGGCTGCTTTGCACCATTGTGTGCTCGAGTTATGTAGCGCAGCAGATGAAAAAACATTAAAATTTGTTTCATAGGATTATGTGCCATATTATAAACTATCAAATTTGTTATAGAATATATTTGAATATAGCATATCTGTTGGTACATAGCCCCGAGCAGGCAGGCGAAGGTGTCCAAAGTAACGATAGAACGCAGGTTGGAAGCCTTCGCTAACTGTTAACGCCTTGTCCAAATCTTCTATCTATCTTTCAGGAATAAGCTCCGGCTCGAAGGACCTCCGCTTCCCGGACAGGCGGAGGTCTCTTCTCCCCCGCACGGCAGAGGAGCGGGAGGCAGCGACCTCCGCAAGCGCCGCGGATCGGCGCCTAAGGCGGCGGAGATGGCTCGCTTCTCGGACTCCTTCTCCCGAAGGCACCCGGCGGAGGTCTCGGCGGTCGGGCTCAAATGGGCCAAACGAAGGCCCATTTGGTGAAGGCGGTGTGAGGAGGAGAAGTACGCGAAGGCCCCTAGGGTAGCAGGCCGAATGGGGGAATATGCTAGGAATATTGGAGGGCATATCTGTAATCTTGTACTCCTGCGTAATGTAAACTATAAATAAGGGGTAACCTCCTCTTTTGGATGGTTGGTGAATACCAATTATGACAATTTATTATTGAGTACCTCTGTCCTTAGATTGCCAAGTCTTTCCATTCTCCCCTAGAGCCTCGCCTAGGCGGAGACCCAACCCCCATGTTGAGAACACCAGTTTCAACAATATCTATTACTTTGACCTAGATCAAACCTGTAATCGATAGTTTTTTTTTTGTCGATGGTAGTAGTAAGGCTGTAAGGATGTACATCATCTACACCTATGCCCATATAATACTTTTAAGTCGCGTCATTATTTCTCGAGGAGTGCGAGGGGTGTCTCCATGTTCTCCAATCTTATTCAGTTCGTAGCTGCAGTTTTGTTTGTGTAACCAAGAATACGCTTATACACACCAATAATACATAAGCTTTGAGAAAATACGCACTGCTTGAAAGTTAAAAGCTGAAAAATAGACTTCATGAACGAACACTGTACAAATCTGAACAAAGAGCATGACACAACCGACCTACCAAGGTCAATCATGAGTCAGACGATGACACAAAGTGACAATAAAGCTCACATTATATGAGATATTGGTTTTACAATTTGAAGATAGAACTCGAACACTACTGTTTGATCAGAACTAAGGACGAAATAGGATCAAATATAGAACTCGAACACTACTATTTGATAACCAAGGACGAAATAGGCTCGAGGCACATACACCTCGCATGAAAAGTTTAAAACAGTGATAGCAGACACATTATCATCTGAATATCATTATTTGAGGATGCAACTAATATTAATCTCTAATTAACCTGAGGCATTGAGCCATCTTGCACAAACGGTTCACCACCTCTTGCTCTTATCTGAATCTTCTGTACCGCAACCACGTCCCCTTCTTCTTCGGTTCCAAAAACATCAGATGTCAACTTGGTAGGCTCTTGTGCACCTACATTATCATTAAGAGGCGGAAGACAATAATTAACCGCTTAATCACTTTATTTACAACACTGCAAAAAAAGTACTTTAGTACTAGTACTATCAACTGGCAGATTAAAAAAAGTACTATCAACTGAACTGGCCTTTTTCACTTTTCAGAGTGGTAATATTTGCATGTTTACCTGAAGCGCCCTTCTGATCTTCAGCGCTGCCGCCATAGCCAGTGACACGTTCCACGAGCACAAAGAACATGTCCATGACCTGAGCTGCGAAACTGGCCATTGGGGAGGGATCGGAGTTGATGGCTAAACACTGAGGATCTGTGCTACACTCAACACAGTAGAGCCGCTCTGCTTCTACTACTATCTATCGCTCTGCTTTGCTGTTGGTGTTTATGGGTTGCGAGTTGCCTTGCCACTGGTGAGTTCTCTCGCTATCAGCGGGCGCCCAATTTATAGACGGCCGGGTGCCCGGGTCACCGGACGCTCGAGTCAGCTTTGCCGGACGCTACACAAGCATGCAGGCCCACGTACGCACGCGAGGATGCAGCTCGATCACGCTCTTGATAACATTCTCTAATTCTAAATTCTTGGATTTTGTATTTGCATGTTTGGCCATATATCAACGGCTGCATAATACTGTAGTACATGCTCCTACTTGCTTTCTGACATAATGCGTGCCATGGTTGGCAGGGCAAATAAAACATATATACTGTGATCACGGTTCACAAAGGGTGAACAGCGATCAGCGACGATGGACCTGCAAATGACACTACTTTATTATGCGGTAAATACTTGGGTAACAGATAGCCACCCATCTAATAAGCAACTTGCACTAGTATATTTCTCAAATATGATACGCGTGATCAGGTTGGTATTCACTTTTTTCTTACAGCTAATCCCTGGTCACATGAGAAATCGCGTGATTTTGTCCCTCTGCCTGTCTTCCATCGACCCTCCACGGTGGAAACAGGCAGGAACGCTCGTTATTCTATTTCTACATATATGAATGTGAGTGTGTGACATGCATGCAGGCAGCGTGGCTACTGGGCCAGCGAGCGTGCTTCATCATAATGCATGGTTTGCTCACTTTGCTGGAGTGCTGGTGTTGGTGTATATGTTGTCTTATGGTCGTGTTATCGTCATAATGCATATGGTCCCATGTCGATGCTAGACATTGCAGGATTCCAGGTTGATGCTGAATGAGGGTTTGTTAAGTTGTTCGCTGATACGCACCCCTTCGGCAACGTTCAGAGATCCATTATCTAATCAGCAAATTGCACTACTCTATTTGTCAAATACGATACGCATGATCGATCAGGTTGTTTTTCTTATAAACTTACTACTCGATCGTATACCTGATCAGTGGTCCACCCTCTCCGCGCGGTGTAAACAGGCAGGAATATATCCAGGTGCCAACTACTGGGCCAGCGTGATTCATCATAATGGTTTTCGCCTTTCTAGTGGTAGGCTGCACTGTAAGGCGTCCTCAACGTCCCTTCTTAGCTAGCTACTTCCCTGCACACTGTAAGGGAGTACAGTATTTGATTATGTGAAGGAGAGACAAGGTCTGAAAATCTCGTCGCTAGTGCTCAACTCGGGATTGTACCGTCCCTGCGCTAGCTGCATGACCCCACTCCCTCTCTACCACGTTGCTGGCAGCTTTTTTCCTTCTTTTTATTTATATACTAAACCGTCAATTTGGTCTTGCTTATTGAGGACGCCCTAATCCACATAGATTAAAGTAAATAGTAAACTTTTTTTCAATTTTAACTCCTTTCATCTATGTGAATTATGCTGGATTGGAGTGTAGCCGAATAATAAAATCATGGCTACTGCATATTCTTACATGTCGTCTAACACTCTTAGAGCACCCGCAGTGTATGTGTCGTAGCCGGTTCTATGCATTGAATGCAAGGATAACACCCAGTACGTTACACTGTGGGCTGGTGCCGATGAAGAACCAGGTCCGATGTATAGAACCCGCTCCTCTGTGAATAAAAAACTATATCACTACGATACACGACATAGCTCCTCTTGTTCTTTTGGGTGTGTGTGGGTCCGGCTATAGATGCAAGTAGGTTCGATACACTGTAGGCTAAATACTAGTACCGGTTATTTCATTTGTAAGGCCCATTTTAGTCACGCACCCGTGTCTACACACTGCGGGTGCTCTTAGAATGGACTGGAGTATGGACCCAAAAGACGGGCAGAAATGCTCACTGCTCCACACGTCACATGCTTGCAGATTATTGCAGAACGCCTATACCAGGCTGGCGTCATCATATAGCCATGCATCGTGTCATGATCGAGGTCGCCATATTGTAACTTTGAAGAATGTCGCCATATTGTATTGCTGTGCTGCTGGAGTGGCGATATCGTCATGATCGTTATGACAAAGGCTCGGTTTGACGCATCGACATTAACACATTAATTAGCATACAAGGCCCACGAGCCGTTCAGGGATATACTCAGTTCATTTCCTTTTTCTGGAAACCGAGGCCTTTTTTTTTTGTGTGTGTGCTTCTCAGATCCACGTGGGGGATCACACATATCATCCATTCATCCCTGGTCTACAACGCACATCTCGTGCACGGTTGGTGAGTGAGCCTCTGTTCAACAGTGTAGTGCTGTTACGTATTATTAATTTATTCATTACGCGTAAAAAGTTAAAGCAGGTATGAACCAAATAAACTTTGTAAAGGTTGTAATTTGCATACTGGTGCATTACAAACGCTACCATATAGTCCATTGGCACTGCTGCTGCTCTTTAATGTTCATGTACTCGGTTACAAAGGCGGTTACTCCTAGCTACGTGGTAGATAGATGGAAGAATAAATAGTTGGGATCCCAGGCTCGAGGTCCCTGCTCTCTTTTACATAGATAGAGAGGAGCAGGGTTAGGAGGGCGATTTGGTTTGTTCGAAGGTTTCCTATTCTGCTGCATATAGATGCAACTAATTAATCTTAACTATCGTCCAAAATACGTTAGTCTTGGATGTTGGTAACGTGTTGTGCTCGCCTCGTTGGTCGCTTGCCTTAACCTCATGGGCTTTCTCCTAGTATAATAAAGTCTGACATTAAGAATTAGTTGTGCTTCTGTAAAATACAAGCCCCACAAATTAAAACTTTGCGGCTTCTTTTCAGGGAAAAAAAAAATCTAAGACATCTTCTCCTAGTATAATAAAGTCAAAATTCAACGGCTTTTGTGTTATATAGTTTGGTAGTTATGGGACAAGGGGAAAAGCACAAATGTCAACTGAAAGTTGTTTTAAATATTTTATTAATAACGAGAACTAGTAATAACCAGAACAAATCTAGCTAGTCGAAGGAACATTATTAGGCTGCAAGATATAGCTACAAAAGGAAAATGTTTTATGAGTATATACACGATGAGGCCAGTCACCGAACATGTTGGCTGTGCCTGCCCCACGCGTGCGCGTGTGAGGATATTCGAGTCGATCGCCTACTCGCTGTTTCGCGTGCTTTTCGGACCCACACGACGACGGGAATCAGAATTTCTTGATCGGGCAGCCGTCAGCTGCATGCGTATCATACGGTTGGCGGATCGGAGTCCTGATCTGACGATGATCACGTTCTTTGTCAGTCAATTAAAGAGTTGTTTATATATACTATACGTGTAAAGGATGATGTCTGACTAGTTAATTATTGTCCACTACTAGTGCCATAATATTCTCTGTGATATGGTCGACGTATATAGTTTTCGAGCAGTCAGTACAAATAGTATCACAATGAGCGTGGTCAGTGAGGGCAGCAAATTGTTTTGTTGGTAACCAGCAGAAAACAGTTATTGCATTGTTTATCGGTAGCGTCTTATGGACATCGATATCCATCCGATGCACCCCGCTTCAGCCCAAAACGAACAGACCATTCAAATAACAGCACACAACCACACAACCCACCTTTCCCACACTCAAATAACAGCACCGTCCGTCCTACGCTCACGTGGTCCATAGGACGGCCAAGACGTAGCATTACATACCGATTGTTTATAACTACTAAGTGTATCATGGCCGTGTTTTTTCATTTTCCCAAATATCGGATGTCAGAAGACAAAACTATTTAACTTATCAAGAATTGAGAATTATATTATTCTAATTTAGTAAGAAGAGTAACAATTATGAAACCAAATAAAATTTAACGTAGATATTCTTTATCTATGTTGAAACCTTGGTTCTCAATAAATGGGAGGAGACCTCCGCCCCAAACTCTGCTCGGTCGATGATCTGAGCATAAGTAAGCATGAATGACTAAGTGTAACAACACAACTGCGGTTCGGAAACCTCTGCTCGGTCGTTGCCCCGAGTGGAGCGAGGCAAGGATGACTAAGTATGAGAACACGTGCACATAGCAAACTCAATGTTTCATTAATGTATTCACCAACCAACCTTACACTGGGGGGCACTCCCCCTTTATTGCCGCGAGGCGGACCTCGTTTCATTTACAGTTGTGACCCTAGGATATTTCTTAGGCTATTCTAAACCCCAGGGGTATTTCCGTCTTACTCCATCGATTGCCGCCTTAGTTTGCGGGCCGCCATCCCAAGCCATCAGGGCCCATGTTGGGAGTTGGGATGGCCTTCTTTTCACACTTATGGCCTCCGCCTAGCTTTTCCGCTGATTGATGTTCATCTTCTCTCTCATCATGCTCCGCTATGATTCCAGCCGAGGGTCCCGGATCTCCTCGCGACCTTTGACCGATATCGGACCTGAGGCTCGAGACCTTCGGCGTGGATCGAATCTTGAGGTGGAGGTTTTACTGCCTCTGCACCCCAAAAGCATCTTAGGGTGGACCTCCGTCGCTCTTCTTTCAGGCCTTAGTCCCGAGGTTGACTTTCGCTAGACTCTGTCTTCGGGCCTCTGCCATTTCAGGGGTGGACCGGCGAAGGTCCCTCTCGCTCATGCTGCACATCTTAACAATTCAGTGAGTGTAAGTGGCGGCAGTCTCAAGCCTCTGCGACTTATTTTGCCATGTCCCAACAATGTATTTTTATTAGATGCTCACATTGTTCTTAACTTTACATTGTGAACTTAATTGAAAAAAAAAATAACTATGTACTGCTGTAAAATGACTGAAAAGTGGAGGAGACAACTCTAGAAACCATGTTTATAGCTTGCACAACAAAACATATTAAATTACAAGAAACATGTATTGCCTATACATAGATTTTTGTTTACAACAACAAAACATCCTCTTAATGAAAAACGGGTGAAGTCTCGTAAAAAAAACAGAACACAAGCACAAGATGTAATTATTACAACATTCAGACTTAGAGTTTAGAGCACGTAAAGCATGCATGCGGAGGAGCTTCATTCCTTAGATAGGGGGCGGTAATCAATTGGCCCCTGCTTCATCACCTTTTTCCGGAATGGGTTCCTCATCACCACCTCTCGTCGCTCTCGATGGGACCTCAATGGGCTGCATACCAGAACAAATAATCCCGGTGAATATCCACTCGCGTGCGTGAATTATTATTGAGCTATCTGCCATATATACGCAAACTTAATGTACCTGCACCGTGCTCATCTTGGCGGACTCCACCGGCAGTGCACTATCCTTGCCAACGCCGGAGCCGCCGCTGGTGGTCCAGCCAGTGATGCGGTCGACGACACTGAGGAATTTGCCCTTGAGCTGAGCAGCGAAGCTGGCCATGGGAGCTATTAGTCAGCTAGCTGCAGGTCGTCTGTGTGTGGCAATGGAGAACACTGCTGATGTTACTGATGACCTTCAATTCTCAGAGCGAAGCTACTGATGAAACAGCTTTGAATGTGATTGAGCAGTGGTGAAGGTGGTCGTGGAGCAGCTAACCCCTATTTGTAGGCGTCTAGGCCCGTGCTGTGCATGCAGTGCCTAGTGGAGGGTTTCAGCTTTCATCCACGTTTAGCTCGCCGGGCTTGCATATCACATGGTTGCGTGTTCGCTGGCGAGCTAGGTCGTGCATGCTTATGTCTTTGATTGTGTGATCTGTACGTCAAACAAGCAAAGAGCTCGACTAATTCCATTATGGAATATCATATATGGATATGGACTTTCCATAATGGAATAAGGTTGGTAGAGCCAGCTGGGCCCTGGCCCCTGTGCCCATGCGTCCATATGGCCCACGCGCGTGCGGGTGAGAGATATTCAGGATCGCCCGGTCTGTTTCGCTTTTCAGACCCGCGACAACGGAAGCCGCCACCTTCTTGTGTATCAGATCATGATATGAAGATCGATATATGGTTGGCAGTCTTAATTTGTCAGGTCAATTACTGACTCATAATATAATAATAATCTATAAATGTGATGTATATACGGCCAACATATAATTTTGGGGTGGCCAGTATCAGTAGTATATATAACAAGGAGATCGTCATCAATGACAGCATCATATATTGTTTCTTGTCTGCTAACTGCAGGCAGGAAATTATTGGAGTGTTATCAGTTAATAAAGTGTAGCCTGGCCATACTTTCGAAGTCCCAAATCTCATGCGTCTCAGATGACAAATTTAATACGCAACGTATACAAAATGAAGTTTTCAAAAAAAAAATCATAAAGCATACCTTACACAAAGAAAAGTTGATAAAGAAACTTATCGATGCAACTTATATACTTCATTTTGTATAACTCTAGAGTCTAGATAACCTTTTTGAGAAACGTATATAGTGCAGGAATAATGGTATGTTTCTCACAATGTATGTGGAAAAAGGAGAAAAACAGAGAAAGAAAAGAAAGGCGTAATGTTACAAGTGTTGCGCCTGATCGGCAACAGGAGACTGAAGACGTGCTGGGCCACCAACAGGAGACTGAAGACGCTGGCCAAGCAGGCCGGGCCGTTCGCGACAAGAAGCCCAACCCGAGGGTCACCGGGAAAGATAGGGTCCAGTAGTGTTTCTCCTGTCTATTCTGTTGGGGTACTTAAGAGAGAACCCGAGGAGGAGAGAGGCTTAGGCCATTTGTAACAGAATTTCGAATTCGTCTTAAGATTCATCCTAGTTCAGACTATCTCTTGTTCTTCTTCTTCGCTTGTTCCTTCCTTCCCCAATTCTACTGCTAAACATCGATCCAATCCACCTTCCCTCTCCGATTCCCAGTCCTAGCATTTAGTTCCCCTATTCCCCACGACCACTGGACTCGCCGCAACGTGCTCGGGCGTGATGGATCCCAACGCCAAGCTGTTGATGGACAAGCTCACCCGTCGTCTTGGCGCACACGACGAGCGGCTGGGAACGGCGATTTGCGGCGTTCGAAGACCTCCGCCGACCAGGGATCTCGCGCTCGACAAACGCATCTCAGCGCTGGAGTCGGCATCGCCTTCACCAACCGGATCCGACATTCTTTAGCGCATGGCGGTGTTGGAGGCCAACCAGCTCGAGCATGAGGCGGCGGTTGCACGACGCCTCATCAACCTCGAGACACTTCCGCCTCAACGACTCCATCGACAACGCCACCGTCGCTCGTGTGGCCACGCCGTGTCCGAGAAGGTCTCAAGTCGACGACCGGCGGTTGCACGAGCCCCCCTTCTCTTCTCTTCCTCCTCCTCCTCCTCCTCCTCCTCCTCCTCCTCCCTTACTCCCTCTCCCTTTCTCCTCCTCCTTCTCCACCCTCTACTTCCCCTCCCTCGGCGCGGGGTGGCGAGGCCGGCGGGGTGGTGCGTCGGGTGGGGGGCCGGGGGGGGGCGCGGCGGTGAAGGGCCGGCGCGGGCGGTGGGGATTCGGGGCATGGGGCTAGCGGCGGCGGCGGGGTGGCACGGGTGGCGGGCGGGGCGGCCCGCGGCGGCCGGGCGGGGGCTGGCGCGGTCGGAGTGGCTGGCGGGCGGCGGTGGGTGGTGTGGCGCGGCGCCAGCAAGCGGGGTCGGCGCGGGCGGCGGCGGGTGGTGCGCTGCGGCGCCGGCGGCGGCGGCGGTGCCGGGTGGCGTGTGTCTATGTAAGTGTAGTGTGTGAGTGTGTGGGTTTTAGGGTTCTTCTTTTTTTATTTTTTTTTTTTTTTTTGCCGAACGCGCCATCCGGGGGCCGTCGGCAAAGAGGTCGCCTTTTGCCGAGATTCCCCTGGTCCCTCCGTTGTCGAAAGTCCTAGACTTTTTAATTATTTTTTCCTTTGCCGATCGCGCCATCCGGGGTTGTCCGCAAAAGTGCTCGCCTTTTGCCGAGCCCCCCCGATCCGGCCGTCGGCAAAGTCTAGTCTTTGCCGGCGCCCGTGATCCGACTATCGGCAAATCTCCAGCCTTTGTCGAGTACCCTCTCGGCGAAATTTTTGTCTTTGCCGAGAGCCACGGAGCAAGCTCTCGGCAAAGAAAATTTAAAAAATTTGATTTAGCCATCTCAACTTTTTCTCTAAGCTTAGCTACAGTACTTGTAGTTCATTGTTGAAGTTTGCAATTTTTTCTCAACCTTTTTACTATGTTTTATGAATTTTCATGTATTATTTGAATTTCTTTTGAAAACTAAAATTTGAACCGCAAGTGATTCGAATGGATCTAAATGATTCAAAAAAATGATAAACATGCTTGTGAGTCTATCTTGAGTCCTCATCCATGGCGGACACCAAAATTCGAATATCTTGTGCCTGAAACACGTCGACTCACTTTTCGGGTTGATTGTTTTAAAATTCTATAAAATTCAAACGGGTTGAAAAATCATGAAATTTGAGGAGTTGTCCTTATATCGCATGTGTACACTATGAAAAAAAATTTGAGTCGATTTCGTGCACGGTTGCATCTCGGATGGCCGTTCGCGAGACATCTCCATGTGAGTTTCTCATTATCACATGCTCACGATGTCCGCAAACCGCCATCCGAGATGCAACCGCACACCTAAATCGACTCAAATTTTTTTCATAGTGTACACAATCGATATAAGGGCAACTCGTCAAATTTCATGATTTTTCAACTCCGTTTGAATTTTATAGAATTTTAAAACAATCGACCCGCAAGTGAGTCGACGTGTTTCATGCACAAGATATTTGAATTTTGGTGTCCGCCATGGATGAGGACTCAAGATAGACTCACAAGCATGTTTATCATTTTTTAAATCATTTAGATCCATTATTCGAATCACTTGCAATTCAAATTTTAGTTTTCAAAAGAAATTCAAATAATACATGAAAATTCATAAAATATAGTAAAAAAGATTGAAAAAAAATTGCAAACTTCAACAACGAACTACAAGTACAATAGCTAAGCTAGAGAAAAAGTTGTGATGGCTAAATCAAAAAAATTGTGCTTTGCCGAGAGCGGGACAAGGGCTCCGGCAAAGCCAATCTTTACCGAGGACCCTACAGTGAAGACTTGGCGAAGCACAAAATGCTCGGTAAAGTTTAGGGACACGTGGCGCCATTTGGTGGAATAAAAACACTACGCCCGAGCTCAATTTTTTTGTTCTCGGCAAAGGTTTTACTTTGCCGAGGACGGACGGCAAGTCGTCGACAAAGGCTATGCAACCGACGGGCGTTACGCCGGACCCGCCTATGCCGACTCCTACCCTTCGCCCGATTGTCGCCGTCGGCAAAGCCAAGCTTCGGCCGACCGTCGCCGTCGGCCAAGCCAAGCTTCGCCGACCGCCTACCCTTTGCCGACATTGTCCGAGCCAAGCTTTGCCCGGTGTGCTTCTTTGCCGAGAAACTGGTGCTCGGTGAAGGAAGCTTCGCCGACCGTTTTCTTTGCCGAAGCGGCCGTCGGGCGAAGAATATCTTTGCCGAGTCTTATTTTTGGGCAGTCGGCAAAACGCAGCATCGCCGGCGAAGACCCAGTTTCCGTAAAATCACACAACTTTTATTAATTGTTGTGTAATCCAACTACATCCTCGAAAACACTACGCCTATATCCAAATTCCTAGATAAAAGCACGTCTAGGATCTTGTCAAAAAGAAAAAAAGAACGTCTAGGATTTGAATTTTTTTTTTTATTGAATTAACGTGCATCAATGGGGTACACGGCTGCTGTTCCATACATACAAAAATGCTGCACCATTTTCAGGCACAAGTTTACTAGTGGGACTTGTGAAGAAAAACGACGCTCGTCGGCCACTCGATCGGTTTTCTCTTTCGTGCTCCTTGGGTTCCGTCGTGACCTGTGCATTGCATGCATCTCACAGCTTTTCATAGAGGCAATATTGTAATTTTACAACTGCATTGATTTCTATGCCATCCACCTAGGCATGCAAATATTGTGGGGGCAGAGGGTGTATAAGATAGATAGAGATAAAATCGAGAAATTTCTTGTAACTAAAACACTCAGTTTTTCTTCCCACGCACGCTCAACAATCTCTATCAGTAATTGGGGCCCCCTGTCGATCCTCCTGCCACGACGGGTTCTCCTGCTCGCGATCCAAACTCAACGCCCTGCAACAACAAGTAAATCCAGCAGCAGCAGAAGTACCAGTACCATCTAGCCATAAACCGAGCAGCTGATGCTTGAGTTCGTCGGAGCGCCATCAATGGCTCCTGTACGTTGTCCTTGCTGCCGGCAACACAGTCGTCGACGATGTCCACGACATGAGCAGCTAAGTTGGCCATCTGACTATTGGTGCTTGCTCCAGGCTATTTTTTTGCAGCTTCACTCGAGTCGTCCTTGCTAGGGGTATAGCCTTATAGGGCGAGCTCCCAGAGTAGCTTCTTCGTTGTGCTTTTGAGACTAGGAGTAGCGCGCAGTGGTGTGCTTGCTGCAGCCTGCAGTCGACCATGAAGCGTCCCGTTTTATACATCACATTCAGACGACGAGCTAGCTAGGGCACCACGCACGGCACGGGCAAACATGCATGCCTACCACCCCACGCGCGCGAGGACGATTCTCGGAATCGCTGTCGCCTGCTCTCTGTATCGCTTTTCAGATCCACGATTATCGCGGAATCAGACTTGTATATTATTTCTCGATCGATCGCGCGTACTATATGTGTGTATCATGCATTCTCATAGGGTTTTGGCGTGGTGGCGAGGAGGGATCGACTCAACGGAAGTCCCCTGATGAATGATGATCCCGGCCGGCCTCTCTTTGTCAGTCAATTACTGACTTGTTTATGTTTATACGTGCAAAGCTGCTGTCTTGCTTGCTAATTGTGTCCGCGCTATGCGTGCCAGCATAATATTCTCTGTGATATGGTGCCACATGATGAGCAAACTATTGGATTGTTATATGTGCGACGTGTAGCACGGCCCTGCATGTTGTTTCGCTGTTCCAAATCACCGGTGTCAGATGCGAAATCCTATTTTTAAAAATTATAATCGGTCATCTTCGTACCTTTGATTCTGCGAATCCTGTTTTTAAAAACTATAATTTGGCGCGGGCATTAGCAGGAAGGTCACGCTCAATCTCCTATAGCCAATTTTTCTACTTATTTTAAAAATTATATACATATTCCACATGGAAGTGTTTTTTATTTTCTTAGGATTATTATTATTATACTTTTTTGACAAAAGAAGAATTATATTATATGATATTTAGGTACATCAAGATATTACAATCATTCTGGATAACAAAAAATACCCACGTTGTACAATAGCATAACTTAAAAGTTAACACCTAATAACCTATTACTAGATGCTTTGCAGTGTGGATGACCGCGCAGGAAAATACTTGACAACGAAAGACGGTCGTCCATGCAACTTTAAACTCCAGGTTCCGTCACAACAACAACAACAACAATAACAACAAAAACCTCTCTCAGACCGTGGTAATTTTGTAGGTCATTCTCAGTAGAGAGCTTCATAGTGTTGTTTCAAAAATGGAGAATAGAATGAAACATGGATCAAACAATCACTCTCAATGCATAGTTTATTTCTTTTGTTCTATACACATTTAATTCTAGTACTTCTCTTGAGTTGGTATCCGATACAAAAGAGTTCCATCACCATTAAACTCACTTCTCTCTATTTTGTTAATCTTTGCCACGTCATTAAAATTCTCAAAACTAAAGTTTAGTTTTCACTTTTTAATCATAGTCTTTGTTGTTAAATACTTGCTCTTTTCAAAACTATAAGTCGTTTTAACTTTTTTGATACATCCATTTTGTTATACATAGCAAAATCGTGTAACAAAAAAAGACAACGACATACAGTTTGGAACAGAGGGAGTATATCTTTAGCACTGCTCTAAAATGATCCAAAGAGCCATGGAGACGCACACGATTAGTACTTATTATTAGGAGGACCTACACAAACCAAAGTACAGCCTTTTATATTAACCTTACAAATTACAACAAAACTTTCATATAACAGGAGTATAAAACGTGAGTGTGACTTTCGCATGACACATATTTCTTTGACAATTAGAAAAGAAGAAGAGTAAATCACTGATCTCTGTAGTTAGTTGTTGGTAAACCTCTTAACCGCTAAAATACGAAATGGGGAAGATGGCAGGAGTAAAGCGACGATTGCTCGCGACACCGTCCGGGACGGGAATAACGGAGCGACGCGGATGGACTGGACTCTGGGGCCTGGGTTGGTCTTGGAAGAGCTGAGCTCAGACGGGATCCAGGTGTAAAATGGCATAAAACAATTATTTCTTTTAATTACTTGCTTTAAGATTTGTGATAATTTATACAAAGATGACTATCGGAGCAGTTGACAAAAAAAAAACACACATCTCTCTGTTCAATAGACTCAAATCCGGATGAACCAAATTGAATGAGTAGCTTAGTTCAAGAATGAAAAATATATTAGTCAAAACATTACTTTTTATTTATTCGGAGATAACAAAACACAACCACGTACGTACACTCGCAAGAAACAAAACAAAACAAGAAAAAAATCATCATGTTCAATTACAATCATAATTCATAAAGGAGAAATCAACAATAACATAGCACACACACAATTTACACGGTTTTGGAACGGAACTTCCTTTGACGAAAAAGAACAAAAGCCTCATTGGAATTTGGAATACCAACAATAGTAGCAATCTCTTGGCAGTATCAATCAATTGGCCCCTGCCACCGATCCTCCGCCCACAACGGGGTCTCTGGACCTGATCTCAACAGGCTGCAAGTGCAAAATCGATCATAAACACACGGCCAGGCAAAGTACGCACGTTAGTAACCTAAACAAAATTGCACGTAACAACAACAATCGACAATAAACTGAGAGGCGAGATTGAACCTGCTGGACATTTGGCAGCTTGGTGCCCCCTAGCACATCCTTGTCTCTGCCAGCGCCGGTACCGCAGCCACCCCAACCGGTGACGCGGTCGACGAGGCCAAGGAACTTGTCCTTGAGCTGAGCAGCGAAGCTGGCCATCAAGCCTAGCTGTGTATTCTGTTGCCCGGCTACCGACGAAATTATCAGTGGCTCTGGAGCTGTAGTGCTAGCAAGAACGGTGTCGGCGTGCGTGACGGCTACCTGACCTGAGCTCACTGAGCTAATTCCCTTGCTCACTATGGGTCACTTAATTAGCTCGGAGAGTGAGTGCGAGTGCTGGAGGCGATCACCGAGGGAGCCATTTATACACACCGTGGCAGCTCACCAAACACGTTAACTTTGCTGGACGAGGGCCATGACAGAGCATACTCATGAGTCTCATCCTTGCATCGCCTTTCAGATTTCATTTCAATTCAGAGCGTTTAGTTTTTGGTCTAGCTCGCACGCATATCACGCATTCATTCACGCCTCTGATCGAGAGCAATCGAGCTGATCTGCGTCCATTCCATGGCATGATTACTCACCGCCACGGGTAGGCCACACTCGCACTATATCTTATTTTACCTTTTTTTTTGTGAGAAAAAGAAAAAGGAGCAAGTACTATAACGTAACTGAGCCTGAAACATTGATCACATTGTTGATTTGGTAAGCCGTAAGCGTTTTTTTTTATAGGAAAGGAAAGCTGTAGGCCGTAACTGCTAATTAAACTTTATGCTTTTTTTTTCGTGTAGATGGGCCTACACCCAACTACTTACACGGGCCCACGGCCCAGCACCATTTTTTCGTAATAGCCCTTTGCCGCACACTACAACGCTGATGGCTCTGAATATCGAAATCACAAGCACAGGTAAAACCTTATAGAGAACAGATTCCTTCAAAGAATCACCTGATCTGACTCTTTTGGCTTAGGTGAAGTCTCCAAACACCCTGGAGTCCTCAGTTCCAGTATTTATTGGATTGGATGCTTCGTAGGTACGTATGATTCAAACTATGAGAAATGCAGGTGATATTTTGCCGTCGAAGTCGAAATGCTCTCAAGGATCTGAGAGCACGAACAGAGGTAGGTCCACGCCTTGCTGTTCTGACTTTTGACTTTACCTCAAGATCAAGGGATGGATGCACGTTTCACTGATGAGCACTGCAATATCTGATGTGAGCAGTTCTGCAGACAGCTTACTGCTGAAGTGCTGAACAGCAGCAACCTGGCAGTCCATCAGATTTGGATGCCAACACAGAACACATCTTAGAGGCGAAAGAATGCCTCCAGGCTCCAGGCAACAGAAGAAGATTAAACTGAGCAGGACTAAAGTCAGCGTCCTTGCCAATGCATGGTCAGCACTGATTATGTTGTAACTTGCAACAAAATTGGGCACACAGAATGAGAAGAAATTCTTTCCATATGCATTGTAACCATGGGATACGTTTTTATTTATTCCAGAACCTCCAAAGGTACACGTTGAGCGCTCATCAACCTCCTTTTCTTATATTAACATTGCACGAACTTGGAGACTTCACATTCCAGTGAAAATGATAATCTTGTCCTCCTTTTTTTTTATGTTTATACACACATTTTATCATAGCTTCTACTATCACTCAAGGTGACATCGATTACATGTCAATAAGCCAATAAAACATGGCCATGAAACCAAGGGCATTAATAACCAAGAGTGAAGAGCCGAAGTGGCCATGGAGCCCTACTGCAATGCCTGTGTCATGGCTGCGCGATGAGAGAGTTGTTGCTCATACAGGGACCTGAATATCTGATATTTTGCATCGTGGTATTTCTTCACCCTGGGATCTGAAGACGGATTTATGACCTGACAAACAAATATTTCCAGTCATAACCAGCAGCCACAACAGAAGATCCAAGTTACAAATTTATGCAATGTTTAATTAGCCCTTGAACAGCATGGAGCCCAATTGAAGAAAGATAATGGGAAATACCTCCCCTGCTGCATTAAGCGCCTTCATTGCATCGCGAACACCTGGAAATTTCTTGCCAGCAACAGCACCCAGAACAGCAGCACCCAAAAGCACAGACTCATTCTCTCTAGGAAGTATTATAGGACATCCTGCAGAGTACATGCAAAAAGATGATGTGCCAGAGAGGGATGAAGCTGGAGAGTCATGATTGCAAGAAGATAGGACTTACCGGTAATATCTGCATGCTCTTGGATATACACAGAATTCTTAGCAAGTCCCCCACAAGCAAGAAGTGTGTCTATCTATTATATGAAAAGGGAAAATGAATAATTTAATCTTGTCAAGCAAACCTCTGGTCTGATGAATTCCTTAATAAGTACCTTGTGGCCATGAGCGTTACAATGCTCCACAATATGACGAGTGCCATAAGCAATACCCTGAAGTGTTGCTAAGTACAGAAGAGCTAAATGCTTCTCGCTTGTATCAAGTGTCAAGCCATAAATCACTCCTTTGGATTTTGGATCAGCAACAGGAGACCTATAATACTTTGCATTCAAGTCAAACACATTGGAAGTGTGCCACTTAAAGATTATTTCTCTGTAATGATTTCATGAAAAATCATAAACAGTATGATATCACCATTCTGGTGTGATTGTGATGTATAGTATAGCCTCAGAGAAATATATTGAGGGCTTTCTGCTTTAGCTGTTTCATTCTGTAGCACTGTTTGTTGACCATCTAATTATGATGGCAACAGAAGAAAAGCATCTTGCTGGAAATTTGGTAAGTTTTCACCAACTGGTGAGGGATAGTAATTGTAGATGTTGGATATTACCAACATTTTGAATAATCTTATGCACTAAATATGTGATGTCTATTTCTTACCGATTTCCGTGAAAATCCGGAAGTACATGGATGTCTTGAGTTAATGCAGAAAGAAACGGACTATTCTGCTCATGTGACATAGAAAGCAACATCTTGTTCAGCAGCTCAAATATGGATATACCTGGTATTTGAGCAAAAAGTTAAGTATTTTTTTTCAGGCAGCTACAAAGACAACGTACTTCAGAGTACATGAAACATACTTTGAGAAGCAGCATGGTTAGAAAGAAGAGGAGAGGCAACATGGTTTTCAATAATGTAATCAAGTAGAGCGCCAGTTGCACTTTGGCCACCTTCTGTGAGCCAAAACTCGGGTATCATCGCTGAATTTGGAGCCACAATGTAATATTAGCCAAAATGAAGCACAAGAGATAGAAAAGAATCCCACATAAATGCTGGTTGAATTTGTTCTTTTGAGAAAATTTAAAAACATATATTTGAGAAAGCAGCTGTACCGGACCAAAATGGACCCCAGACACCAGGTATGAACAATCTGTCCTTTGAAACGGCCATGTGGCATGTTGATGTCCCACATACCAATACCATCCGCTGGCATATTGCATGTTCATCAGACACTGTTAAAAAACATGTTAGAATATATATATAACAAACACAAAGTTTTGAAAACAAATTCTCTAGCAAAACACAAAATTACTCATCACTAACAACCAGCTTTAGATCCTGCATCTGGAATGCTTTCCATGACTCCAACTCCACCAGCATGAGCATCAATAAGTGAAGTTCCAACAGGAGTACCAGGAAGTAAGCCTAATTCCTGGAATTTAAAGTTACCAACATCAAGTCATGAACGACAGGCGTTGACAGCACAGGAATGTCTTGTTTACACATATTGTAGAAAAGGCACCTATACAACTGGATCACAATGTTCTTGTATATGATACAGGTTATCACAAAGTAAGCTTAAACAATACCACCTCAAAAATACTGAGCACAGGGAAGTTGCTTGCCTTTGCAGCAATAGGTGTCAAACCAGAACCAAGAGGATGACCAGGAAAAGCAACACTGCGTCCTGTTTCATTTCATAATACCATAATGATGTATTAGTAAAGTCAATAAACGACTTACCAATGCATCAATTTCAGTACAAAAAAGAGAACAAAACTATTATTATTATTCACCTATTTTTTGCACAATTTCCTTCGACGAGGTCTCCCAATCCTATTTCTTCCCAAAAGACATTGTCCCATCCGCATGCCTCCATATCACGAGAATCAGATTCCTTCCACTGTTCCATGTGTGCATGTCCAAGATATGTCCATTTGCAGACAGTTGTGCATAAGCTGCGAGTGTCATCACCTGTTGCTCTAAAAAAGAAAGTACCAGAATAGAGTATGTTATGAAAGCAACTCACCAGGGTACAGAAAAAATCAAACAAAGGCAGGGATTCACCTATATGCTAACCAATCACTTAGGTCCATCCACCTACAAACCATAGACCACGACTCTTGAAGATTTTCCTTCACCCATAAGAGCTGCAAATGCAAAGCCAAAACATGGCACTAGCAAAAGAGATACTTTGATGCAACATGCCACCAATTGTTTCACCGCTTTTCAAAACAAAATAACCGAAGATCAGATCACGAAGACTATGGATACATATTCAAAAGGATAAAGAAACAACATTAACTACAGTGAACTTCACAAACCATTATCCATGTGCATCCCTTTCTGAGAAACACATCCACTCATTCAGCAAATCTAATGTAGATAAGTCAGAATATTGATCACATCACAATAGGTAAGACATTCAAGCTGAACCTCTAGGATTTCAGGGTAACAAGAAATTATTATCTGATGATCAGCACAGTGGCTGGCATTTCCAGCTAGATGCATGAATAGTAGTGTTTATCGTCTACTGATGGTGAACCAGGATGCAAAAGCTTGCATGCATGCATGGTATAACCATAAGCATGATATGTACACGATCTTACACCCTTACCTTTGGAGCCTGCATTTCTGGGGAAACACCCCCACCGCAGTATTGCAGTACTGGCGAATTGGTAGCATTGATTCGCTCTGCCTGATTCACAGCTCTATGGTCCATCCACACAATGATATTCCTCCTTGTATCGCCACTCCAAGAAACCGAAACAGGGGAACCATCAGCATCAACAGCAACTGCAAGGAGCATCCTATTTTTGTCAAACTGAAAAAAAACTTATAGATAGCACATATATAAAATCCGATGAGCAAGAGGTACTATGGTATGAGGGGCAAACCAAGGGAGCATGTGGCGGCAAAGCCAAGGCCAGCAACATCCTCTGGAGCAACATTTGCCAATGAGCACGCAGATTTCACCGCAGCACAGACCGCATGCCAGATATCAGTTGATGATTGCTGGGCATAGAAATAAACTGGTTATGGTAAAATATTATTTGCTTCATGAATGGATCATGCATACATTGCAAGAACTGTTATGAACCTCAATACAGTCTTTCTCTTTCCATATCTGTATAGGACTGCTTGCCGACCCCAGCAATTTGCCCTTTTCATCAAACAGACCTGAAAATTGACCAAAGAGAGAAGGAGAGAGAATGTTACAGATTGACTTAATTTCTACCTATTACGCCTCCACATGAGTACATGACTCATATGTGTACAACCCATATGTACAACTCCTTCTTATAACAAGGAGATCAGATAGATGAAATCACATGGGCTGCTGGCTCACTTACGAAACAAAGGGTGCTGTATAAATTGGTTATGTGTAAGTACTGTATTTTCATTTTAAGATGTCAAGCGTGTCATGACTGAAGAGTTTGTTTGCCATGTAGGTATCCATAAATAAATCTATCCTAAGTAGGTCTCCATTAAATTGTCTTGTTTAAAATGCCTATCCGGAGCAACTAACAACAATCTTTCTCTCAAGAACCACCATTTATTTATTCATCACTGGACAACCAAATAACCTTGGAGTCCCCTAGAAAGTGCCAAATTACTCGGACTCATACATTCAACATGAAGAAAATGTATGTATTTATACTACTCATGATAAAATTTAACAGAAACCGGCCAAAAACTAGGAAAATGGGGAGGGGTCCTGCCCTCAAAAGAAGAGGAGGGTACTTTTAAGTAGAGTAGAGAATCGGAGGGCGAACCTGCACGAGCGCTGCCAGTACCAACGTCGACGCCGAGGAACACGGAGGCCGCACTGCGGCGGGACATGGTTGGCTGGTGGGACGGCAGTGGTGGTCAAGCAGAGAGAGCAGGGGAGCGGTCGGACCGAGGGTGCCCACGTGGGCGGGCGGCACGAGGAAAGAAATACTTTGGTCAGTTATTGCAAATTCAGTGCAGTTTAGCAGCTCGTTTGGGATTAGCGTTTACATACCTGGGGCTTGTCGCCGCTCCACCTGAGCGATACCGGGACACCTCGGCGGCGGCAACGGAAGCAGATGACAGAGGTGCCGGTACTGCAGCACGCAAAGGAGGGAGGGAAAAGAAGAAGGCCAGGGGGAGGGGGGAGCCGGGGAGGTGCTCACCAGGATCGGGATCGCGTGCTGCGGCGTCAACGGGCGACGGCCGCCGGTGGCCCCGGGTTGCTGGGCTGTGACGAGAGCGGTGAAAGCTAGAGACGGATAGGAATAGGATAGGGATTTATTAATTGTTTTTACCTCCTTTGGGCTGGGCCGCCGGCTGCTAAGCGCTGATATGAAAAGCAGACTGACGCAGGCCGGTGGCAGTTGTGCTTTCATGCGTAGTGGGTATCCCCATCGAACACATTGATTTCTCTCCTTTCAAATCTTCCGGTGGCAGTAAATTGTGCAGGCCACAGCTGATGTTTGTGTGATTTTTGTATCCATAGCTCCCCATCACTGAATCCGGCTAACATAACCACCCTGGAGAATCTAGCAAAGTATCCCTGGAGAATCTAGCAAAATATATACTCACTCACCCTGGATAAGGTGTGCATGATCGATCATTCTCGGTGTGCGTGATCATCATAAATCGTGCACCACGCCTAAGCAACAAGCAAAGGATCTCGTCTTTCGTAGCGGGAAAATGACCAATTGAGGTTGAGTGGAGTCCTTTTGTCGAGACCGTGACTAGGCATGTTTTTCATTAAGTAGAAAAAAAAGTGAGTTTTTGATATAAAGCTAGCGAGTTACAATAATCCTAAGATTACCAGAGCCTGTCCCTCACACCTCATGTCCCTTAGGCCCTCACCAGACTTGCACGTAGTTGTAATTACACAACAAACCTACTGTATTTCGTGACTAAGACAAACATCGACCTCACATCGAGCGACGGAACGAGTGTGGTGTGCCCAGTAGATGCTACCCTGCTGCACTCCACATAGCGATTTCCTCCATAACCACCGCGATCAACCGCGCTATTTTTTAAGAAATAATCAGCCGCGATGTTGGCAACATTACCCCGTTGAAGCTCTAAAAACAACAGTGGCCCGCTGCTGGACCCGGAATTCCCTCACAACATTGCGACGAGCACGGCCATCGAGGCCATACACATTCCACACAAAAAGCAACTAGAAGGCGACGACATTGGCAGCAACTAAGAGACAATGGTGGAAGTGATGTACTCCCTCCGTCTTAGAAATAGTGTCATTTTAGCTTTTACCTTTTTCAAATATTGGATTCACGAAAGGGTCGCTTAGATTTTTTTTTTTTTTTTTTTTTGATCCTAGGGTCGCTTAGATTTACTGAAAAGGTTGTTTAGATATATACATAATTTATTCCTTATTTAAAAATTTGAAAAAAAAAAAAGATTTCTTTATTTTATTAATTTTTTTATCTAGAACCGTAAGAAATAGTCTTTCTTTGGTCCATATATTATTTGATTAATATACTATATAAAAATATAAAAAAACAAAATATATAAATATAAAAACCCTCTGTACATATGAAATAATATCTACCTTAAATCAGATTAGTTGATTTGTATTTTGTATGTTTGACCATCCGTCTTATTCAAATTTTTTATGTATAAATATTATTTATTTTGTTATTATTTATTTATTATTAGAGATATTTTAATACAAATTTAATTTTTTATAATTTATATAAACTTTTCAATAAGACGAACGGTCAAACATTATATGGAAAAGCTAAAACGAAAACAACACTTGTTTGACGTAGTGAGTAGGGGGCTAATTGGCCACCTCGTCCAAGATTGAGGTGAGGTTTTACTACAGCCTATTGACATTGGCTTTTTTTTTTTTTTTTTTTACAACAACATATTGAAATTGGCTTTGGGCCTTGTGATCCGGTAGCTGTAGTAGGGGATACGTGGGCCTAGAGGAGGCTGATGAAATTGGAGAGTAGATTATATGTGCTTGCATAGAGCTATTATTAGAGCAACAACTCTCTCGATGTCCTTTCTTCTTTATTGATAGAACTAGAAATTTGCGCTCCTCGCGCGTGTATGAAAAACTCCACTTCTTCTTATCAATATAAAGCCGGGTAACCGGGTCTTTCGAAAAAAAGAGAGATAGAACTAGAAATTTTGACCAAAGTATCATACAAGAGCTTCTCTACATAGATCTTCAAATATTGATATTCGCTTTTCCGGATCTCTCTTTAGCCAAATATGGTAAGCGAGGTTGGCTCTTTAGAGTGCACACATAGTATAGAAAAGTCATTAGAGGATGAGAGCTATTTTCACCTGTTGGAATATTAATCAGGCTTAGCCTAGTCTACAATTAATAAAAAAATTCCAAAGGCCCACAATAAGTGTTAAATGGAAGTAACATTAGTACCGCATAGTACACTTACTAGTATGTTTACTTGATCAGACATTAACAACTACAAGGTACCAGCATCCCGACATGGTCGTCTCCTTTGGTAATTAGTATAGTGCCCACAAACTCATCATAGATCAGTTGGTAAGTCCCCTTGTGGTGGAACCTGCCCACTTGGGTGTTAAGTTTTCGATTTGGCATGTGTGCTCACATTTTTTCTAGATTTATTTCAGGTGTTGTGCTTTAAGTGGTAAGCAATGTTTCCGTCAATAACGAGACGCTAATGGTGATTTTTTTTCAGGAATTTCTAGGTCTATCAGCCCGGTTTATGAGAGGTGCTCATAGAGGTAGTGTTTGCGTACATATATTCACATGGACGAGTGTGCATATGTGTTGTGAGCATCTACATTCTACTGTTTACTCAAAAACAAGTATATTCATTTCAGGGATGCACATACCAAACACATTTTTTTGGGTTGGTGGCACGGGTGGCGGCGATGTGGTCGATAGGCCCAGGAGTGATGGCACGGAGTGATGAGCAGGACAAGTAGGTACCTTGTGGCCCAGAGAGCGCATTCACCACATGAAGAAGACAGAGAGGGTGAGGCGCACGGCAGGAGCAGGACACAAAGCGAGGCAGTACCCGTCGTGGGGTGCCATGGACATGGACCTAAAGCTGCAAGCCTTCAAGTCGTCGAGCATCGTGGTGCGTGGCCATGGTGAGCAGCGCGTCGACGTCGATCGAGATCCCTGTATGGCGTCGACGTCGAGATCATTGACATGGTCACATGGTCATGGCAAGAACCATGCATCGTGCACTGTTCGTTCTTTCACGTACTATACACACGTACAGTACTCATATCAACCAGGTCTGAATTATTGCACGGGTCTACGAAGATTTTTTTTTTAATTTTAACCCTTTTTTTAAAGAAAAACTATTTTTAACCCTGATTTAAAAGATATTTCGAGAATAACCCTTTTGAACGCGCCCCAGTCCTGCGCGGCATTTGTATGCTTTGCCAGCGCGGCTTGCCACGCCGACGTGGCGAGGGTCTTTGCCAGCGCCCCGGATCTTGGCGCGGCGAGTGTCGCAAGACAAATCTGGGGGCGCGGCAGTGCATCTTACCGCAGGTTCTGCATGTGAGAGAGAGAGAGAGAGATGAGATGTGTGTCTGCATGTGTGAGAGAGAGGATGAGATATGTGGCAGCATGTGTGTGAGAGGCATGGGTTGTGTGGAAGCCGGAGATAGGAGAGGTAGGGGCTAAGGATTTCTATCTCATGTGCTCATTATTTATAGAAAATGCGTGTAATTTTTTTCTCTAAATAAATTTATTAAAAATTAGATTTAAAGATCTTTTCAATAATATTAATTATGTGCATAAATATTCATATTTTTCATCTATATTTCTAATATATATTTTATTAGAGCTGTCTCTTTTTCGGAAAACATGCAATTATTAGATTTAATATAAATATATTTTTCAATAAATTAATTTGAAGTCATAAAGGTAATAACCAGTCAAACATACAGTGCTCATAGTTGCATGTTTTCCTAAAAGCAGAGAGAGTACTTTGTATCTCACAGCTCTAATAAAATATATATTAGAAATATAGATGAAAAATATGAATATTAATGCATATAATTAATATTATTAAAAAGATCTTTAAATCTAGTTTCAATGAATTTATTTGGAGAGAAACAAAAACTGTACGCATTTTCTATAAATAATGAGCACATGAGATAAAACTCCTTAGCCCCACACATCTCATCCCCTTTCTCTCTCACACATGCAGCCACATATCTCATCCCTCTCTCTCTCACACAGACACACATCCCATCCTCTCTCCCTCTCACATGCAGCAGCCGCGCCCCAGATCTATGCGCGACACTGCCGCGCCATGATCTACGGCGCGGCGAGAACCATCTTCACGTCGGCATGGACCGCATGCAATGGTGCCACGTGTGCCACCCTGCCGCCTTGCATGCATAAGCGGCGGCAAAAGATACAAATACCGCGAGTTCGGTATGGCGCGCGGCGAAAAGGGTTATTCCCGGATTTTAAGTTTGAACGAGGTTAAAAATAGTTTTCTTAAAAAAAAAAAGGTTAAAATTAAAAAAAAATTCTCTACGAACAGCTAGTTTATACGTACATCATCGTCCCATCGCCATCACGCCAGCAGGCCGAGAAACTCCGACTTGAAGGCGTCCATGTGCGCCCGCCGGAGCAAGGACACCGACACCTGCACCCCGTCGCCGTCCCTGGCGCGGACCAGCGCCACCTGCCCGTCGTGTTTCATCGTCACGTTCTCCGTCCGCCGGGGCCCTCCCCACCCGAAGTCCGCGGCCTCGTACGCCCTGAAGCTGGGCGACCCGGACACGTTCATGAGCCGGTCCATGGGGACCTCGCTGGGGAGTCATCGCGAACTCCCACCCGGCCAAAGGGTCCTCCGCCACCTCGCGGACCGCGCGCTGCGCCGCCGACGCCGCGGCAGCCAGCGCGCGCGCGCCACGGAGCTCCCGCGCCGGCAGCCTCGCGAGGCACCGGCTGATGCACGAGCCGAAGTAGTCCGCGCCCGCGGGAGGGTCCAGGCGGTCGCGGACGTCGGCGAAGAAGAAGAGGAACAAGTCGTCGTCCGCAGGGAAGGGCCGGCAGCGCGCGTAGCACGTCCAGGCTAGCGCCACGACCGCCACGAAGGTGGACGGCGGCGCGGCGGACTCTTCTCCAACGCGGGCGATGCGCTGCTTCAGGCGCTCGATGTGCTTCGCGTCCATCGTGAATGTCCACCGGGTGAAGCGCAGCCGGTCTTCTTGCAGAATCGACGGCGTGGTCCCCTGTGGAACACGCCGGCGCGATCGTACAAATGTTGAGACCTCGATACCACCATCAAAGGCGGCAGGGGGGAAAACAGCCAGGAATGTACGTACCAGAGGCAAGTTCGGCGCGTACTTTCTGAGGACGCTACGGACCAGCTCGTCGCTGCCGGGCAGGCTGACTCGGGAGCGATCGAAGGACGGAGGAGGCCCCGGCAGAGCGTCCTCGCGGCACGCCGCCGACCACGCCTCCACGAACCTCCACAGCGACCGCCCGTCGGCGACGCCGTGGTGCACCGTGACAGCGAGGGCCATCCCGCCTCCCCGAGACGCGTGGCCTGCACGGCCAGCAGCGGCGCGGGCAGCTCGCCCATCTCCACCTCCGGAACGAGGCGCTCGAAGGTCTGCACGTCGTGCTCCTCGTCGCCCGCGAGCCGGCGGACGTCGGCGTCGGACTCCGCGACCACGAACCTGACGCCATCGTCGGAGGCGGAGCAGCGGATGGCGACGTCGCCGGTGTCCGCAAGGTGGACGAGCTTGCCGGCGAGCGGGGCGAAGGTGGCCAGGGTCGCCGAGAGGGAGGAACGGAGGGAATCGACGGCGGTGTCGAAGGCCGGCAGCTCGTCGCCCTAAAGAGCAGCAGGTGCTGCAGCTGCGGAACAATCAGCCACTGGGCTTCCATGGCATTGAGCTTGATGATGGCTTCTTCCGGCGTCGTCACCGCAGCGTTTCCTGGCACGGGGACGTAGCTGACATCGACGATTCTCACCGGCGACATGGTGGATTAGCTAGCAACAAGATCAACACCTGTTGGAGTAGAATCCTGGGTAATGTGTTTGATTGGGAGAGCGTTCCTCGTTTATATGTGTCACCTGCATAAATCAGTGGTAGAGGTAGAGCCGATGGATTTATTGCGAGACGTGGCAACAGTGACCTGTTCAGCACGCAAGTTCACTTTTCACCGCCTGTCTAGCGTAGGTTAATCTAGACAATACACAACAGACGCGTTTTGCACATCCGTATGCAAATAGTCTGAATAATTTTTATCTACTGCGGTGAAATAGCAAGTCTGTATATAACATGTTTCAACTTCTCCCACTATTTTAAATTCAACATAATCATGCATGCTTTGTGCCAGCATGTATGTAAAACATACTTACATTGGGATAAATATTATTCCCATAATTTAACAATAGATAGAGGAAAAATTGGACTCTTACAAACCACATATTAATGACATTAAAAATCATATATAAAAAAATATATTAATACTCTATGGAATTAAATAAATGTTAGATATTGTTACTTTTGAAAAGTTTATGTGTTTTAACATCAACATTATTATAGACAATAATATACACAAGATCAATTTTATATCCTATAAAAAAAAAAAACTGATCAACTTCAATCGTAGAAAATTTTTTCCCTTTACAAACCATTTATCTTTGACATTGCCAATTCATTTAATATTACCAAAAATCTATGAAAATGTATTTTATAAGTTATTATTATAAAGAGTTAAATGTATCAGGCCCCTGGATTTGTCAAGCGATGCCACCTAGGTCCATAAATTTTGAAAACACATTTCTGGCTTCATCCACTTATTAATTAAGTGGTGCACCACACATCCTCGATATAGTCCAACAATGAACATGCAGTGCACCATTAATTTTATAAGAGAAAAATGCACCTCAGGTCGACTACCTTTTTTTTTTCTTTGTGTCATCTAGGTCCATCACCTTCTAAATTGTTGTTTCAGGTCCATTAACTTTTTAAGTGGTTCCTTTGGAGGTCCAAATATCCCTAGAAAGAGCTAATTGGTGACATTATTTTTGCAAAAAACAACCCCAACCTTTCTCTCCCTTGGAATGTATGGTCCAATGCTCATAACAGGTCAACCCATTATAACCGAAAGTAAAACAAAGAAAAATCTTAAAACTAAACAACATTCAACTTGTTGCATTGATATATATTGCTAAAATCAACACAAAAAACTCTATACATTTTAGCTCCCCATCTATATCTAATAATAATAGACAAAAAAGTGTCTTGATTAACCTAAATAGGAGTTCTTCTTCTTGGTACTTTTTTAATTTTTTTATTTGTTTTTCATTCTTCTTTTTCTTTTGGTCCGCTTATGTTAGCAGAGCCCACTTTCATTATTTTTTATCTCCATTTTTTTTCTTTCACTTCTCCAAGAGTATTCAAAACCTAATTAACCCTTGTTCACTTGAATTTATCGGCATGGTAAATTATTTTCTCTCACAATAAATCGGCGTCGGCCGACTTATCAACCACAAAAACTTGATATTTTGCAACGTTGAAAAAATTGCTCCAATAAATCTCTATCTTAACTCTTATGCAATTAGGACCGACCCGAAGTATGAAGAAAGAAAGTATAAAAGTGACTAGAATGATTTGAAAATAATCCATAATTCCTAGTGCAAGATTGTCTTTAATATTTTAGGAACAAGATTTTGGAACCCATTAGAGAAGCTTAATAATATACTCCCAACTTTTTTTTAGCTAGATGGAAAACTCATTGATTTTCTAGGAACTATTGAAGGCTAGACAAAAAATTGGAAATAAACTTTAGAATATGTAAGAAAATTTGGCAGATGGATAAAGAAAGGAAAAACAAATGAAAACAAACTGGAAAATCTAAAGGGCAACTTCCTAATCGAAGCGGGCTGGAAAAATGAAAACCAAGAAAATTAAAACAGAGCGGACCAGTTGTGGGTTGTTAAATGGTGCAAGAAAATTAAAGCTTTTGCTTGAAATTACTTGTGGTGACCATGCAATACATGTGCAAGTCTCTACAGCCATTAGATGTTAATTGGAAGATGGAGATTATGCCAAAGTTACATTTTAACTTTACTCAGTAAAGTCACTAAATCCGGCTCCCAATTGCATGTGGAGGGAATGAGAGGGAGAGAACAAGCATGGGGCTTAATAGCAAAACAAAAAAAGCACCCAATCCAGGGTGTCAACCCGCTAATAAGGGGATTAAGACCTCCAGTGAACCACTTATAAAAGTTAATGGATCTAAAACTGCAATATAGAAGGTGGTGGAACTAGATGACACAAAAGAAAAAGGTAGTGAACCTGTGGTGCATTTTGCTCCTTAATTAATAAGTTTATGGACTTAGAAATGTGTTTTCAAAGTTTGTGTGTATCTAAGTGGCACCCCTTGATAAGTTCGAGATACCATTCATGCATTTAACTCTATATTAAATAAACTTTAGGATTTTGGTTGAAGTATCATGGCATGCGAATATTGGTACTTTCTAGTTTTGTGATAGAGGAAATTGAACATCCTAATGTCCGCAATGTAGGTTGAAATGGTTTTTTCAAATATCATCACAATAGCTAAGAGGCCATTTTTAATAAAATGTAAAGGTAACTTTTAAATAAAATATAAAATAGGAATTAAATTTGATATATAACATGTGAATAAAAATTACAAAAAAAATAATGATATATAAGTTGAAATATATATTCGTAATGTTGCCAAAAGGATGAAACAAGAAGTGACAAACTTAAGATACGATTTCAACTATATATAATAAAATTTCACAAAAGTGAAATGCAAACATATAGAGGAATTGGTAAATTTACCACAATAAGCATCTAAATGGATATTATATATGTTAGCAAATGAAAAAACGCAGTTGGATTGAGAGTAAAAATACAATCAATGTTGATACTAAATCTGTCTATAAATCTTTTATATTAATTTAACACTTATATACTCCCTCTGTCCCACGAATATAAGACGCGATTTGACTTGGTGCGGTCTCCAAGAATATTTTTTGACATATAATTTCTCTTATAATATATAGTTTATAGACATACAAGTTTGATCACTAGAAAGTATTTCTAAATACAAATCTAATGGACCTACTTTTACAAATAAAACTATTGATATAATTAGTGTAAATCTTAGTCAAAGATAACAAAGTTTAAATTTTAAAAATACGTGCGCCTTTATATATTCGTGGACGGAGGGAGTATAATATAAGATTCTAGGTTGTCCGCTGCTAATAAGTACAAATTGATATGGCTTGGTTAACACAAAGGGGTTTATAAATCGCTTATAGAGACAAGAAAATACTAAAAGGAAATGGGATGACTCTGATGTAAGAGTTCACCTCTACACATGCTCCAAAGCAAACCAGATTAATTTGGATCGAGGAAAGAGAAAAAAAGAGGACGAAAAAACCCAATCCATTGTGTATGAGTGGACTAGTGATGATATAGATGACTCTATACATATGGCAAAACAGTATATGACCAACAATTGCCTGTCTTACCAACCACTAGTGGAGGACTGGGTTATAAATTATAATCCCAGTTCGGAAAACCCCTTTAGTCCCCGTGTAGGCTTAAAAAATTCCCAAACGATGCTTAAAAAGGCTCCAACTAATTAAGAGATATATATTCAAGTGTCAGATGTGAATCTTCATCATAATCTTCATCATAATGAGTTCGATCATATGGAAGGCTAGAAATGGACTTATCTTCAACCATGTCCAGCCTTCATGACGATGAGAAAAAAAAAGATACACAAAGCTATGCGTATTCGAGAAAAAAAAAATGGCGACGACGACATCAACAACAACCATTCGAAGGGAAAAAAAAATGACTCAGGAGGAAACAAGGAACTTAATTATAGAGTGCATAAGTTCTACAACCTTCTGAACAGCGTAGATAAACTAAGCAGTTAACAACAATAGAGCATGCGATTATAACTAATTAATTAAGTGAAAATAAACAGAAGCTGCTAGCCACATGACCCGTTTTTTTTTTTTCCTCTATCCAAGCTGTGGCGACAAGGCGCCGCTCCGCTGGCCGCGCCAAGAGTTTTGTGTGCCTACTGCATCCAATGCATGCATGCGGCCGCGGCTATGATGCACATGCACGACCGTCATCGACCTCACCCTGCTGGTATCCTTCACACACATGCAGAGAACAGAAGAAGTTCAGAGATGCATGACTGAAGAACATGACTAAAATAAGAACCATTGCATGGAACTAAATGTCCAAATAATCCATACCTGATCATCGGATTGCCTCTCAATCAAAAACCTTTCCCTTGTGTAGCAGATGCATAATATTTTTTTAGAAAGAACAATGCACATGCATATATGAATGTATGCATATGAAAAATGAATGTAAGCAGGTGTAGCCCTGAATGCCGAGCTTGGATAGAAGAGAAGAGAGGAGACCAGGAGAGGGCCTGGAGCGGCTCTCCGAGCCTGGTCCCCCTAGGGGCTCGTCGATGGAGCTGCCCTGAATTTATACTGCAGCTTTGCCGATGACTAGCTAGCTGCAGCCGGCCGGATTAGTTTATGCGTCTGCGATATTGGAGGAGTGAGGGCCGGGCCAGTGGCCAGGGCTAGCAGCTGGGCATGGGCATGGGGTGCCATTCCCCTGACCCTGAGCTCTGGGACTGGGACTTTGATGGGGATCATGCGGCGCATAGGAGTGGCAGTGAGTGAAGCGTGTTGCATGCAAAGGGCTTGTCCTTTGACGCCTGTCGACTGGCGCGAAAAGACTCGAGAATCTCGCCCTGCACTCGCCATGTCGTCGCTAGAGTATGTACCGTGCAAGCCTCATCAATTTCAGCGCTAGATGCGCGCTGGGCATGTCATGCATGGTGCTGGAGCTGGCTAGTGGCTAGAATCTTGCCATTACCAACACACAACACAAAACCAGTTTAGGCAAGTTAAACGCAGCGATTTAGCGATCTGAACTGTGAAGCTAGTAGCCCATGCAGTTTAGTGACGACAGGAGCAAGAACAGAAGCAGCAGCGTTGGGCGGACCCAGCAGCAGTCACAAACCAAAGCCACAGACGACAGCCTGAGCCAGTGAGCCTCATCGATCATGATCAGTTTCATCACACATCACAGGACGCACGTGAAAGTGAAAACGTGCAACGACAAGCGCTGGTGTCTGTGAGCACCCATGTGCTGATCGAGCTGGTAGATGGACGTGTGGTGCTGTGCCCAGTGCAGGTCGCGCTGCCGCCGCCGTCCATGTCCATCCGTGTGGCGCCCTGCATGCCAATGCCATGCCACGGCCACGGGCGGCCGATCATCATATCATATCTGAAGAATCTCCGCACCTGATAACGCCCCATGCATGCACCACGGCGGAAAACGTAGTAGAGGATGAGTACAGAGCAGGTTCCAGCACGCATACTACCGGCATACGTGAGCGTCGCGGACACGGCAGATTTCAGAGATTTCGCTCACTCTACCGTGCATGCACTTGCGCGAACGCTGACCTCCTGACGGCGACATCCTCGCAGTCGCAGCAGGACACGGGCACGGGCGCCCGTCGAGCACCGTACTGAGCAGCTGGCCACGGGCGGCGGCAGCGGCGGCGTCTGAGCCGAGCGCCTCTGCACTGCGCGCCGCACGTGGCGTCCCCGGTCCCCGGCCGGCCAGCCCCGGTCCAGCGTGGATCGATCCACGAGATGAACAGGGATAAACGCGCGCGCGAGCGTTTTGTATTCGGGGAAGCATCAATGCGTGCGTTGTTTCACGGAGCCACCACGTGACATAAACTGTTAAACAACTATGCTGGTGACTGACATTGCTCGCTGATGCGTGCTGCCAAAGGTTGTGTGTGCACGTCCGTCGTTCGTCCGCCACTGTGCAGCTCCTCTGTATGCGTGCATCGTTTCCATCGGTTCATGCATGCAGAGCCCAGGGCGACTGCTCATGCTGCTGGGCTCTGCAGGTTACATGTCCGTTGTGGTGGAACGACGATGTGACCTGTCATATTGATGAACGTCCACACTCTTTCGTCTTCTGTTTTTGCGTGATCTTTCGATGCGGCAATGAATATTTCTGACGATCGACGCTACCTGAGGCTCAACAACGAACGAGACCAGACGAGAGAGATTGGACACCACGACCATGAGCGCGACGTGTGCACTGTAGTAGTAGTACGTTCATTTGGTACTTTGGTTCATTCATTCATTCATAGCCTAACGAAGAAGATGGCGAGCTCCGGGCAGTCGCCGCCGGGCGGTCCGACCATGTAGAGCGACTCCGAGTCCTTGGACCCGACGGTGTGCTCGAAGCTCCCGCGCATGTACGCCATCTCGCCGTCGGGGCCGTCCACGTCCGACCTGCCGGGGAGCACGCCACCGCCCATGGTGATGGCCCACAGCGTCTCCAGCACGGAGATGTCGTCCTCGGTAGGATCCCGCCGCACCGCGTACCCCACCCTCTTGCCGTTGCAGAACATGGTCCACATGAGCTCCTCCAGCACCCACCCGCCGTCGTCGTCGCTGCCGCGCTTCAAGGCGTTGGCGCCGCCGCCGACCTCGCCGACGGCGGCGATGGCCTCGTTGCCGTCGGGGAGCGCCGGCGTCGCCATGCTCCGCACTCTTCTCGGCCTCCAACACGATGCGCGCGCCCGAGTGGGTGCCGAGCTCGCGGAGCAGCGCGTGCGTCGGGAGCGCCAGCTCGACCACGAGCGTGGGTTGGCACCGCGCGTTCTGCTGCAGCGACAGCGACACGCGGCCGTTGCGGTAGCCGAAGAGCGTGCCCGTGAGGCGGTGCTTGGACGGCGCGGCGCCGACGAAGGAGGACGACGCGATGAGCTGCGCCAGCAGCGAGCTCTTGTCCGACGACGGCGCGGCGGTGGGCGCCGCGGCACCGGGATGATGATGCATCGGCACCCCGCACCGCGTGTTGAGCAGCGGAAGCGTCCGGAACATGCTCCGGATCATCCGCACGGGACGGGACCGGCGGTGCTTCGCCTTCCGCCGAGGCGGCTCCTCCAGCGCGTGCCCCGCGGCGTGGCGCGCCGGGGACGCCGGGATAGGCGACTTGTGGGCCGCGTCGTCGTCGGCCTCGGATGATGAGGACGATACGCGCTCAGGATCGTTGTTGGCGTCCGCGTCGACGTCGGCCATCACGGAGGAGGGAGCAGACGAGCTGGGCGGTGGCCTGCTGCTGGGCTACCGGTGGTGCGGCAGCTAGCCGGCGCGGCCCGCCTGCTGCCTGCGCTCCCCGATCGGCCGGCTTCGAGCGCGATGGATAGCCGGAGGCTGTGGATCTGCGCTGCCCATGGATGGAGGCATGGCGAGGTGTTTTGATGCGGTCGCGGTGTCCGTCTCCGTTGGCGTGCGTGGTTACGAGCCACTGGCGCCAAAAGCGCCACCGCGGCGGCCGAGCCGAGTCCTCCGCGGTGCTATTCTGGGCTACCCCCCACCAATCTGAGCTGCGCGCCACGATTTGTTGGATCGAGGCCCAAAGTGCTCCTTCATAGCTGAGCGGCCCAGTATTGGATTGGATTCGTGGTTTCGGCCTAGCCCATGGGAAACTCTCCGCTTTTATTGCTTCTCGTTGGATCTCCAACCACCACTGGACGACGACGAGGAGGAGGAAGGACGTGGTGTATAAATGCTGCTGGCTGCCATTGCCGCGAAGACGAAGGTAACCCTGGTCCGTAATCAAATTCACGTACTATCGTTATCAAAATGAGCACAGTTGGTGCTGTGCAGTCGGATCATGGCATGGGACGTACTACTAATTTGCGATGGCGTGCATTGCAGCTCATGCAGGGCTGCATTGCATATGGCTAGCAGTTCATAATGAGGGACGTCCGACATATTGCCCCGAGGCACGAGCTAATAATCGATTTTGAGAGGTGATCATCAGCATTATTAACAAATAAATATAATTAATGTGATGTTGATACTAGCTGCATATGCTAGAGAAGAAGGCACTGCTAGTAGTTGTTATCTTTTCGTCCAACACAAGTCTTATATGAATTAATTAATCCTCAGGAGTCAGGACTGACTGATAGTGGGACCAAAACAAGGAGAGAGCAGCTGGTAGTTGCTTTGCTCGGTGGTTTTTTTGTTGTGTCGCGGGTCAGATTCTCTGGCCTGAAGAAATGACAATTAAGATGGGAAAAAAAAAAACTCTTGTCGATCTAGGTGGATGAGCGTGCCGATTAGATCAATCAAGAGTACATAATCACAGTGATAAATACTAAGAGCAACTCGGGTCATGGCCCCAAATCGAGTCCCTACTCTAGATTTTGGAGGCTTTCAACTAATTTTGTTGGCCAACAAATTCATTTTACTCCAATGGTAGCACCTAAACAGAGACCCCAAATTCACACTAGCAGCCTACGTCGTGAGGGACCCACATGTCATAACCTTTCCTCCCCCCCATCCTCTTGGCTAGCGATCCCGCGCCCGACGGAGCTGCCGTCGTGTGCTTGGGCGCGCAGCCAGCTTGAGCTCGGGTCGCGGTCGCCGGGCTCGGTCACCGCGCAGAGTCCGCCGTCGGGCGAGGCCGGGTCGCGTGCATGAGGGCCGCCGTCGGGCGGCGCCGAAGCGTCTTTGCCCGCGCGAGGTGGACCCGCCATCCACGCCCTCGGACGGGGACCCGGCGGCGCCGCCGCCGCACGGGACATCGTGGAGGAGATCGAAGCGGATGGGGCAAGAACCGAACGTCGGCGTGAGCCGCTGCGTGGCGTATGGGCCGCCGGCCAAAGTCGGATGGGCACTTGCCCGGCGGGCGCCGCGGTCTTGAGCACTGGCGCCCGCCGCGCCTTGACGTAGAGCTCCAGGAAAGACAAAGTCAAGACGGCCGCTTCGCCTTGGGCGCCCGACGGGGGCGGCAAGTTCGGAGTTCGAGCAAGCGCAATCCCGTGGGCGTCCCGCCCGAATAGGGGTCCCCCTCCTTGGCGGCTTCTTGGCCTCCTCGAGATTCGGGCGCGCGCATCTCCCCGTGGCGTTGCGGCGGGGCATCCGGCTGCGGCGCGGCGGCGGCAGCAATGGTGGCGCTGAGATTGGCGGCGCGGATAGTAGTTGAGCCTTAGCCGGGCGGATTGCAAGTGTGTGGCGCCGAGACGTCGCGGGACGGCGGTGGGGTGGAGAAACGCCGGCGGGCGGCGGCGGCGCGTGTGCGGCGTCGAGAAATTCGGTGGCGTCGGCAAAGGGCGCCGGTGGGTGGAGGATAGGAAGGAGATGGGAAAAGTGATGTGGGTCCCACTGAGTAGGGAGTTTCTACATCTAGGGATCTGTGATTAAAATTTGAGGGGTATTGAAAATAGAGGTTTAAATTAGGGGCTCCATTGGAGTTTATTTTTCTCTCAACCCCTAGAATTTAGAGTAGGGGGCCGAGCAGGGGTTCCACTGGAGTTGCTCTAACAACTTATATACTATATATATGGTACATAGCCTGTTCGCTGGAAGTTTTTGCTGCTAATAAGCCGTTCAATTGGTTGATTTGTTGTTGTAAGAGAAAAATATTGTATTATACTATAGCCGATAAACTGATCAAGCGATCAGGGTCTCTGACAAGAACGAGATGTATACCGGTCAGACCCACTGAAACCGGAATTCCCTGAAACCTCACGTCCTCATCGCATACACTCCCACAGTACGTAGAAATTAAACATGGGTAGGTGAGGTGTGTAATGCCCTCTCACTGAAACTCTTGAGAAGGCCCTACCAGCCTGCCATGGCTACCAAAGGCTGGTCATAACATTTACAGGACTACCCTTGGATCGCATGCATGCAGGGTGCTGCTGCATTAACTGTACGAGTACTGTATTGTATACACTGACACGCTGTTGGGACGTGTATAGTGTGTAGCAGTGGCGGGCTGATGACGCCGGAACTCAGAGGTACAGTCGCACAGGCAGCGTGCAACGGAGCACACTGTACGTTCAAGCGAACCTCTGAGTTTACGAAAACAATATCAGTAAGATGTACGTATACCGTATGTCCTTTATGGTCCAACTCTCCAGGGGCATTCCGGCCAATGTTTTGTGGCCCCATCCTGTCCCGGTTCACAGGCAATAATAAATTTGTGTTGGGCACCGTACCGATAAATTTGTGTTCGGCACCGTACCGGTGTTGTTTAGATCCTAAAATTTATTTAGGTCCAAAATTTCCAAAGAAATGTCACATTTATGTAATCAGTAAGCGCGTTTTGTTTGTTAATGGTAAATATTATCCTACCATGCTGTAACTAGGCGAAAAAAAGAATCGCCATCGATGCCAAGATCTAAAAAGCTGTGCAATTAGTTTTTTTTTAATTATCTAAATTTTATAGTGGCCGGCAAACGTTTTTGGTGCATTAAATGTTTCGATATGATGGGATGTGATGGGAATTTTAGAAACTTTTGATTTTTTGGTTGATGTGACTAGGAACTAAACACACCCGCATGCCACACGTCACATTGTCACAATACCCTGAACACATGCATCGTACCGTGTGAATCAGCATCCTCTCGTCTCAGCTACTACTAGCAGCTGATACTGACCTCACTACCTCAGACCTCAGCTAAAGGAGACCTCCAGGAACGGCTCAAAAAAGTTGACGAGCAAAGGGAGTCAGGAGAGGAGAGGAGAGTGTCACTGACGACAAGAGATCGATCACCAAAGGCGACAATGGATCAGCCGGCGAGGGAGACTACGGGTGTGCTCAAGGTCAAGGAGGTGGAGGCCGAGGTGATCGGTGGCTCTGAAGAAGAAAAAGCCTCGGCGCCGCTGCTCGTCGCGCACCCGTGCTCGTTGCTGCAGCTCCTGCTCTCCCGCATGCGCCGGCTGTCTGGGCCTGCACGGCTACTGCAGGGACGACGACCCGAAGCCGGCTGCCGTCGACGACGACCTGAGCCCGGCTGCCGACGACGACGACCCGAAGCGTGCTACAGACAAGGACGACGCTGCTGCGCCGGCGGTCGCGGAAACGCCGCAGGAAGGAGAGGCCGCCGGCGCCGGCGACGAGGCGGCTAGCGTAAGTGTTCGAGATCATATCACCACTAGATTTGTTGGTACGGGAACGGCCAGTTGGAGCTCGTTAACTAGCTCGTCGTGTAAATATGCAACCGTTGCAGTACTTGTACCCGCAGGAGGTGGGCACTCGTCGGGTGAGGAGGACGACGCCGTCGCCGCCCGGTACTCCGGGAGAAGGCTCCGGTGGCGGTGGAGGACAACACAACTAGGCAACTCTGCAACGGTGATCTCTTGTCTTCGCTTGCATTGGCCATGAACGGGCCGCGCAGCTTATGTGTATTTTGGTGTTGGCCCAAAAGCTTCTTCCAAGTACGACGCTACGTAGCTGCTTTGCCTTCTTCGAACTTTGTACAAAGTAAGTACTAGTACGTGCGTAGCTCTGAGGTGTACGTATAGGCTTCGATGATCATGAACTCCAAATAAGACTGTGAAAGTGTTATGCAGTTTGCTAATTAAATGTGTTGAGATATCAAGTTGCAGTACTCGATCCGGTACGTACATAAAAGTAATATAGCTGAATATATCTATAAAATGTCATTTGACTAATCGCGTCATATATTTTCAAGGAAAATCTATATGAGTGTTGATACTATTTTTATAGATATATTCAGCTAAAATTTAGATTGGTTGACTCCTCGAGCACTTATTTTAAGACAAAGGAAGGAAGTTCGATATACATGGACTAAAAAACCAAATTAGTGTTAACTATGAAGATTAAGTTGGAAACATCCGTATATAGGGGTGTGGGCACTGCTCCGCTCCACATTTTTTTGTTCCACTCCATACTTTTCAGACAGACGATTTTTAGCTTCACGTACTTGGTTTGAGAAAGAAGGCTGGAGTTGTGAGAGCACCTAAATAGGTGCTCCACAAACTCTAGGCTTTAGTGGAGCTGTTGTGTGTGGAGGGTCTCAAATACCCTTATAATATTAGATAGTTTATAAATGATGATGGTTCAAAATATAGGCATAAAATAGATAATGATCAAAAAAACTATCACCCATCTTGTTTTTATGAAATAGTCAGAACTTTTCAATACCTGTTGACACTGATGCTCAAAAAAAAAAAAAAAAAAAAAACTGTTGACACTGCTGGTATAGAATCAATACCGATTTGTGAAGTAAATAAACCATCGTATACTTATCAATACCTGTTTACCCATCTCTGTCGAAGCTATCATCTTGCTCATGTTATCGATGTACTTACCAAGTTGTAATATATATATATATATATATATATATATATATATATATATATATATATATATATATATATATATATATGTTTTAGCAAGAAAAAAACACGAGAACTTCTAGGTAGAACTTAGCAAGTTTTGGTGCTGGCATACGGAGGCCCAAAGTGCTTCGTCATAATTAACTGACCCAATAGTGGATTGGCTGCTTCGGCCTAGCCCAATGGTAACGCGCGCGGTTGTTGCCTCGTCGTCTCGACGCCGCTTTTTATTGCTTGTCCGATCATTGTCCAACCACTCGGCGAGGAAGGACGTGGCTGGAGGGGAGTTGCCAGTTGCCACCAAGACGAAGGCAGCAGCGACTACCATCCTGTCATCCTGTGTACCCTGCCTGGTCCGTTTTCGATCACTTTCACAACATGAGCACAGTTGTTGGTGCAGTGCGGTCAGATCAAAACCCTACACATGAATGCAGGTGTTGCGCATAGTTGCATTGCAGGCCAGCTAATAAGATCGGCCGGGGAGCATGCAAGCAAGCAGAGGTTATGCATTGCAGCTAGCAGCTCACAGCAGCGAGACACATCTAACATTGCCACGAACTACTATTTATTCGTCGATTTTGAGAGGTGGTGATCAGCGTTAACGGAGCAATAATGTGATATTGTGACGCCCAGAATAGGGTACTGCTAGTGCTAGTAGTGGTTATCTTGTATAATAATCCTCCGGACTGACTGATCGTAGGACCAAAAACAAATGGAGCTCAGAGCAGTTTGGTGCTTTGCTCACAGAATCTTGGTCTTGTTCTTGTTCTGTCTGTCGCGGCCGGGCTAGATTCCCAAGCCTCAATAGATGACAAAAATGATGGACAAAACTCCTCTCTCAGTGCACTAAAATTCTCACAAAAAAAAAAAAAAAAGAACTTACTACTAGGAGTTCGTACATACTAATTGTGACGAGATGTTGACCGGTCAGATAGGTTGTACTGGAAATTAAACATGGGTACGTGAGGTGTGTGTTTCAATTCAATGCCCTCGATCGCATGCAGCCTCTGCCCGCGTTCGTCCGTTTCCTCTTGTTGGCTACCAGCGTGCGTCTGCCATGGCAACAAAGGCTGGCCATTATATTTACGGGATTACCCTTGTTTAGGCTCTCTCGACACATTTTGCATGCTCGCATGCTCAGCATGGTGCTGTGACATCGCATTTCGCAACGCATATATACTGTACACGTCAGGGGGCATTCCGGGCAATGCTTTGTCGTCGCCCCCACCAGTCCCGATGCCATAGTAGGCGAATAAATTTGCTGCTCGGCCACCTGCCTGCCACGGAGTAATTACCATCAGCATCCTCACTGCCACAGACCTCAAGAAAGGGGACCTCACGCCTCCAAAACGAAGGTGCACCAAAAAGTTGACGAGCAAAGAGAACCTGACGGGTTTGTTCTTGTTCCCAACTACGCTCTCCAGAAACTCCCAGCGTCTAGCTACTTGCTAGAGCGGCGGCTGCGCGCTGAGAGCAGCCGGAGACAAACGCAAGAGGCACAACTGAGGTCAGCGTACGTCGTCAATCGATCTCCAAAGGCCGGCGCAATGGATCAGCGGGCGAAGGAGGAGGATCACGACTCCGAGGATTCGTCGGATCATCGGCACAAAGACGACGACGTCGACGCGGCGGCGGATGATGAGGCGCCAGGCATGAACAAGAACATCCACGGAAACTCCATGGATCAGCTGCAGCGCAACGACGGCGGGTACTACGAAGAAGCGGAGGAGGAGACGACCCCGGTGGTGTGCTCAAGGAGGTGGTCGGCGGCTCTGAAGAAGAAGCCTCGGCGCCGACGCTCCTAGCGCACCCGTGCTCGCTGCTGCAGCTCCTGCTCCGCGCATGTGCCGGCTGCTTGAACCTGCGCGGCTACTGCAGCGACGACAACGATGACCCGAAGCTGGTTTCCGCCGACGATGACGTTCCTCCGGTGGCGGCGGCCGCGGACTCGCCGCAGGAGGAAGGAGATGGTCAGGGCGGCGGCGACAAGGCGGCTAGCGTAAGTGTTCGAGACCACCGCTTGATTTTCTCGGTACGGTAGGCCGGTCTCGGGAGGAACTCGTTAACTAGCTCTCTCTCGTGTAACCTTTGCACGTGCCGGCCTCCTCACTTGTACGTGCAGGAGGTGATCACTCAGGTGCGGGCCGTGAGGAGGCCGCCGCCGCCCGGCCGGCGTCCGAGAGAAGGTCCCGGTGGCAATGGAGGGAACCACCACTAGTAGACGACATCGGAACATGCATATGTGCATGCCCATCTCTACTTATTCGGTTGTTCCAAGTACGTAGTAGTAGCTTTCTTGTAACTTTCTAGTAGAAAGCACGCTAGCAAATACTACTAGTACCCGAGTGGGAGCATGTGGCTCGATCTGAGTTTTACCGAGGCTTCGATGATCTGAACTCCAAACAAGATTCTGTCAAAAGTGTTGTGTATAGTTTGCTAATTAATGTGTTCAAGACATTAAGCTACAGTACGTACTTGTGCAGTTGGCAATTGGTTTGCTGCTGGGTTTTCAGAGTTTTTTTGCTATTACCGTCTGTCAAGTTTGGTGCCCTATAGGAGTGTTTGAAATTTTTCAGCCGATTTTCAGCCGCGCAGCAGCAGCTAAATCTCTATCACAGAACATTATTGAAATTATTGAAATAGCGGCAACTAGCTGGCAATAAGTCCTGCTGAAGAGACCAAAGGAGCAGATCCGGTAGTCAATTAATAGTCCTGGTTTGGTTGGTTGCATCCCTGCTCTGCGTGCGTCACACACGGTTGAACTGAGCTCTGATAGAATCACTTTGGGAGCACGTACGTACGTCGGATACTCGGATGTTTTCAGAAACGAAAAGGAAAGGAGGCCAAATAAAGGCACAAGCGTTCCAAAACAAAGGCACAGGCAAGGGAAGCAAGCATACCGAGGGCAGAAATAGGCAAAAAAAAAAAAAAAAAAAACAAAAAACAAAACGACAGCGCCAAATCTCCTCCGGGCTCCTGAGTCGTGACTTGGCTGGTTCCACGTGGCCACGGGCCTTACATTGCCGTACGTGTTGGCAATGACACGGCCTGGCCCATGACCAAAACTACTTTTGAACCACGCGACGCGACGACGTCCGTGTGCCGACGTGCGCCGCGCCGCTACAGTCAGCAGCCGAGCGGCGCCCTGATGTGTGCCGAGCCAACAAGCCTCACGCCAGCCGCCACGGGTGTTTGTGCGGAACGTGCCGGCGGGTGAGGGGCAGCCGCGCGTGCCCGCAGCTGCCTGTGTGCACAAACGGCAAGCTCAAAAGCTGCACCGTCCAGTCGTGCACCTGCACGGACGGTTTCCGGACTGGAAAAAAACGCCCGGTGAACGAAACGGGTGGCTGGAGAAGAACGCGCGGGAGCGGCGGCTCGGCAGGTCAATCCGGCCGGCCTGCCCGTGTTGTTGGGGGTGCTGGGCTGATGAGTGCCTGCTCAGTCCATGGCCCGCCTGTGTTGTGCGTCTCTGGCCTGCGTGGTCGTGGACTCTTGGTGTGTCCGCGCCGCTTCTGGGCCTTCCGTCACAAACCCAGGCTGACAAAAAAAAAAAGTAGGAACATCCGCCTCAAAAAAAAAAAAAAAAAAAGTAGTATGGAACATGTGCGGGCCATAAAGCATTGTCCGGAATGACCTTGGGACAATTTGGTGGTCGACGCCGTGTGAGTCTGCCACATTGCCACCTGCTGACCGCATCTTCAGCAATTCAAGCAACCTCTTATCAGTCTCATCTCAGGAATCAGGAGCCTCACCTGCCTCAGACCTCGGGAAAGGGAGACCTCCGGGCTCCGGCATCAGGGAAACTGCGAGTGCAGTGCACACAGAAGCTGATGAGCAGAGGGAAACTCAAGAGTAACTAGTGTCACTCACGAGTCACGGCGAGCTAGAAACATCGTCCCCACCCCAGAAACTCCCATCGTCTAGCTACCTAGAGCGGCTGCAATGGATCATCGCGGGGAGGAGGCGGCGGAGCACAGCTTCCAGGAATCGTCGGATCATCGGCGCAAGCGCAGAGCCGACGCGGCGGCGGTGCCGGAGGGCGGCGTCCACGGAGAGTCCACCGATCAGCGCGACGAAGCTGAGACCGCCGCGGGTGTGATCAAGGAGCAGATCGAGGTGGTTGAAGAAGAACAAGCCTCGGCGCCGCCGCTCCTCGCGCGCCCGTGCTCCTTGATGCTCCAGCTCCTGCTCCGCGCCTGCGCTGCTTGCCTGGTAAGGAGCCGCCTGCTGCACGGCTACTACTGCAGCGATAACGACGACTCCAAGCCGGCTGCCGACGACGACGTTGCTGCTGCTGCGGCGGCGGCGGTCGCGGAGTCGCCGACGCAGGAAGGAGAAGGCGGCTTTGGCGACGACGACGACAAGGCGGCGGCAGCTGGCAGCGTCAGTGTTCGAGATCACTGTCTCATCTTTCGGTACTGTTGCCGGCCATGTGCAACCGTTGCAGTGTGTACTTGTACGTGCACTTGTACGTGCAGGAGGTGGTCACTCAGGTGTTGGCGGCGAGGAGGCCGCCGCCGCCGCACTCTCCGGGAGAGGGTTCCGGTGGCAATGGAGGAGTCACAACTAGCTAGGCAAACGGTGATCCATCTCTTGCATGTCTTCGTACGCACGTATAGCTTCCTGTAAATTTGTACAGCAGAGGCGTGCTTTACGTCAGTTAGTCAGTAATCAGTAATTAAATTAAATAAGTATACGCGTGTGGGCATCTCTGAAACTTTTGCGTAGTACCAGGGCGTAGGCTTCTTTGATCTGAACTCTAAAACTTATCAGCAATGTTACTAGAATGATACTTTTTAGTAATGTTTTACACTATGAGAACGTGATATTGTCCACACCACGAAACGAGAAACAAAAGTGTGAAAGTACTGTACAGGTATTTGTGTGATCAAGACATTAAGCGCCGCGACACTTATATATTAGAAAGCATGCTAGTACATTCGGTAATTTATCGTTGCTGGGTGTGGATTGAAATTGTTATCATTTTCCCTCTTCTTTTTTTTTTTTTTTTTCTGTCTGTCAAGTTTGGTTCCACGGACTGTACGCCCCAGGAGTGCTTGAGCATTGTTCACCAAAATGATTCCAGTAGATGAGCAGATCCGATTGTCGATATACCGCTTCACTTTATATTGTTTTTCTGTCGGTTTTCTATTTCCCTGTGTGTTTTCCTACTACCAATAATTACCATCTTTTTGTCGGTTGCTCACTTACCGACAGGAATTTTAAGTTTCCAGTAGTGTGTATATATGTTTGCATGCACAGACTTGTAAAGGCCTGAGTAAAGAAGAGAACAAAATGGATCCTAGGGTTTGTCGACATGCCGTATGTTCAATATGGATAGTCATTTATGTTGGAATATTTGGAAAGAGGAATAAGAATAATTGTTATTTATATCATGTGGAACATTTCAAAAGAGCAAGCATCTTCTAAAATTGTGTATCTTGTCATCCACTAATAGATAGGATGTTTGTTCCACATTTGGAAAGAGGAATAAGAATAATAGTTATTTATGGTCCTGCTTGGTTTTCTAGTCCTTAGAATGTTTTTTTTTTTGGGACTAAAATGTTTTTTTTAGTCCCTAACTGTTTAGTTTCAGAGACTAAAGACCAAAAATCCCAAAAAGACTCTCCGAGAGAGGTCTTTTCAATGAGTCCCAATTAATACTTTTAGTCATCAAAAATCTCTCTGTTTAGATTCTTAGGTACTAAAAGAAACCTTTTTTAGTCCTAGTCCTGAAACCAAACAAGGCCTATATCATGTGGAACACTTAGAAACAACACGCATCGTTTAACTTAATATATCTTGTCGCTACGTGGCTTTGAAAAATCCGCTCCATATCCTAGATGAGGTGGTGCATCAAGAGTGTGTTCTTCAAATTTAGTAAAATAACTTCATACTAGTAGGCCTATTTATTAACCTAGGAGTACGAGGAATAGTGACGATACGTCAACTTATTTGACTATTTCGTTCTAAAAAAAAAAAAAAGTACTAGATGATATGGACGAAGTACGTGTACCGTGTCTGTGCGCCGCCGCTACGACGGTCTGGCGTCCCCGGCTCTCGGGCGCCCGAACGTGTGCCCAGTGCCCTGCCAGCAGCCGAGCGCCCACGCCCCACGGGTGTTTGTGTGCGGAACACGACGGCGGGCAGGGGCAGCCGTACGTGCGTGCGCATGCTTCGTCAGAACAAGGACAAGGTCAAGAGGTGCGACCCGCACGGACAGGGAAGCGTTTTCGGACTGGGTGTTCAAGAACGCACGGCTGGCCGAGCCGGCCGATGGCCCATGTCGAGGGGCCAAGAGCACGTAGCAGTGTTCAAAAAAAAAAAAAAAAAAAAAAAAAAAAAAACGTAGCAGAAGTCCATGGGTCTCCAGCGTTGTGTGTCTAGCCCGCGTGGTCACAATGTGAGAGGTGTGTTCGCGTCTGGGCTTTCTGTTACAAACCTAGCCCACCATCCACTGATACTTCCCACCGGTCACAAAAAAGTATATAATCGGATATACACTAATCGTCGTCTTGTGGTAATTGTTGGCTTTTGAGCCTTTGATATAGACGCGCTATCCAACAAGGTTCATTCTGACTTCTGAGGTATGACAGCTTCAAAGGAATGGATTGCATGTGGTTTTTCTTCTTGTAGCATATTTTTTACAACATATCTCGTATTTTCGTTGCATTATCATTAGAGGTCCATTTAAACAGTGAGTCACAACGAAAATTTACAGTTTCTAAGAGGGTATCGTTCCAAATATAAAACCAACTTGAGGTCCTAATATCAGCCAGCACAAATAAGTTAACACGCATGCGACACACCAATTATTATCAGACTGTGTCGCATAGATCATATCAGCTCTAGCAAAAATATGAATATAAGAACACCACTAACCGATCAGCATCAAAGTCCAAGGACTAGGGAGGCAACCCCACAGCCCATGAAGGTCACCTGTTCCAGCACCACCAATGGTTAATGGAGCGCGACCAGCGACAATGCTCCCTCTCGCCTCTATTCCCCTCGCCTATCATCTTTATTGCTTCTACAGGGGTGGTCAATGGTCTTCGATGCGTTAAATCCATGCCCTCCACTGCCACCTGGTGCCTACCACTCCAGATCTAGTGCCCTCTTTCTCCAATAGCCATGGAAGTTCGATGGGTGGTGATCCGTCGTTCGCGACTGAGTCGTTCTTGAACGAAGGCAAGCGGTTGATGATATCTGCTGCTTCTGTCTTTACCCTTTACATCCTCTAGGCTCCTTGATTGCATCTTCTCACCATAAATCAAGTTAGGGAACTATGATACCCTCTGTTTGATCTCCCCATTCTCCAATCGTTAGTCCTCCAACTCTTAAGGCTTTCTTCCGAATATAGGTGGAAGGCGATTGGATCCCGAATGAACTCCATAGAGGATGTACATCATGACTTACCACCTTGACTTCGTGAGTTCATCAAAGATATGTAACTTGTAAGTATTGGTGTTGCAATGTTCATTGATTGATGCTGCAAGCCTGTGTCTAGCAAGGAGTTGTAGCTTTATTGTTTCTCCATATCGTTGTTTGTGGTGGTATTTCCTATTTGTTTGAGGCATTGTGTGATGGTGTTTGTGTTCTTTTTTCTCGCCTTGGTTGCATTGTAACTCTGTATTTAAGACAAAATATAACTACTGTTACTATTCTATCTTTTTTTTTCAAAGGGATGACAAAAAGCTTTTACCGTAATTTTTATTAGACGGAAGAAAAGAAAATCAAGATTTACAACAATTTACATTACTAATCTCTCTGGAAAAATAAAATATGTGCCTGCGCGTGAGGTAGGCAGGAGGGTGTGGCCACCACGTCGACACGCTTCTCCATCAGGCGCAGGAGGCGTGAGGTAGCCACGGGAGCGCCAGTCCCCACCTCGCCGTCGCAGGCGATGCCATACAAAAATCGAAGCCGCTGCGTCCGGTGTCAGTGAAGTGGGAGATAAGCTGTGGATAGACCGGTGCGGCCGCAGCCAATCACAGGCCACCACTCCCGCTACGCTCTCATCCTCCGGCTCATCTCCTCCCTCCCCTGATGCCACCCCCACACCACGCCCAAGCAGCCCAACATGCGGCACAAAAAATGGCTACGCATGCTAAATAAGAGGAGCCTGGGAAGCTTCCAAGGCCTCCGATTTCGCCAATGCTGCGTGAAATCCCGCACCTCCTTCCTCCCTCTCCCACCGAGGACCCTCGAGCCAAGAACTGAGCGAGAAGAGTGCTAGAGAGGGAAGCGCAAGCGCACGAGAGTGTTTCTCCCTTATCTGTCTGCGATTCTCGTCGCATTGGTTTCGTTCCCTCGAGAAAGGAGGCGTTCGGCTTTGTGTCTTCCCTGATCAATCTAGAATTCTAGATGATGGCGAGCACGACGTCGGCGACCACCGCCGCTACGGCCGCCGCCGCCACCAAGCCGCGGGGGTCGTCGTCGGCCCTCTGCCCGAGGGTGGCCGCCGGCGGAAGGCGGCGCTCCGGGGTGGTGCGGTGCGACGCCGCCGGCGTGGAGGCTCAGGCGCAGGCCGTGGCCAAGGCGGCCAGCGTCGCCGCGCTCGAGCAGTTCAAGATATCCGCCGACCGTGAGTCCCTTTACTCCCTCGCCTCTGGAAATCCGCCGCCGTGTTTGCCTTGCCTCCGTTAAGCTCTGGGATGCGGGGATTGTGTGCCGGTCTGGTGAATGGATTCTCGTGCGCGATTTGAGGAATCTTTTGCGTGGCGTCGTGGTTACTGCTGCAGTTGGGATTAGGTTTGGTTTGGTACAGGCTTAACTTGTGGGTGGTTTGGGGAAGAATGGGGAATAGTAGGTGTGAACTTTGCATTGCCCCGTTGCAATTTTGCCTTCACCAAGCGTTTTAACTTTCCAGTTACTGCTGTTCACTGCAAATGTGAACAGATTAACTTGTTCCTGAGTAAGATTAGTATGTGGAGAAGGACACCAACAGGTGACATGGCATCATAGAAGAATTGTTGTTGTGGGGATAAGGAAACTTCTTGGTTTCCCAATTGAAACATTGATTAGTTTTCTTTCTGAAGTCAGTTAGGCTCAGGCAGACGATAGGGGAGTGGCAAGCTACATTTTGGGGATTGGTTCATCAAGTGTTGAATTGGCTGTGGTTGTGGAGATATAAGTTTCAGGGTCTTATGGAGCTTTTGTTTGTATGCGTATGTTCGTTGCTGTAAAATTAAACGGTAATCTTTATCTATATCCACCAAAATAACATTTTGTGAGAAGCCAAATGCTAGTGTATGCATACAGAACCGTGTAGTCCTTTAGGAAGGATAAGTCTAATTTGACAAAGATGCCAAATAATTATATTCATGTACTGCAGATTGTTTACATTGGAATCAAACTTATTTTGCACGTTTTTTTTTTGGGAGTGTGGAATCTCTTGTTCCGGTCACTCTTCTAATGTAGATATGCTTCTATCTCCCCTTAAAAATTTTCTTTAATAAACTTCTCCAATTGAACTTTGCAGCAACCCAACTGAGGAAGCTTATATTAAAGTGCAATTATATCCAGTTTCTTTATTTCAGAAACAAATTGTTTCTGTGCAGTGTTTGACAATGTTTTGACTATTATATTCGCTACCAGGATACATGAAGGAAAGGAGTACCATAGCTGTGATAGGCCTCAGTGTACACACAGCGCCAGTGGAGATGCGTGAAAAACTTGCTGTTGCAGAGGAACTGTGGCCTCGTGCTATTCAAGAACTCACTAGTCTGAACCATATCGAAGAGGCTGCTGTTCTTAGCACCTGTAATAGAATGGAAATATATGTAGTGGCCCTATCATGGAACCGAGGTATCAGAGAAGTAGTGGACTGGATGTCAAAGGTGAGTGCTATTTGTTAAACCCTCTTTGTTCAGTCTGTAGTAGTCTTTTGGCCCAGCATTTTGGTTGCTCAAAGATCCAGTTTAGTAAAGATTCCCCTAATGTGTGTATCTTTGTGGTTTTGCAGAAAAGTGGTATTCCGGCTTCTGAGCTTAGGGAGCACCTGTTCATATTGCGAAGCAGCGATGCTACACGCCATCTGTTTGAGGTGTCAGCTGGCCTTGACTCTTTGGTTCTCGGTGAAGGACAAATCCTTGCTCAAGTTAAACAAGTCGTGAGAAGCGGACAAAACAGTGGCGGCTTGGGAAAGAACATTGATAGGATGTTCAAGGATGCAATCACTGCTGGAAAGCGTGTCCGCTCTTGAGACCAACATATCATCTTGTGCTGTTTCTGTCAGTTCAGCGGCAGTTGAATTGGCCCTGATGAAGCTTCAAAGTCTGAAGCCCTGTCAGCTAGGATGCTTTTGATTGGTGCAGGGAAAATGGGAAAATTAGTGATCAAACATCTGATTGCCAAAGGATGCAAGAAGGTTGTTGTGGTGAACCGCTCAGTGGAAAGGGTGGATGCCATTCGTGGGGAGATGAAAGATATCGAAATTGTGTACAGACCTCTATCAGAGATGTATGAAGCCGCTGCTGAGGCCGACGTTGTGTTCACAAGCACCGCATCTGAAACAACATTGTTCACAAAAGAACACGCAGAGGCACTCCCCCCTGTTTCTGATAGTATGGGAGGTGTTCGCCTGTTTGTCGACATATCTGTCCCTAGAAATGTTGGCGCATGTTTGTCTGAAGTTGGCACTGCACGAGTATACAATGTCGATGACTTGAAAGAGGTGGTGGAAGCCAACAAGGAGGACCGGCTCAGGAAAGCAATGGAAGCGCAGACAATCATCACAGAAGAACTGAAACGATTTGAGGCATGGAGGGACTCATTGGAGACCGTTCCGACCATCAAGAAGCTGAGATCATATGCTGACAGGATCAGGGCCTCGGAGCTCGAGAAGTGCTTGCAGAAGGTTGGTGAAGACGCCCTCACCAAGAAGATGAGGAGAGCCATCGAGGAGCTGAGCACCGGCATTGTTAACAAGCTTCTCCATGGCCCGCTGCAGCACCTGAGGTGCGATGGCAGTGACAGCCGCACCCTCGACGAGACGCTCGAGAACATGCACGCCCTCAACCGGATGTTCAGCCTTGACACAGAGAAGGCGATCATGGAGCAGAAGATCAAGGCCAAGGTGGAGAAGACCCAAAACTGAGGCCAGGAAACAATTTTTCCTACCCCTTTTTCTATATATATTGCCTCTTCACTCTGTTTTCAAAGTTTTTATCATTTCGCTTACCGAGCACCTCCCTACTCACTGAGATTGTCAACTGTGTCGTGAATTAGAGCCATGCCAGCGTGTCGTGAATAACAGCAATGTATCCCAATTCCCCACAGAAGAAAGACTATATAATATATGCATTTATTGGAGCAAATAGTGCTGTAAATAATACAATCATGGGCTCATGGCAACTGTAGGTAGACATCTGAACTAAAGTTATTGTACTGTAGTATTTGATAGTTTGTACTCCGTAGAAGAGGATCATGGAATTACGGATTTATGGTCGATACCATCAGTACATTAAAAGTCTCTCTCTCCCTCTCTCTCTCTCCATGGCGCGCACTCTCTCCATAAAAGAATGAAATTATGGGAGACATGCTGATCAAATTAGCTCAAGTTTGACTAAATTTGTAACAAATAGTATTAACATTTATGTATCCCAATAAATCTAATATGAAAATATATCATATATAAAAAATTTAAGACTTGTTTAGAACACATGAATTTCACAAGAATGACGTCGGTTTTGATTTCGTAGGGAAAAACTTTGGAATAAAAAATCTTGTATTCCAAACAAAGTCTTATCGACTACTGAGTAAGATATTGCACCGACAACTGCAATTTTGTATGGGCCATGTTAACGTCCAAAGTAGCTAAAAAATTCTAAGTTTTGAATCTCAAATTTGGAGAATTTAAAGAACTTTTGGACTTAAAATATTTTTTTTTTTTTAAAAAACTTATCAACAACAAAGTTTTTAGATTTTATTGAGCTCTACTGTTTTGATATAACGTTCGCCTTTATCTGATTTCATATGTGAAAAATATAACTCATTTGGATAACTACTGAGGCATTATGGTCACTTTGAACTTTTCTCTCCCCTCTACTCGTGAAAACTATTATTATTCTAATAATTGAAGTGTCTAGTAGAAAATTACTAACTAAAAACTAAAAGAGGTCTATATATGGCCTAAAGAGGAGGGGATTTGAGTTAGAGTATCTACAAATTCTTTTACGGTTAAATCAGTGGATTAGTTTAGGCTTATGATGTTCCTCAAATGTGTTATCATGAGACCTTATGAAGTTCTCAAGGTTAGCAAGCCTTTGAAATGAAACTAGCGACTTGAGAGTTTGTAGCTTGGTTGCACAAGAAAGTTCATGAACTACCTACACTCACAAATGCACACAACTAAATAGATCAAGTAGAAAATACAAATCAAAGCAATGACTCAAAAGTAATCAAACCAAAGTGGACACACAAGCAGGGATGGATCTAGCGATGAAGCTAGGGGTACGGAGGGGTCATGGCTCAGGCCCCCTACTGCTGCTAATCCTATTGAGCCCACCTAAAGCCCCTCTAAGGGCCTGTTTGGAACGCAGGAATGCAAAACAGGAGGAAAGGAAAATAATGTAGGAATAGGGTAGAGTGAAAAAGTGAAAAACTACGGGATTCCAAAACACAGGGAAAAAATTACTTTGAGCTGTTTGGATTGCAGGAAAATTTTGAACATTCATATTTTTCCTGTGCAATGAGGAAATAGCCGTTGGGCAGGTAGCCGTTGCAGCCCAGCAACTTTGTGTGTTGTCCAGCTTTGCTTTGGCAGGGCATGTAGCCGTTGCAGCCCAGCAGCTTTGTGTTTTGTCCAGTAGCTATATATATGCTTGTCGGGGCAAAACTTGTTGTCCAGCAGCTTTGCCATTCTCTCATCTGTCCAGCACCTTTTGCCATGATTGTTTTAAGCAGTGGTTAGAGGTTGAAGATGAACTCTAGCCTCCCATGAACTTTTGTCCTCAATCCATCACAGGACATAAGGATTTGTTTTCAGAGTTAAACCTCCTTCCAAGAAGGACCTAGGTCTCCATTGAAGAAGCTCCAAGCAACACAAGGATCAAGTTTTGGCTCCACTTTCCTTGATCTACAATGTTGATATCTTTCTTTGCAAATCAAAATTGGGGACTTCAAAAACTTTTCGATGGCTCATCACTAGCATAGGGCTTCAACGGGCCATGTTAGCTGTCTAGGAGTTTTACCTCCAAGAGTAACAAATACTTCAAGAATTGCTTGACGAAGCCCATAAATGCAAGTATTTGGGTTGCTATTGTGCTCACAAAGTGCAAAATTGCTTACCCTCTAAACCCAACTCATAAGATTTGACTTGAATTCACACAAAACAAAAGAATAAGAGCTAGAGAGGCCTTTTTCTTTGTAATCAACCCTTCAAATGCGTGGAGGTGGGGTATAATTAAATACTGTAAAATCACAAAGTAGATGTTATGACTATCGAGGTACGCCTAAACTTATAGACATAAGAACATCATGACAGGAGTAAGCTAGAGTCAACTTAGGCATGCCAAGGACACCAAAAAAAAAAAAATATAAATACCAATTTCAATTGACCCAATGTTGGTGACTTGGTGTTTCTCTCGTGTTAGTACTTGGGTTTCATTAGTTTGAGTATGCATGGATAGAACCAGAAGAAGAAAAACCTTGTGTGGATAAAACCGGAAGAAAAAAAAAAAACCTTAGGTGGAGGGACAAAAAACCGGGTTGAGATGGATGGATAAAAACCAGGAAAAATCAGGGGATAAAACCTCCACCTCCGGGTAGCGTTCAAGGGTCTTGAGTTTAGAGGGCATTTGGGATTGCTTCGCTCCACAAATTTCAGCTCTGCTCCACGTTTTTTTGGCTAAACGGTTTAAGCTGCACGCACTCTATTTAAGGGAAAAGAGTAGAGTTGTGAGAGCACTTAAAAGAGGTACTCCACCTAACTCCAGTTTTTGTTAAAGTTGTTCCACGGTGGAGTTTATAGAGTAGAGTTCGTGGAGTCGTGTTTTTTACTGGTTTTCGATCTTTTTAGGTAGAGATAGCGAGAGATAGAAATATTGGGGTTAAAGAAAAAATATACCGCCTTCCGGTTCTATAAAGATTTTGCGTGCGTCTTCTTATTGATCCGTGTTCATGGACTGTTAACATATTTTGTTTATTTTACAAAACTTTAAATAAAAAGGTTTGACCTACTATCTCTATCTAAGAATATCTCTAGTGGTGTCTATCTCGTAGAGAAGCGATCATACGTAGATATAAATCTCAACAAAACTCCAACGACGAGAAGCTACGGTCCCGGCGTCTAGAGCGGCCACAGGGACAGCAACAAACGTGCGATGGATCAGCACGGGGAAAAAGGGGGAGGACAACTAGCAAGAATCGGCTTCTGCGGCGGCGGATCAGGCCGAAGAGACTGCGGCGGAGGAGGGCGAGGACACGTCCGAGGAATCTATGGACCACCAGCGCAAGGAGGACGGGTATAAAGTCGACGAATCGACGGGCCAGCTCGAGGACGACGTGGTGGGCTCTGAAGAAGCCTCGGCGCCGCCACCCTTCGCGCACCCGTGGTCGCTGCTCCGCGCCTGCGCCGGCTGCCTCGGCCTACTCGGCTGTTGCGGCGACCAGAAGCCGCCGCCGGCTGCTTCAACTGAAGCCGCAACGGCGGAGGCGGCGAGATCGTACCAAAAAGATGATGCCGGCGGCGAGAAGGCTGCGAATGCTAACGTAAGTGGATCGATCGCAGCTTGATTAGTTTGCCGATCGGTAACCGATTGATGGATGTTTCATTGACTAGCTCAACTGAATGTGCATGCAGCCGCCGCCCCCGCCGACGCAGGGTTTCTACATCCAGGAGGTGATCACCCGCGTGTGGGCGGTCGTGGTGAGGCGCCCGCGGCCGCCGGACCACGCGAGAGAAGGGAGCGGTGGCCATGGAGGCGCACACCACTGACTCTGATCGATTCGCGGATGTGTTTTCTCCATGCATCTAGCTTGGTGCAGGGCGTCTGCGCTGTGCCTGTGATCCGTCAGAGATGAGAGATCTGCCGCCGTCTATGTAGCATGCCTTGAAAGCGAACTTGGTACAAATGTGCCTGTGCGTAGTCTGATGTGTAATTTACGTAGTGATTTTTGATGTTTAAGACATTATAAGCTGCAGCACCCAACCCAAGGGTTTTAATTTGGTAAATAACGAGGCCTTAGGTTTACTTTTTGTTGCTGAGGTGAGGTGCATGTACAAGAGTTTTTTTTTTTTTGAGAATAATAATGGGAGGCTCGCCTCTCATTAAGACGGTAGAAAAGTATGTACAAGAAGGGTGGCCGATCATGGTGCAAGGGGGGCACGAAGGGCCAACCCACCCACACAAACGCAGGAAGAGCACCCGACTACCACGTCATCGTTGCCAAGCCTCGATTGCAAAGCAACCCAGCAACTCCGACTTCCCATGGCAAAACCCTAGACAAACAAAACGAAGAACTAGCAGACAAACTCGGCGAAAGGCCACAACAGTCATCGTTGCCCTCCAAGAAGAGCAGCTCCGACTTCCATCCTGAACCTTCGCTCCTCCCGGCTCTTGCCCGACTCCGAAGCACTGCATCCGAGCGGGGAAGGGGGGTTCGCCTCGTGTCATCGTTGCCGAGCCACGTCCCAACGCAGCAGCTCCGACTTCGCCTCCGCAAACCCTCCACACGCACACCGGACGCCGAAGATGAAGAGCATCGAACCGAAGACGAAGTCATAGCTGACGAATAGCGACGCCTTCGGAAGGGATGACGCTCGAGACGCCACCGCCGCCGTCCAAGATGGACGGGGCTTTTACGCCCGAAGAGACCGGGGAGCACGACGCCTCAACGGGGGATGCGACGCCCGTGCGCGGCGCCACGCCACTTTCGCCCAAAGATCCCCGCGCATAACGCGTCCCCGCAAGGACCCGGAAATCGCTAGCTGTCGCCGCCGCCGCCGCCGCCTCCGGCCGTCCCACGCCACCACAACCGCCAGGGGCATCGATCGCGCCGGGTCGCCGCGGCCGCCGCCGCGATCTTTGCGTCGATGGCCACCCTCCGGCCGAGGCCCATGGAACCGATCCTTGTCTTGCCGCGTGTCACCCGCCGCACGCCGGCCGCGAGAAGGTCATCGCCGCCCGGCATGGCACCCGCAGGCCGCGCAGCGCCGGCCAAATGACGAGTGCGCGCCGTCGGTCACGCGCGCCCTCCCGCCACCGTGCGCCGCCCCCAGCCTAGAGGACCACGCGGTTAGAAATGTTTTCCATGGCTCGCCGAGTTGCCGCCACCACCATGGTCGGCGTCACCGGGGCCATCCCACCCCGGGGCACCGGATCCGGCCCAGTCCCCCGATCCGCGGCCCCGTTTCCGGAGGAGCCCAGGTCGGTCCCGCGGCGCCCACCGCGAGGGAGAAGAAGGGGGCGACGGAGGGAGAAGGGAGCCACCGCCGCCACCACCACACGCTGCTCCCGCCGCCGCCACCGGCCGGCCGCCACCGGCCGAGAGGCGCGCCACCTCCGCCCGCCCACACGCTGGCCGCGCACCCGCCCACCATGGAGAAGGAGAGTGCCCCCGCCGCCACATCCCGGCGGGCCGCACGCCTGCCGGCGGCTCCGCCCGGCGGCGGCGAGGTGGGAGGAGGAGGGGCGGGAGGGTGGGCGGCGGCGGTTAGTGTTTCCGAGCGCCGCCCGCGGGGCAGCCCCAAGGCGTCGGGGCTCTAAGCTCTTTAGCTATGTTTGGTGCATGTACAAGAGTTAGCATGGTTAATGAGTAGTAGATCTTATAATGTTCCACTGAATTTGGAACATATTCAACAGGTTCCAAGGCCCGCTGTTGTTGGTACAGAGTACGCCAATGGCCGAGTGGGACCACCGCCCGCGGCACGCCGGTGGCCGCCGCCGGGCCGGCGCCCGCCCACCGCCATGAGGCCATGGAGGTCGAGGTGGCCGGGAGAGGGTGGGGTGGCCGTGTCGACGAACTCGGGACGCCACCGCCATGGAGGTCGGGTGGACGAGTGCCGCCATGGAGCCTGTGTCGCCCTCGTGCTCGAGGACACCGGGACGACGCCGATCCGCGTAACGGGAAACCGCAGCAGCTGCCCCCATGCCACCGCCGCCGGCGTTGGGCTTGGGAGGGAGAGGGAGGGATGGAGAGAGGGAGAGACTGAGAGAAGTGGAACCCTAGTGAGGGGGGCGTGCGGGTGAAGTGCCCGTATATATATTTTGTGGCCACGAAAATGGGCTTCTGGGCCGAGCCCAATTTTCTATGGCGGGCCAATTAAAAGAACTGTCATGGTTAATCTATTTACTTAAAAAAACCCGTCTCGTTAAAGTCATAGTGTTGTGTGCTCGTGGAGACTAGCATTTTCTAGCGTTAGTGTGGAAAGTTATTGTTCAAAGCACTAGACAGCCACTCATGGGAGTCATGCATGACCCACGTGGAACACACTTCACAGGATCCCAGCCGCCAGCGACGCGACGAACGCAACGTGACGCTTGCGCTGTCATTGATGGGCTTTCTCAGTGCCAGCTAAGGGCTCTTCCACGTCTTTCACACGCTCGAGGCCGGCTCGAGAGCAAGCAAACACCACAAAGACGCTAAGCTCTAATCCGGCACAACTCAGGCACGCCCAGAACCCACATGGCTCCTGTTGTGACAATCACCGACGTCGCCTACGTCGCAGCGCCGGATGGCGTGCGGCCGCCCGAGCCTGTCATCAAGCTCAACGCCATGGAGGCGCAGTGGGTCGTGATTCCTCTACTGCAGCACCTCCTGCTCTTCGAGGGAGACCATCTGCCGCCCTTCGACGACATCCTCCACTCCCCTCCGGTCCTCCCTCGCGGCGACGCTGGCCACCCACGCCCCGCTCGCCGGCAAGCTCCACTACCTCGCGGACACGGGCGACGTCGCCATCTGCCGCTCCGCCGGCGACGACGACGACCGCGGCGTCAGGTTCGTCGCCGCGGAGTGCGACGCCGACGTCCACTGCCTCGCAAACGACGAAGACCACGACGTGCTCACGTTCGAGCGCCTCGTTCCGGAGCTTGACATGAGCCTGCTGCCGGCGCCGGTGCTGGCCGTCCAGGCAACACGCCTTGCGGGAGGTGGGCTGGCCCTCGGTGTCAGCGTGCACCACGGCGTCCCCGACGGCCGCTCGTTGTGGAGGTTCGTCGAGGCGTGGGCCGCGGCGTGCCGTGGAGACACGCCGCCCGCGCCGCCGGTGTTCGATCGTTCCCGTGTCAGCCTGCCCGGAGGCGAGGAACTGGCCCGGAGCATCCTACGGAAGTACGTGCCAGATTTGCCAAAGGTGCGTGTACCTTCCCCGGTGAGTACAGTCAATTTCTTTGTCTATCCCTGTTGGTTTCCCAACTTTTTTCGTGCTCTCTCCTCACCACCACCAGGCTAGCATGCCCACGATTATGCAAGAAGATCGCTTGCGGTTCACCCGCCGGACGTTCACCCTGGACACCCAGGACATGAAGCGTCTGAAGCAGCGCATCGTCCACCTCGGCGAAGCGCACGGCGTGCCGCTGCGCCGATCCCCGTCCAGCTTCGTCGCCGTCGTCGCACTGGCCTGGACGTGCTTCGTCCGCGGCAGGGCTCTCGCCGCGGACCGGGACGCGTTCCTGTTCTTCTTCGCCGACGCACGCGACAGGCTCGACCCTCCCGCCGGGGAGGACTACTTTGGTGCCTGCCTCAGCGGATGCCTCGTGAGGCTGCCCGCGCGCGGGAGCTCCACGGCGAGGGAGCGCTGGCGGCCGCGGCGTCGGCGGTTCAGGCCGCGGTCCAGAAGATGGTGGAGGACCCACTCGGTTGCTACCCCGGGTGGGAGTTCTTTAGGATGATGACCGGCGGCGACCCAACACTTCGGCCTGAACAGTTTATGAACGTGTCGGGATCGTCGGGCTTCAGGGCGTACGAAGTCGCCGACTTCGGATGGGGAGACCGAGGCGGACGGAGCCAATCAGGATGAACCACGACGGGCAGCTGGCGCTGGTCCGCGCCAGGGACGGCGACGGGGTGCAGGCATCGGTGTCCATGCTCCAGCAGAAGCACGTTGACGCTTTCAAGTCTGAGTTCCTCAAGCTACTCGGATGATGTTGCAACGTGATACCCCTAAAATTTAATTATCTAAATGTTCTAAAATCTAACAATTGTGATCTATTCAAACTCTCTCCTCCCTCCCCTAGAGGTAATGTTTGTACCGTAGCAAAACCCTTGTTTGATATGTTTTTGTAGAAAACTTATTTGGAGATACAAACGTTTCTAGTGTTTTTCTGTAAACATATTTAAATTTAACAAAATTTGACCCGTACTAATTTCATATTGAAACTCTTTTTGAGATGGAGGGGGTAGACGTTACAAGGATGTAGCAAGGAATAGTCATGTCACATTGGTCTCCACTTCGGACATGCATACTTGAGAATATTAGATCATGTGAACCTAACTTAATTTTTTTAAAAACTTGGGGATTCTCCATTTCCATTAGATAACGAAAATACAACAAGCGTACACGAACCTATCTTAATTTTCTAACACACTATAAAATGATTGTAGCTAGCTTGGGGGGAGCATACGATGGTTGTTTTGTTTCATGGATGTCAGGGTGCAACAAGCACAGAGAACGATTTTGGGGAGTGAATTGACTCTTAGAGATGTGCTTTTTTTTTTTTCCTCCCCAAATTATTTTGGGAGTTGACAAATAAACAACAAGATTTGGGAAACAGGAAATGCTGAACACCGTTGGAGATGCTTGGCCTGCCCCTTCTAGATTCTCAAATTACCTGCCAACCTAACTGGGGACGATAGAGTAACCATATCCCCCACTCTAACCTTAACCCAATCACGTCAGAGAGACGAAGAAGACAATATGCCCACTCTATTTCCCTAAACCTTATCCGCCAAAGACGAAGGCAAATGTAGGACGACACCCATGTGGATAATAGAAGCTAGGTACGTGACGTTCATCCATTGGTTTCTTTTTTTTTGACAAGAAGAGACTACTCCAGATTTTTTTTTTATTTTTTATTATTTTTTTTTTTTTGGACAAGAAGAGACTACTCCAGATTGATTGAGGAACAGTACTAGACAGTCGCTCATGTGGTTCAGGGGATGCAAACACACCTCACGAAATCCATCTGACAGCGATTGGACCAACCTGACGTGACTCTGTCAAGACTTACGTTGATGAATGAAGATGGCTTTCTTGTACGAGCATCAGCTACACTCTACAGGTTCTTCCATAGCTTCCACACACACTCACTACAGGAAACTGGTCGGCGAAGGCCAGAAAAACGGTCGGCGAAGGACGGTCGGGCAATTATTGGTCGGCATAGGCGGTCGCCGACCGCCCAAAATATCACCCGTCGGCGTATCCTTCGCCGACCACCAAAACGACGGTCGGCGAAGAAAAGTTCCGTTAACGGAGCGCGAAGGGGGCGGCCGTTACGCCGTCTTCGCCGACCGCCTTGTCGAGGGGCGGTCGGCGAAAGGTATTTTCATTTTTTTCTTCGCCGACCGTTCGCCTAGGTGGGCGGTCGGCAAAGGTGTTTTTAATTTTTTTAACAATTTCTTTCGCGACGACCTCCATATAGATGCTCGGCGGCTGAATTTTTTTTTTTTGGAAAAACCGCCCGACCGCCCACCTGTCATGGTGCTCGGCGAAGGTGCCGGCCGCCGACGCGACGTGGCAATGGCGGCCGAGTGGCCGCTGAAATGTGTCCGCGGCCGGCCTTTTCCCTTCCCGCTTCGTGGACCGCAATTGCAAAAGCGGTCGGCGAAGGCTCCTTCGCCGAAAGCCGCGCTCGGGCGAAGCCTGACCATTTCCAAGAACTCATTGGTCTTGTCCATCCATTCTTCGTCAAAATCACGCTTACTTCTCAACCGTTCGTACATCCACCGGCGGTCGTCCATCCTTTAGCAACCACGCAATTCCAACCATGAGTTCGATCTATGGTGTTCCTACTCTCAATAGGCGGGATAGGTCCTAATCCCACCCGCGGATGCGTAGATGGTCGATTTCCATGCCCGATCCGGCAAGACGCGAATTCGGCAGCACCTCATTTGTTCTCGATATACGTCTGGAAGGGAGAGTGTGTATCCGGAGAACGGTGGGGAGGTGATGCCGAAACTGCGGCCGACCGGAGCGGGAACATGGAAGCCGACCCATCTACGCATCCGTGGGCTAAAAAACGTGGACAATCCGAAGCATCACGATCGTAGATATGAAAAGAAATCCATACCTCCAACCGTATCTCTTTCGGACGGGAGACGCCCTAACTAGGTTACGCGATCTCGACCATCATATGTAAGAGGGGTTATACCTAGCGGTGCGAGGCGGACCAGCGATGGCGGTGAAGTCACGTACTCGGCCAGCTGCACCCGGGTCTGTCACCGAAAAAAAGACAGGTTCAATTAGAAATTTCGACGAACCTCCCCTACACGCCGAGGTTTTCAATACCGCGCAAGAAAACAACGGCACGATGGCCGACCAACACATATGCATACACATCGAACTCAATTCTTCATTGTCGGCACACATTCATATACAACGGCGGTCGCGGCGGCACGAATGCTCACCTAGCTTGGGCGGTGGATCGAACGGGCGGCACGACGACGAACCACGAGCACGGACACGAACGAGCAAAGACGAGGACGGCGGTCGACCTTCTCCTCCCTCCTTCTCCTCTTGCTCCTCCTCCACCTCCTCCTCCTCCTTCTCTTCCTCCTCTTCCCTCCTCCTTCTCCTCCCTCCTCTTCCCTCTTCCCTCCTCCTCCTCCTCCTCCTTCCCCTTCTTCTTCTCCTCCCTCTTCTTCCCTAGCACCGGCGGCCCCCTTCTCTCCTCCTCTTCCCTCCCCTTCCTCTTCTTCTTCTTCACCGTGGGCGGCGGGCGTCGGCGTCGGCGTCGGCGTCGGGGGCCGGCGGGCGGAGGAGTCTTCCGAGGTAGTGCTCTTGGGTTGAGATTTCAACTTGGATCTTGCCTCCTTCAAAAGTTTTTACGGATCGGATTGAAGTTTTCGGGAAGATTCCTTTTCATACATTACCCCAAAAGATAGGAAGAATAATAACAAGGGTATACTTGTTTAAGCAATTGATAAAATTAATCGATGCGTATGAGAGATGCATGCATGTTAATCCTATATGTTTTATTTTATTGGGCTATAGACTTTCTTTCCCCAAGAACGGCGCCAAAAATGCTTGTTGGTATTTCTAATGTCACTAACTAGTAATGGCATCTAGAAAGAATATCGATGTTGCTTCGATAAAACTAAAAGAAATATTCATTGCAGTTCATAGCATATCCGAAAAGGTTGTCATCCCTATAGTTAAACTACTAATATGCAAGGAATATAATATTCGTACTATGCCTTGATAACTTCTTAATAAGTAAATAAACAATTATAATCGGGTATCATAAGCGCCGAGATATGAATATATACCATTGTAGCATTTTAACCGGGAGTAATAACCTGTGTCTTGAATTTATATTCTACCACGGGGAAAGAAGTCTCATTACCTTGAATGAACTAAGTATAGATCTTAATCTAACCATCTCTCATGTGCAAGACATCAGCATTAATCTCATCAATTACTTAAGCAAGGATCAAAGTTCATAATAAAGATAATGATAAAGTTCTAGATAAACAGTTTGACCAAAAATCACGTTGGTTGGCGAGAAAGTGTCTAACAATGGACGATAGCAATTCATAGGCTAGCTAGCATTAGAAACTCCAATATGTAACTCTAAACTAAATGTTAGGATCTACCTAATTATGCAATACAAATAACAATCATTGAAGAAAGACTAATTAAATCCAAACATGAGGACGAATCCGTGAAGACTAAGGCCGAAAACTTAGAACAACCCGAAATCTAACATCCGCTAGGCCTACATACGGGGATGGATTGCAAAGGACTCAATGGTGTCAAGCCACCACCACGATCTACCACACGACCCGGCACATAGGGTGCAAACGCAGTAAATAAGATCTAATCACCATGATTACATCGTCTCTACCACTCACCTTCCGATCTAGATGATGAGCGCTATACGAATCCATGCATGAACATAACAAGAATTCAACTATGCTAAATGTGTAATTAAAGTAAATACTAGAACAAATAATCTCGAATATAAACATGATCAAGATATTCATATTAAGCATGTGTCCGGGACTTGAAAACTACTTACAATGAAGAACTTACAAGAACGAGGCCTGATCTTGAGCCGGCCTCCGACGATCCGGAGCGGATTTCTCCCTTCCTACTAGTTCTAATCTTGATTGCTACTCTTCCGAAAGCGATGTTTCTCTAGCGTTGAATATGACTTGGTATTTTAATTAGAAATATCTTTTGTTATAGAACTTGATGATCTAAGAAGGGGGTCTAGGGGTCCTAATATATCGGTCTTCGTCCCCTGTCTCTCCATCTTCATCGGGCGATGTGGTATTAACCTTGAATCAATCCCGCACTTCTACCGTCGCCCTCGGATCAAACCGACTCAAATCAACCGGTTTAGATCGAGTCTTAGAGGCGGTGGAGGAAGCTTCCCCGGCGGAGCAGCGGGCGGCGGCGGCGGGGCCGATCGGCCCCATTATTAGCCGATCGCCCGGGGGGCTCCGGGTCCCGTCGTCGTCGCGTGTTCTCGAGTCTTCTAGATGATGTATTTCTTGGTTCCGAAGTTAGTTCACGTCGGGATTAATCCGAAGCCTTCTAGACTTGTTTCGAGTTGGATTGCGTTATGCGTTACGTCGGCCGTATGCCACGTCATCTCTCGCCGATTTTACGTTAAGTCCCCGCAAATCACAACTTTACCAAAACGATGGAATTATGTTAGTGACACCCTATTCTAGGTTGTTATTATTATTTATACCCCTTTCTCATGTTTAATTAATTAAAAATTTTATATGATAACAAGTGTCAACAAACTCCCCAAGCTTACCCTTTGCTAGTCCCTAGCAAAGCTACATGCTATAGTAGGATCGGGAGTTGCTACTACGCTTTCATACCTCAAAAGTACTTGTGTTTTTTTTAAAAATAAATTCTCCTCTTAACCGTTACTCTTACCTTTTTACCATGGGGCGTAGCCTTGTCATGAATCATAAGCAAGATAAAACAATCAAGTTAAGTACCATGTCTCAAATTCTTTGATCAACTATCATCCTGGGGTTTTGCAATATTTTTCAAAAGAAAACTCAGAGATCCTATGTATGACCCCTTTAAGTAGATGGTACGTAGTGGAGTTACACAAGTGGTAGGACATACATAGTGGGATGATAGTGGTGAAGTGGATGAGGATGAAAGGTAGTAAATAGCCTTTAGCCTTTTTTTTAGTATTTTTCTTTTCAAGCATCTCTAGTCTATATCTCTCTTTCTAAAAATTGTTAGGATCCGGGCTGTCCATTCTTGGAGAGGTGGGCTTTTCCCCTGAACTTGTGTCCATTTTTCTCTCTCTTAGAGATGTGGGCCCCTCAAGCTCACCCTTGGACACGTGTCCGTTATTCATCTCTAAATTTATTTTTTATTATTTAGGGAGGTAGGCCCTTCTCGCCTAGTATGACTTTTTTGTCCGTTACTCTCCCTCTCTCGTCTCACTTTTTCTAGATATTTATTTTTTCTCTTTTTTTTTTTTTTTGTAGCCCAGCCTATATAAAACATTGAGAGAGACATATCTAAAGATTGCAAGAGCTTTATTAATTATTTTTATGGCTAACGGCTAAGTGAAATATGGGGATGCGTACTTCGAGTTAGAAGCAAAATGATTGGTGGAGTGGGATGATCTTGATGGAATACTCTTAAGGGTCATAACTAAGGACTCATCATGTAATTTTATAATTTTTAAAGATAAAAACCAGAGTCAAGTATCTCTAAGAATATGATAAACAAAAGAGCTCAACTTTTCATGCACTATTATCTTTTAATGCTAAGACTCGAGATAAAGCATGTGCTTCTCACAGTGTTGGGTTTAGAGCAAATTAAACATTTAAAAGCTTCAGAGAATCTAAGTCCAAAGTGTAAGTACTTTTTAAGAGGTATTAAGGCGGAGCAACTATTCATCATTTCCTTAGCACATATTATCAAGATCATAATTAATAGGAAGAAAGTAGTCTAACAAGTTCTAGCACTTTATTTATTTGACTCTTTAACACTAAGACTCTTTAACTAAGACACATTAAATAAGACTCATTAACTCTAAGCAAATATAACTAGCTAAAATTTAAAGACATAGGGTAATAATACTTATCGTGATAAATGGGGTGCTCTCCCCAAGCTAGATCTTGAAGTAGTCCTTTCGTTCATCCTTGAATCTGCTCCTCTTTCGGGGTCTCCTTTTAATGTTCTCCCTGTTAATATTAATTTGCACATACCCGAAGGAACAAATCTTAGGATGTTAATGTGAGCCTTCATGTGCTCACGTCTTTTTGGGTTTTTTATTTTATTTTTAGAAATCGTGTGGACCTTCATGTGCCCACATATTTTTGGGTTTTTCTATGCAATAGGGATGATAATGCAAAAACATATGAATGCAATAGTTTTGTATTTTTATATTTTTATGCCACCACAACAAGGAGTGCTTGCATGGGGCTTAAGAGACTGATGCACATGCAAAGAAACATATTTTTTTGGGATTTTCTAATGTGAGTTTAGGAAAAGTAGATATGCTAAAGTAAACATGCTAATTGAAATATCTTTGTCGCGAAAATTAAAGATGCAAATAAATACCGAAGTTACCTCTCGGCGAGTTTAGAGAGCACTTACTCCCATGGCGTGGTGTCGCCTATGGGCCCCCGTGATAAATGTTGTACCCGGTATGGTTCCTTCAATGATCTCGTAGGTGGGCGTAGACGAAGCAGCCGCCTTGAAGTCGATTGTTCATTTGTTGATGCCGGCGCCGGTTGGGTCTCCGGTGTGTACTCTTGTTGCTCTTCTTAGCACTTCTTTCTTTTTCCAAGATTGCTTCTTTGGTGGAGACCTCTCCTGGTGTGGTTGGTGCATCATTCAAGATAGGTAGGAGCCGAGTGTATTTTTCTTGGATGTCTTTTTCTATCCTCTCAATATGCTCCATCTTTGAGTCCAGCTTTCTTTGTAATCTTTGAAAACGCTTCTGGCTCTTGGTCCTTCTTCGGGGCTGTTCATAGTTAGTATAAGTATTAAAGAAGCAAATAAGACTTTTTACCTTGAATGTGAAATTGAATTTCGCCTGTCCTGATGTAGATGATTGCTCTTGTAGTATTCAGGAACGGCCTTCCAAGTATTATGGGAGGATCTTGTTCTTCATCTCCCGTGTCCATGACTAACAAGTCGGTGAGGACATAGCTGTCTTTGATCTTGACCGGTACATTTCGCACAATACCTTCCGAATCGGTGTGTTTGGTCCGCCCGGTACTTGAATAATACATAGGTGGAACACAAAGGCGATTACCATAGATTAATTCATACGTTACCTTTGACATTAGGTTGATGCCTCGATCCCGTCGCGCAGACGGTTGTATAGAAGTTCCATTGATTAATGGAGCGTTGAATTGCCGGAACTCCGTGGTCGCCTAGCTTCTCTACCGTGGTTGATTGCGCCGAGTCTTGCGTCTTTGAATTGACTTGATTGATCATCAAGACTCGTTCTACGTGTGGTCGAGGTTGACGGTTCTTCTTGTTCTTGCTTCTTCTTTTTATCCTCTTCTCGGCAATTTTGGTACGTGTATTTCGTGGTACGATAGTGGTACGGTTGGAGCGGGGGGAGCTAAGGTCTTGTGTTTGCGGTTGAATCTCTCCCTCTCGTCCATTAACGTGAAGACGATCTTCGCGGTGTCGGCGTAGATGATTGCCTTAGTGGTAGCCGGAAAGGGCGGCCTTAATGACGGGGCGTTCTTACCTTTGCCCATATCCGTAACCACGGTCGGTGGCCACATATAGCTTACCGATGTAAAGGCATACTTCCTCTAGAATACCCTCGTGGTAGCATAACGATTGATCTCGCAAGTTGTAGGCACATGGTTGTGTATACTAATTCGAATCGGCTCAAGGTTTACCTTAGGCATGATGTTGACACTTGAGCCGAAGTCGATGAGTGCGTCGTAGGTGCGGGCGCCTATGTTGATGGTGACGACCGGTCTTCCTCGATCTTCTTTCTTAGCGGGCATTCCCGGTCGACACAATTGAATTTCTTGTCCGAGTAGGTGGTCCGCATACCGCATAGTAAATATCGACAAGATTTGCAGATTCTAATTCTTCCTGGTTGACCCGAATCTTACCTCGGTTAGGCATAGGAGCGTATAAAGCCACCGATAATTGTGATTCTATCATTTTATTAAAGCTATGCTTTGGTTCTTTATTGCGTAAGAAAAGCTTTCCATTTTAGTACTAATAGTTTCTAGCATTTTATCATTGGAAGCTAACTTCTTAGATAGATTATCCATAAGTCTACCTTGGTTTTGTACTAACTCTCTTAAAGGTGGGAAATTATTGAAAGAGTTATTACCTTGATAGTTACCCGAATAGTTACCTTGGTAGTTGGGTCTCTGTTGACTCCATTGTTGATTCGAGAACGATACTGGTTGTTGTTATTGTTGATGTAGTTCACGCCCTCTTCTAGCTCGGACAAATGCAGCCCGAAAGTGTCCAAAGTGTTGCCACATTCTTCACATGTCATGCGGGAATCGAAGAGTTGCATGACTTCCTTCTTCTCTCGGAGCTTTGTCTTCAAGCTTCTTCATAATTAAGTCCATTTTGGCGACAAAGATATCTACCTCTTTCAGCCGGTGCATTCCTCTCTCTTTCTTGCGGGGTTGACGGTCCTCATTCCAAGCTTGGTTTGACGCCATCTTCTCCACAAGGTCGGTAGCTTGGTTCAAAGTAAGTGATAGGAAAGCACCTCCGGCCAGGCGGCGTCCATGGTCTCACGGGTGTTGTTGTTAAGCCCGTGGTAGAAGGTCCGCATGAGTAACCAGTTCTCCATTCCATGGTGTGGGCATTCAATGATGTAGTCTTGAAGCGTTCCCACGCCTGCGGAAATCGTATTCGTGTTGTTGCCGCCGAAAGCTTGAGATTTTCCCCTCGTAAGGCGTTGGTTTTGCCTATAGGGAAGAATTTTGCCGGGGAAGGCAGAGAGCAAAGTGCCCAAGTAGTGAGTTTGTCTTTGTTGGCGTAGAACCACCGCTTCCGCTCGTCCCAAGAGTGAGAATGGGAAGAGACGAAGTAGGATTGCATCACTTGAGACATCTTTGATAGTGAAGGTGCCACAAATCTCTAAGAAGTGTTGTAGGTGAGCATTGGCATCTTCATGAGCTTTTCCACAGAATTGGCTAGCTTGTACCATGTTGATGAGTGCGGCTTGAGCTCAAAAGCTTTGTCTCCTACATCGACCGTCGGTCCAAAGGCGGATGTTGGCCGTGCCTCGGTGCGCAGTATTCGCGAAGGGTCTTGTTTGCCATGTCTTCAAAATCGGTGCTAAGCTACGCACGCTGGGAGGAGTCTTCCGAGGTAGTGCTCTTGGGTTGAGATTTCAACTTGGATCTTGCCTCCTTCAAAAGTTTTTTTCGATCGGACTGAAGTTTTTCGTGGAAGATTCCTTTTCATACATTACCCCTCGCAAAAAGATAGGAAGAATAATAACAAGGGTATACTTGTTTAAGCAATTGATAAAATTAATCGATGCGTATGAGAGATGCATGCATGTTAATCCTATATGTTTTATTTTATTGGGCTATAGACTTTCTTTCCCAAGAACGGCGCAAAAAATGCTTGTTGGTATTTCTAATGTCACTAACTAGTAATGGCATCTAGAAAGAATATCGATGTTGCTTCGTATAAAACTAAAAGAAATATTCATTGCAGTTCATAGCATATCCGAAAAAGGTTGTCATCCCTATAGTTAAACTACTAATATGCAAGGAATATAATATTCGTACTATGCCTTGATAACTTCTTAATAAGTAAATAAACAATTATAATCGGGTATCCGCAAGCGCTACGATATGAATATATACCATTGTAGCATTTTAACCGGGAGTAATAACTGTGTCTTGAATTTATATTCTACCACGAGGAAAGAAGTCTCATTTACCTTGAATGAACTAAGTATAGATCTTAATCTAACCATCTCTCATGTGCAAGACATCAGCATTAATCTCATCAATTACTTAAGCAAGGATCAAAGTTCATAATAAAGATAATGATAAAGTTCTAGATAAACAGATTTGACCAAAAATCACGTTGGTTGGCGAGAAAGTGTCTAACAATGGACGATAGCAATTCATAGGCTAGCTAGCATTAGAAACTCCAATATGTAACTCTAAACTAAATGTTAGGATCTACCTAATTATGCAATACAAATAACAATCATTGAAGAAAGACTAATTAAATCCAAACATGAGGACAGAATCCGTGAAGACTAAGGCCGAAACTTAGAACAACCCGAAATCTAACATCCGCTAGGCCTACATACGGGGATGGATTGCAAAGGACTCAATGGTGCTGTCACCACCACGATCTACCACACGACCCGGCACATAGGGTGCAAACGCAGTAAATAAGATCTAATCACCATGATTACATCGTCTCTACCACTCACCTTCCGATCTAGATGATGAGCGCTATACGAATCCATGCATGAACATAACAATAATTCAACTATGCTAAATGTGTAATTAAAGTAAATACTAGAACAAATAATCTCGAATATAAACATGATCAAGATATTCATATTAAGCATGTGTCCGGGACTTGAAAACTACTTACAATGAAGAACTTACAAGAACGAGGCCTGATCTTGAGCTGGCCTCCGACGATCCGGGCGGATTTCTCCCTTCCTACTAGTTCTAATCTTGATTGCTACTCTTCCGAAAGCGATGTTTCTCTAGCGTTGAATATGACTTGGTATTTTAATTAGAAATATCTTTGTTATAGAACTTGATGATCTAAGAAGGGGGTCTAGGGGTCCTAATATATCGGTCTTCGTCTGTCTCTCCATCTTCATCAGCGATGTGGTATTAACCTTGAATCAATCCCGCACTTCTACCGTCGCCCTCGGATCAAACCGACTCAAATCAACCGGTTTAGATCGAGTCTTAGAGGCGGTGGAGGAAGCTTCCCCGAAGCGCAGCGGGGCGGCGGCTGGCGAGGGGCGATCGGCCCCATTATTGGGCGATCGGCCCGGGGGCTCCCCTCTGGGTCCCGTCGTCGCGTCGCATGTTCTGGAGTCTTCTAGATGATGTATTTCTTGGTTCCGGTTAGTTCACGTCGGGATTAATCCAAAGTCTTCTAGACTTGTTTCGAGTTGGATTGCGTTGCGTTACGTCGGCCGTATGCCACGCCATCTCTGCTGATTTTCTGTTAAGTCCCCGCAAATCACAACTTCACCAAAACGATGGAATTATGTTAGTGACACCCTATTCTAGGTTGTTATTATTATTTATACCCCTTTCTCATGTTTAATTAATTAAAAATTTTATATGATAACAAGTGTCAACAGGGGGCGACGCCGGGCCGGGGCGGTGGCCGGCGGCGTTGGGGGAGGGGCGACGCGCGCCGCTGGCGGGCGCGGGGGCGGGGTCGGGGGTGGTGTCGGGGCGGGCGTCGGGGGTGGCGCTCGGGGCGGGCGCGTCGGGCGGGCGTCGGGGCGGGTCGGGGGTGGTGGCGGGGGCGGGGCGGTGTCGGGAGGCGGGGGGGGGCGTCGGGCGGGGCGGCACGGCCGGGCCTCGGCGCCGGCGACGGCGGCGGCGGGCGGGAAGCGGAAGCGTCGCGTGCGTGTGTGTGTTCGTGTGTGAGTGTGGAGTGTCTTGAGGGTGAGCCGAGTGTGGGTGGGTACGTGGTTTCCTTTTTTTTTTTATTTTTTTTGATATTCGCCGACGGTCGGATCGGGGGGCCGTCGGCGTATATGCCGCATATTCGCCGACCGCCCCCGATCCGGCGGTCGGCGAAGTTTTTTTTTTTTTTAAAGCGACCAGCGGGGGCGCTGCTGGGACTTCACCGACCGCCCTTTAGGCTTGGTGGTCGGCGAAGTTTTTGTTTGTTTTTTAAACCAAATATGGGGGCGCGCTAGGGACAAGGTTTCGCCGATCGCCCTTAGGCATGGCGGTCGGCGAAAGAGGACTTCGCCGAGGGCATGTTTGCGCTCGGCAAAGTAATTTTTTTTTTTGGATTTTTCACTTCAAATTTTTTTGGAGCTTAGATAGAGTGTTTACAAGTACATGTCAAAAATTGGGACATTTTTCGCACATTTTACTATTTTTAATACTTTTCTTCTTTTACTTGAATATTTTTTTCCCACCTAAAATTTGAACTGCAGGTCCTTAGAAAAATGGAGTTATGTGATTGGAAAAATGATATTCTTGTTTGTTAGTATATTTTGAGCCCTCATCTATGGACACGTGAGAAAATCAAAAGATCTTGTCTTGCGAGACATTCCGATTCCCGTCTTGCGCTATGAATCATTTTAAAATTCTAAAAAAAAAACGAAGTTGGAAATTCATAAAATTTGACGAGGCATCGTTATATTGCATGTTTAAGCTGTGGAAAAAATTTGAAAAGGTTTCATGCAAGTTTGCATCCCGGATCTTTGAAACCTAGACATCTCAACTAGAGTTTACATTATCACATCTTTGGAGATGTCTTGGTAACGCCACCCGAGATGCAAACGTCCACGAAATCGACTCAAACTTTTTTTTTCATAGTGTACACATGTGATATAAGGACAACTCGTCAAGTTTCATGATTTTTCAACTCCGTTTGAATTTTATTGTATTTTAAAACAATCGACCCGCAAGTGAGTCGACGTGTTTGCTCAAGACAAGATATTTGAATTTCAGTGTCTGGCCATGGATGAGGACTCAATATAGACTCACAATCATGTTTATCATTTTTGAATCATTTAGACCCATTATTCGAATCACTTGCGCTTCAAATTTTAGTTTTCGAAAGAAATTCAAATATAACATGAAAACTCATAAAATATAGTAAAAAGTTTTAAAAAATCCCAAACTTGAACAATGAACTCAATGTATTGTAGCTAAGACACAGAAAAAGTTGTGATGGTAAATTCAAAAAAAATTTATACTTCGCCGAAAGCACCGAAATAGGTACTCGGCAAAGGCAGTCTTTCACGACCGCCCGCGGTGTGCGGTTGTCGGCGAAGATTTCTTCGCCGACCGCCAGAGGCACGGCGGTCGGCGAAGAATCAACCCCCTCGGTATTTTTTGACTGCCACGTGGCAATGCGGGCATTGTTTTTTATAAATTTTAAAAAAACTTCGCCCGACCACCGGACGGAGGGGCGGTCGGCGACGATGTTGATCTTTGCCGACGACCGGACGGTGGGCGGTCGGCGGCGTGCGCGACAGTTAACCGTTACGGTCGCGTCGAAACGATGACGGTTTTCTTCGCCGACGGCCGGCGGTCGGCAAAGAGAGCGCAAAGCGTTGCTCTTCGCCGACCACTTGGCGGTCGGCGAAGACCTTCTTCGCCGACCGTGGCACTTTGCCAAGCGCGGCGGTCGGCGAGGCGGTCGGCGAAGAAATCTTCGCCGACCGCCAACTTTTCAGGTGGTCGGGCGAAAACGCAGTACGGTCGGCGACTTTCCAGTTTCCCGTAGTGACTCGAGGCTCTTGGGCAAGAAACACAAGCAACGACGCTAAACCAGCACAGTTCTTGCTAATCACTCATCAGGCAGTCAGGTCCGCCAGAACCCATGGCTCCGCTTGTGACGGTCACTGACGTCAGCTACGTTGCTCCGCCGGCTGGAGCGCTGCCTCCAGAGCGTGTCATCAAGCTCAACGCCATGGAGGCGCAGTGGATCGTGATTCCGCTACTGCAGCACCTCCTGCTCTTCGAGGGCGACCATCTCCCGCCCTTCGTCGCCATCCTCAGCTCCCTCCGGTCCTCCCTCGCGGCGACACTGGCCACCCACGCCCCGCTCGCCGGCAAGCTCCACTACCTCGCGGACACCGGCGACGTTGCCATCATCTGCCGCTCCACCGGCGGCGACGACGACCGCGGCGTCAGGTTCGTCGCCGCGGAGTGCGACGCCGACATCCGCCGCCTTGCGGGCGAGGAGGACCACGACGTGCTCACGTTCGAGCAACTCGTTCCGGAGCTCGACATGAGCCTGCTTCCGGCGCCGGTGCTGGCCGTCCAGGCAACGCGCCTCGCGGGAGGCGGGATGGCCATCGGGGTTAGCGTGCACCACGGCGTCGCCGACGGCCGCTAGCTGTGGAGGTTCGTCGAGGCGTGGGCCGCGGCGTGCCGTGGAGACACGCCGCCCGTGCCGCCGGTGTTCGATCGTTCCCGTGTCAGCCTGCCTGGAGGCGAGGAACTGGCCCGAACCATCCTGCGAAAGTACGCGCCAGATTTGCCAAAGGTGCGTGTGTACGTTCCCACGACGAGCACAGTCTCCAAATGTCTTTGTTTATCCGGTTGTTTTTCACTTTTCGGTGCTCCCACGTCCCACCACCACCACCAGGCTAGCATGCCCAAGATTATGCAAGAAGATCGCCTGCGGTTCACCCGCCGGACGTTCACCCTGGACACCAAGGACATGAAGCGTCTGAAGCAGCGCATCGTCTGCCTCGGCGAAGCGCACGGCGTGCCGCTGCGCCGTGCCCCGTCCAGCTTCGTCGCCATCGTCGCGCTGCCCTGGACGTGCTTTGTCCGCTGCAGGGCTTTCACCGCGGACGAGGACGTGTTCCTGTTCTTCTTCGCCGACGCCCGTGACAGGCTCGACCCTCCCGCGGGGGCGGACTACTTCGGCACCTGCCTCACTGGATGCCTCGCGAGGCTGCCCGCGCGGGAGCTCCACGGCGAGGGCGCGCTAATGGCCGCGGCGTCGGCGGTGCAGGGCGCGGTTCAGAAGATGGTGGAGGACCCGCTCGGTTGCTACCCAGGGTGGGGAGTTCTTCAGGCTTGCCGGCGAACCAACGCTTCCGTCTGAACGCTTTATTAACGTGTCGGGGGCTTCAGGGCGTACGAGGTCGCCGACTTCGGATGGGGAGACCGAGGCGGACGGAGCCGATCAGGATGAACCACGACGGGCAGCTGGCGCGCTGGTCCGCGCCAGGGACGGCGACGGGGTGCAGGCGTCGGTGTCCATGCTCCAGCAGAAGCACTTGGACTCGTTCAAGTCTTACTTCCTCAAGCTACTCGGATGATGTTGCAATATGATACGTTAGCGGGGATAATGCATCAAGCCGAGCAGTGGGTGTTTGTCGGGCGCCAAGCACCTCGGTTGTCTCCTCCAGAGAGTAATACGTTTTTTAATCAACAGAGAGTAAGTTCCTTCGGGGATGCGGAGAGCGTATTGGAGATTATATGGCACCCATTTGTATTAATTAATTAAAATAATTTCATCCCTCATTTATATCTATTCTATACCTACTAATAAAACATTAGTATAGTGCCCGTGCTTAACGCTTACGGTGTTATCTAAAAACACAAATCAACCAACCAGATGATGATGGTAATATATGTTCTGCAGGGGCCGCTACCCCACGGTTTTTGCTAAAAATCATAATATATGATTTCATTTTTTGATTTGTTTTGACAAAATATAAGAAGGCATATCTAGAAATAAATATAAAATCAAGATGTACTTCCGTTCAATCAAAACATATTTTTACAGGCAGAGAAGAACATGTAGTTGCTGAACGAAAGAAGACTCAGCATATCAAAGTGCAGTGCTCGAATCAAACATACAGATGTGTTGAAGTATAACAGTAATCTAAGCTAGGTTCAAAGACACGGATATTCCATTCAAAGGAGAATAGCTGCAAAAAGGTGTACAAAAATAAAGAACATCATAAAGTCCAAATTAACACCTGAACTATCTCTTCACCTTCATCTTACTCCAGGACTTCCAAAATGACACCGATCAATATTTGGACTCCATATATGACCTCAACAATAATCTACTATCTTGCGTGTAGCATGCATTCGTGAGTGTAACACAGTATTAATACTCTGATGGCTGGGCACCATGTGAATGTGTATCCAAATGTTTTACTAAATGTTCATTGTAGCAGTCTAACAACGCCAACGAAAAGATGAACAAATAGTACAGTACTACCTGCTTGGCTGAGGAATCATCAAACTCTCCTGATTCTGACATATGAAATGTACTTCTTGCCACGCGGCTAGATCGAGTGGCATCATGAATATCGGATCTTCGCATGAGGACACAAGGAGCGGAGGCTGTACCAGAAACATTTGCATTGGCTTCGAAGGTTCCAATCGCCGGATGGCCAATTAGAAACCATTTTTTAATCAAGATTGATGAGTAGCAATAGGAATCGCAAGATCCAATCTACCATTTAGACACGGCATACCTTCGGAACACAGAGGATATATTGGGTGCGCATCCTCGTCCACCATGGCGGCCGGCGGCAGCACAAAGAATGCAACTCGATCCAATCCAATCCGCCATGGGTGGGCACGTACGGATGGATCTCATGAGTCCGCCTTGTCCTCCGCGTCTGTCCAGCGGCACCGCTTCCCTGCAGCGGCGGCGCCGCGTCCACCTCGCGCCGTCGGCGATCGGATCAGGCACACATTATATTAAAGAAAACCAGGATCAGGCGATCAAATGGTCCTGGCCGTATGTGATAGATAGCAGTACGTACGTGATTTGTACAGCTGTACGTGATTGCAAAGGCGAGAGGATGAGGTCTCCTGCTCCCTGACGAAGAGCACCTGGTGACGCCGCGGATAGGATGAGCGGACGAGATCTCCTGCTCCCTGACGAAGAGCACCTGATCACCGATAGCGGTCCTTGCCAGTTCCTCCGCACCGTCGTCCAACGCTCGCCATCAACTCATCAAGCATAGACGATCGACGCCGCCGGCCTCTGCGATGGTGACGCCCTGGACGCTGTACACGATTTTTGGTAGGCTCCGATTGGGAAGGTGCCAATTATGGCGCGCATGAATAACGCGTCGTCGTCCTGAGCGTGTGTGCCGCCGCAGGAAGGCGAGAACGCGAGGGGCTGAGCAGGTTGACACAAACAATCTAGGCCTTTGGATTATGAGTGAGTAGGAGAGAGAACGCTGATATTTAATCTGGAGTGTCCGTTTTGAAAGATTTTGTTTTTTTATTTTCATATGTAGGCTAGAGAAGTTGGTGCATTATTAGGGGTAGATATGTAGGCTAGAGAAGTTGGTGCATTATTAGGGTAGATAGATAGATAAAAATTTCCGTCACTCTTTTTCACCATCATTTCTTTCACCTCTTAGAAATAGACTCCAGACTTTACTTATCCAAATCCAAACCAAGCAATGTTATAAGAGACCAAACCGTCGTCTGACATCCCAAATAGATAGAATTGGAATCCAAATCTGGTATCTCCAATACAATAGCAAACTAAATCAGATTACCTCAATAGGACAACTATATAACTCATCAAATCAAATCGGGGTTTCTTTTTATCCTTACTGTTGTGCTGGTTGGGTTCTTGCTTACGGAAAAAGGCCGGGCTTTTGCACTTGCATAGATTCTGACGTACAGATTTAGTATGCTTTTAAAAACGTTTGAAGGATTTTTTTTTATTGTTGTTTGTAAAGCAACAAAGGCTTTTGGAATATGAATGCGTGTCGAATTGCAGGACCTTGCTACCGTACCATTAAAAATTGCATCTTGTGTCGTCAAGCACTGATTGATGATGCACTATCTGCATGCAAGAGTGCATTCTGGACCTGACATAATGCATCTGAATTTTGAAAGACCGAAACTAATAGGAGTGCAATACAAGTACAATTTGAGTGAGGTCTTGAATAATTATACAATAGGACAACTATATTTCCTGTTTCAAACACTAATGGACGCAAGGTGAGGAGTCATGAAATAGTTTCATCTTAATTCCTTGTCTGGATGTGTATTAGCATACATACCTCTGTTTTCTTTGGAGCTGATAATTAGTTTAGTACAATTTTTGATTTGGCAATTAGTATTTGGTATTTGCCTGTGATTCTGTGAACGATGTTACTCATCAATATATAATGATGCGATAAGCTGTTATATTATATGTGCATGGGCAAGTTACTAGCTAGATGGGCAAGTTACTATTATATATGTCTTGCTTCATCTCTGGTCTGAGTTCATCTCTTTGACTTATCCGAATTGAATTTGAGAGTTTTCTGCAAGGGTTAGTTCAACAAAATATACCAGCATCTACTACAACATACTATTGATTCAAAAATCAACCTAGACACCACGTCCAATTTGATTTAGGATGACATTTTAACCTAAGCACCACGCTTAATTTAAAAGCCAATGGAAGTAAAATCACCACTCCTAAACTAAGCACCATGCTTCATTTAAGAGATGTATGAAGATATTCCAAACCTTAGCATATTATAGTAAACAAAGGTAACATGAAAAGCATTACAGAGTTTTACTCAAATGGAGATGAAATAGTGTAGTAACTTGAGCACGTCTTAAAAAGTAAAGACAACCAAGATAAGGTAGTAACATGGCAAGAATTATTTCTATGCATATGATTTCATGTTGCATGATAATTGGTTGGACATACCTTTACATTGTCACCCTTCGTTCTTTTTGCTTTTGATCTGAAATGGTTAGTAACAAAAATACCCGAAGGAATATTTTCATAATTATATCTCTATGCTAACTACACAAGGGGTGTTATAGCAGAAGATCTATATTTATATTACTTCCCCTAAAGTGCTTGTTTTTAGGACAAAAAGCTCGTCCTTGGGAAACCTTCAAATATGAATCAAGATGATGAAAAGGTTTTCCCTTATATCACCAATCTCAACATTCAAGCCAATAAGATCAACAACCACCCTTTCTAAATCCTTATGAACAATTATCTCAAGGGGGTTTGAGATCTTGTAGGTGGCAAGATTAGAGATGGCAATTAATTAAGGAGTTTGCTCACATGGGCAAGGATTAGATAGAAAATTTAGGATGTAACTCCTATGCTCATGGATGTTCTCCAACTATGGATAATGCTCTTTCTAGTCTTCCTTAGATCCTTCATAATGTCTATATTTAGGCTTTCTAAGATCGTAGGTAGACTTACGAAAAAGAACACTAGAGGATTCATTGGGGTCAAGGATGAGGTTGAAGATGGGTTTGGATAAGTTATCTAGTCCGAAATAGAAGGGGAGAAGATATGAATGGATTCTAGATAGCTTCACTCTCCTTCTATGGCATTATTAGATATGCCACCCTTGGGCTCCCAACGTCCTTTGTAAGAATAAGGATGCTTTCTAAGAGACTCTTCTCTAAGAGGGTTTGATTTATAGGCACTCAAAGGTCTCCTGTGAAGCTAGAAGTTTGTCTCCCAAAATCATCACCATAAAAGATTTAAGGGTAGAATTACTTCTTCCCTTGGAGAGGTTTAGAGTATGGATGATTTAGGATTGGTAGCTAATCAAAGGATTGGAAAGATTATGATCTAGCTATCAAAAACTTCTTCTTTTGTCTAGAGGATGATTCCTTCTCTTCCTTTGGGTGTTTATGAAAGAATTCTAAAAAAGAAATCACACCCGCTGAGTTTGTCAAGGACAAACCTTGCTTTAGAAAAGGAAAGAAAAGCTCCTCCAAAAAACTGCATGATGGTCATGCCAACAACTTTTTTAGGATGAGATCCAAATACATTATCCTTTTAAAAGGATAGGATTTGGCCTGAGGTTAACTTCAGAGTTCTCTCCTATAATGGGTTGTTTCATGATCATTTAGACCAACCTTAGGCACAGCTCATAGCCAAGTGATAGGATAGGTTCTAAAGATTCTAGTGGCCTGAACTTGTGCTTATGGGTGCATCATAAGGATATGTGTGGAATCCGAGGATCCCAAAAAGATATAAAAAAGAAAAGATATAAAAAGAAAGACTACACTAAGATATGGTACAAGATTAGTTATACTCAATGTTTTCTCAGAACCATTCTCCCCGCAACGGCGCCTTTAAATGGTTGTTGGTATTTGTTAAGCCTACGAAATATTTATAATAATCCGCAAGCGAACGGATACTTGGTGAGCATTTCATCCGGAGAGGGTTTTAATATCGAATCCACGGGGAGGATGGTGTGAGGATAACTAAGGCATATAACTAATCCCCTCGAGCAAAGAATTAAGGAACGGGGAGAGGATAAAGAGGTAAGAAGATTCCTATGGTTGTCTAGTTCTTCTCCTTGTAAGTTATGTTGATATTGTCTTATAGGGGACGTACTCAAAGGAAAGTAAGGTCAAAACTTACTATTCCTCCAGCAACATTGTCCTACTAGTCCTATCCAACGGAGATGGAATACAAAGGAATCAATGGTACTTGTCACTACCACGAACTACCACACTCCTAAGGTAGGGTGCATTCACAAGCAACTTCGATCTAGGCACCACGCCTACACCTAAGATACCCCTCTAATCTATAGATTCCTATAGATTAAAGTACTCAAAGAGTTATGAACAATAAGAACAATACTAACACTTAAGATAACACGATTACTTACTTAAACAAGAAGTTGATCCACCATAGAAGTCTCGGGATCAAGTGCCACAAGGCCTTTGATCCCGGAGGTACAAGCGTAGAGGAGTCACCCGACATGTCCGGTGCTTCCCCTTCTTCTCCTCCACTCACTCTTTAGCTCTCAAGACTAGATCTAGTCACTTTCATGAAGGACTTGGGTCTAATCTATCAACTTGATATGCTTTTGCTCTCAACTCACTCTAATCCTTCTAGTTCTACATGATCTTCTAATATAGATTAGAACTAGAGAGGAGAGGTTGTCCTCACATTGGGACACCTCGACCAAAAAGGTCAAGAGATAATGATATAGAATGAGTTAGGGTTTCACCATGGGGTCAGGGGGTCTTTTTATATAGGCTTTGGCGATGAACGATGACCATTGGATCAAACCGACCTTCAATAACGGTGTAGATACAACCTCAAGGTCGGTTACAAACCGACCTAGAAAGGAGAGGTCGACATGTGAGACCCACTGGGCGGCCGCCAAAATGAGCACCGGCCGCCCGGGGTTGGTCTCCTCTCGGCCTCCGGTTCCTTCCGGTGTCTCCTGGTATCTTCTAGAGTGTTTTAGTCCACATTTTGGATCGAAGTTACTTCACGGTCAAGTCTTGTCATCATATGAGATATATATTCCGGAACTTTCTCCATTCTTCTCTTGCATTTATCTGTTAAGTCCCTGAAAATATATAAATCACCAAAGCTCGTGGAATTATGTTAGTTAGACCCCTCAACTTTCATTTTAAGTCTTTATTTCATGTTAGTTAACTAGTAATATTATGCTATAACAGGTGTCAACAATGACATAACTTTGATTAGCATTATTTTGGATTTGGCCGTGACATCTAAAGTGACATTTTTTTAACATTTCTTAATGTGAACTAAGCCGAACGTGCATTCATCTACAACTAAAAAACACGCACACGTAACGTAACCATGCTTAATATTTTGTATGTGACACATTTCTCGGAAGAAATATACTATTTGCGTAATATGTAATATACTATGTACTATAATGAATTAATGATACGTGACAAGTCCAAATATTTTTTTTTGCTACGTATTCCCTATCTAAAAAAAGAAAGACCTTTTTTGTGGGGGATCGATATTCGGGGCGCTAAGGATGAGCTCCCCCTTTCGACATCAATAAGCTAAGAGCCCGCCGGCCAACGCGAAGAGCTCACTATCCTCCAAAGAGCTCAAGGCTCGTGGACGAGCTCCTCCGCGTTGCCACCCACGCGCATGAGCTCTCGTAACCAAGGGACGATCCTCACCTCGAGCGAAGCTCGCCCGAATGAGCTCTCATCCGCATGACGACGACCTTTCACACGAGGACCTCTTCCCGCCCCTCGCCCGAGCTCGAGCTCAACGGATCCCGCAACGGCGGAAGAGCTCGCCCTACCTTCCACGCCGAAGCCGCCAGGGCACGGAGTTGGCCAACTGCTCCTCGACAAGTACTTAGAGCCACGCAGCGCTACAGCCTACAGGAGGAAGTCCTTTCCATCACGCCGCCATACCCCATCGAGTCCAACAAATAAGCCACGGTTTCCTCAGCACGGTCGGGCGTGCGAAAGCCCCATCCATGGTATGGCGGCGCCCATGCCGACGGGATCGGTTCCTACCACGATTAAGGACTACACGACGCCGGGCCACCGCCCAAACCCCGATTCGCGTGTACGGCGGCGACCAATTTCAACGTTCAAGCCTCCAAAGAGCTCGGCGACTCCCCGCCCGGCCAAAGAGCTCGACCGGAGAGCCCCGCCGCGCCGCACCCGTCGCATCCAACAACTCGCCGCGCGATCTCCCTACGGGTGCATGCGGGAGCGCATCTCTAGCGTCGGCCAGCAGATGGCCATCCCTCCCATACCGAAGAGACGGCCGCCAACCGATAGAAGACGGGCGACACTTGACCATCGCCCGCACCCGGATTCCCACGCACGACGGCGACCGGTTCCGACGTCCAAAGCTACCGAGCGCCGAGGAGAGCTCCTGGCCAATCAACGAGCTCGTTCGAGAGCTCTTTTCACCTACCCGCCGCCCCATGGCTCCTCGTCCCCGTACACTCCCGCCTCGGCAGCTCGGAGCTCATATGTCCTGCTCCCTTGCCACTATAAAAAGGAGGGGCGGGGCTCTCGCCGGCGAGGCGGCGAACACACTCAAACACCCTCACTCACCCCTCATATTGGCACTAGTCTCAATCACGAGACTTGGGAGTCCGCTCCCTCTCTCGATCCGCTTGTACGCACCCCGGTACGAGCGTTTGAGCCTCGGATAGTGATCACACCGGACTAGGGAGCCTGATTTTGCCCCAACCAAGATAAACATTGTGTCATTGTCTCTAGAGCTAGGCCATTCGGAGAACGCACTAGCCGGTCGACATCGATCCGTGGTCGCCGCGACACCAAAGCCACGACATTTTTTTGCTTCCCGAGACATAAATATGTCGGCAATTATATATTAAAATATATAAATAATTATGCTAAATAATTAGTATTGTTGGAAAGATCTTTAAATCTAGTTTTTATTAAATTTATTTGGAGAGATAAATATTCCAAGTATTTTGTACAAATCAAGTCAAACGTCCTTCTTTTTAGGGCCGGAGGGTGCACTCCCTCCGTATTGGTATTAGAAGTCATTTTTTTTACATAATTTTGCATACCAAGGAGTCATTAATAATGGTTAATTTTTCCATATCTACCCCTATTTAATGTTGTTGCGGTTTGTTTCATATGAGAACAAATCAACGGCGAACTGGCTACCCAAGCGTGGTGGGCGCACGGGGACCATAGCGGTGCTGGTTCGATCCTCGTTGCCTCCCAATTCTTTGCGACTTGGTTTTGCTAATACACACGGGAGTCGAAGCACATACTTTGGGGCAAGGTCATCCAAAATCACCCACCCTCATCGAGAATGATTTCTTTTGTGTTGTGGGGGGTCGGCTTCCATAACGACTTCATTCGACATTACGGAGGTAGTAGTGGCTAGTTGCATGTTGGGACACGGTCCCAAACACATGGCGGAGGTATTGCCCGAGTTAGGCCAACCGACGCGCGGAGGTGTGCCCATGGCGATCGGTTACTAATCTTCCCATTCAATCATGTAATTACCTTGCAAAGGTTTCGAATGTGTTGGCACGTGATGACACAGGGGCCAGCGGAGGTGTTGTCTCCGCCAGCCCCCCAGAGCTTCGTGGGCCGTCGCGCAGGGGCGACGCAGAGGTCTCCGCCAATGACATGGTTGCGGGACGTCCCACCCGAAGGTACCCGATTGGAGACCGGGGAATCAAGCAAGGAAGGCAAAGCGCTGATCCGCCCGGGGAGACACCGCCCCGGTGAACCAAAGGAGCAAAGTCGAGCCTTAAATGGGTCGGGCAAGGGCCCGTGGTTAAGGCGGTTCAAAACATGAAAGGATGCAAAAGCCCCGCGACCGTGGGGACTAAGACTGGAATATGCCAAGAATCAAGAGGGGTAGAGTTGTAACTCAAAGATCCCTACTTGTTTGTAAACTATAAATAGGGGCACGCAAAAGCCCCGCGACCGTGGGGACTAAGACCGGAATATGCCAAGAATCAAGAGGGGTAGAGTTGTAACTCAAAGATCCCTACTTGTTTGTAAACTATAAATAGGGGGCATAGTCCTTCATGTTGTTGGTTGGTGAATGAAATTTACTACCATTTATTATTAGATGTTTCATACTTAGCTGAAATATTTTCATTTGTTCGAAAATTGTCGAAACTGAAACAGTTCGCCAGTCTGACTGAAGAACTATTATTAGATGTTCCATACTTAGCTGAAATATTTCCATTTGTTCGAAAATTGTCAAAACTGAAACAGTTTTGCCAGTCTGACTGAAGAACTTATTAGGAAAGCCTTTTTCTTTGAGAGTATTAGGAAATTTATTTCCTTTCTTTATCTCTTCGAGACAAATCTTGTAGAAAATACAATTGTCATATGGGCCCCAAATAGCTTTCAACTTGCTCAATTGATTTTTCATAAAAAATGAAACAATCAATCATTAACAATATGCATAAGATAATATTAAAATAGAGATGTGTGATAACAATAACCCTTGTGGCTAGGATTTACTTTGTATTAGATGTTGTAGTCCATGGTGCATATGTCAGCACCTTAGACTGTCACCAACAAGTGATATTAAAGCGCGCGGAAAATAAGTTATGCACAGTGTTTTAGCTAAAAAAGAACACTCCCCAACAGAAGACGCAAACAAAGCACCCATTTTGGATACGAGGTGAACTAGGACGCTTATTTGTGTCGTCTCTGTCCAAGACGCAAAACCTCCGGCACCCATAGTGGTAAGCACGTAGGGAGGCGTCGTGGTGGAGTGGGTGTAGCCAGTTCGGGCGGCAAGGTCGCCGCAGCAGCACCTCCGAAGCCACCGCCTTGGCTGCCTCGTCCGGATCCGGGACCCTTCCCTTGCCGCCGGTGAGAAGCAATTGTCGCGTGGGGGGCGGAGGTGCAAACCGGCATCACCGAATCTCGCGCGGGGGAGGGAAAGTCGGAGGAAGGGAGGCCACACACAGGAAGGAGCCGGCCGAGATACAAGTCGCACTGGCCGCGCGTTTCTTCACGGGATTCTTCTCTAGAGCCACATCGAGGCACGTAGCTAGCACCGGCCGCCGGGGAAGGCCTGCGAGCAGCCACGGGGCGGGTTTGACGGGGCTCTCGTGCGCTCGACCGATATCTACTATAGGACTACATCCCCGCGCTGAGGAACTCCACCAATAGCTTGGGACATCTAGATGAGAATGCCTCGTGTGTGGATATCGAGCACATCGTACTATGCATTTGTGATCAGCGTCGATGACTTCTCGCCAAGGTGAACAAAGGCAGCAATCACCTCTATGTTCTCCATGTGCAAGAGGCGCAACCCGTGTCTTGCAGCTCGTTGCGACGACGACGCCTAGCGGTGGGGCATGAGCGCTTTGGGCACCTCAACTTCAAAGCCCAAAAGCCACTCAACAACAAGGAGATGGTGCAGGGCATGCCGCGCATCGACCATGAGAAGCAACTCAACAACACTTGCATCCTCACCAAGCAACGGCGGCTCCCCTTCCCCCCACTAGGGAAGCTTCAGATCCAAAACGAAGCTGGAGCTCATCCACAGCAACCGCTAAGGAATTTGACCCGTACTAATTTCATATTGATACTCTTTTTATCAAAGATGGAGGGAGTAGACGTTACAAGGATGTAGCAAGGAATAATCATGTCACATTGGTCTCCACTTCGTACATGCATACTTGAGAATACTAGGAGAATACCCCCGTGCATTGCTGCGGGATTTTCTTAAAAAATAAATCTATTATAATATATAGCTTGTGTAGATGTCTTGTATGTTAATAGATTAAAGATTTTTAGTATTTAGAGATGACATGGGTATTTTTTTTTAATTCATAATGGATGACATGGACTTAGTGGGGAATGATGTGGACATCTTGCATGAATAGATAGTACTCACTTAGTCGGAAATTATGAGGACACCTTGCATGATGAGAGAATTCATCTAGTGGGGTTTATCTTTATAAGATTTATAGATTAGATCATGTGAACCTAACTTAATTTTCTAGCACAATATAAATGATTGTAGCTACCTGGGGGAGCATACGATGGTTGTTCCATGTACAACAAGCACAAAGAACGATTTTGGGAGTGAATTATGCGTGACTCTTGGAAATGTGCTTTCCACCCCCCAAAAAATATTTTGGGAGTTGACAAATTAACAACAAGATTTGGGAAAAAATAAATGCTAAACACCATTGGACATGCTTGGCCTGTCCCTTCTAGATTCTCAAATTACCTGGCAACCTAACTCGGATGATACAGTAACCACATCCCCACTCTAACAAAGCCACTAAATCACAGACGACTGCAAATTAGGTTAACTTCGCGGTCGATCCCGGATCAGAAACAAACTTTTCTAAATAGGAAAGAATTTATTCCCAAAATTTTTATTTTTTTTGGAAAGTTTCTATTTTTAATTTTTTAGCAAACAATTACATCTAACTTATTATATATAAGTTATTATATATAACTTATTATGTGTAACTCAGGTTATATAACTTATGCACATAATTTATATGTGTAACTCAGGTTATATAACTTATCCATATAACTTTTTCTGTGTAACTTCGGGTTATATAACTTATACATCTAACAAAGTTATATCTAACTTATACATATAACTAATTCTGTGTAACTCAGGTTATATAATCAAGCTACTCGGTTGAGTCGGTTGACGATGTTGCATCCGTTGGAGTTGCATCGCATTGAACTCAGCATTCCACGCTCACGGTGTTTTGGCGCGTCACGCCGTGCTCCACGTGCACGCTGTTTACAAAGAATTGCTCACCTGAGGAGATTTGATTGTAACTACTCCTATACTTTTGCAAGAGCCTTTCAAGAGCTAATCGACAACCATTGGAATATCAAACCTATTTGGCAGGTCTTCTGTGCAAACCACTCCACCTAATAAAAAACTAGAGAAGCCATTTAAGCCAAAATAATGCCAGATAGATAGCTTCTTTTGTAGAGTCATTTTAGGAGCTGCCATTTCGTAAGCTGAAGTTGAAATCCCACTATTAGCCATGCCAAAGAGGATACATATAACCATTTTAATTAAAGAGCATCATAGCTTACTCATCTTGCAGTCAATAGGCTATATAATCCTTACTTGCGGCATCTTTCACTTAATGAATCATTCAGTATTCAAAGCTTTACTATTCGTGAGTGCGGGTCCATTGATTCTTGCTCCGCTTGTTGATGAAGCGCTACATTGAAAAAAAAAAAAAATTATGGTGGAAGGGTCGTGGTTTTTTTTACCGGCGGTTTCCTCGCGGTAAACCGCGTTACCGGACTTACCGGTCCGCCCTGCATCGGTCCGGCCGGTAAAAAATTTGAAATTCAAATTCTAAAAGTTGAAAAAATCGTGGAAAAAATACTTAAAATAGTTTTGCGATTTATAGAAGCCAACGGTGCAATACTTTTTCAAATTTGAGTTCGTTTGGTATAAAAATTTCAAATCTAAGTTTGAAAAAAAAAAAAAAAAAAAATACACACAGTAGGCCCATTAAGGCCCATTAAATCATGAAGGTCGAAAAACATACTAAACACACTCAAATTTGAGTAATTTTGACATCATTGGATTCTACAAATCATGAAGTATTTTTAGGAATTTTTTAGCATTTTATAAAAAAATTAAATTTTGAATTTTGAAAAAACGTTCAAACCTCTCAAACCGCTTCGATAAACCGTTTATACCGCCGGGTAAACCGCTCAAACCGACCGTAAAAAAGATTTTTACCGAACACTGAAAATTTTTGAATTCATTTGAATTCAAAACCCAAACCGTCCCCCAGAACGGACCGGAAAAATCGAAACCGGAGGTCGGCGGTTTTACCCTCCCTACCGGTAAAAAAAAACCTTGGGAAGGGTACGGTTGATCTAGTAGGGCGAGCTTGAACAATGGAGACCTACCCTTCTCTAAAAGAAACAAAGTTTACCCCTCCTTGTAGGGTCGAGATGGGGACTAGAGAGGGGGTGAATAGTCCTTACTAAAACTAATTGCGCCGGCTAAACAAATATAATGCGGAATTGTAACTATTCGTTTAGCCAAGACTTCACCCCTCTAGCTATGACTCTAAATCACCTCACAAAAGATCCTACACAAAGCAAATGAGATGATAAGCCTAGCTTGAGCTCCTAACCGTTTCTATTGCAAGGTCACACAAACCTATGCACTAGTACTTCAAACAAGGGTGAGCTCCTACACAATTCTAATGAGCAAAAGCACAAGGCCAAACCTAAGCTCACTAGATGCACTAAGGACAAGGCGACACACGCCTAAATTACTTAGCTACACAAACTAAGCAAAGCAACTAACAAGCTACACAAGCTAGTAATTGCAAGAGCTACTCCACAAGCACAAGCACAAGGTATATATGAATGTAAATACGAAGCTTGTGATTTGGAGAATGCAAACCACCGAGAAGAGTAGACAAGTTGACACCGGTGATTTTTTACCGAGGTATCGGGAAGCTTGCCAACTTCCCCCTACTCCTCGTTGTGTCGACCAACACCTTGGGTGGTTCCTTTGGTGTTTTCACCTAGATGGTTCTTCGATTGTGATTCTCCGATCACTTGCCCCTCAAGACACGCCCGCAAAGGCACCGCAAGACACCACTCTCAAGTGAGCCTCTCAAGGCACCGCAAGACACCACACACACAAGGGAGGTACTCACCAACACGCTCTAGTAGTGATGCTCTTCACGATCCCCGCGAGGTGAGCTCGAACCTCTCACAAATCCTCCTTCGAGCACCGCACAATCTCCGTTGCGTGCTTCCACGAAGTCTCTTGCCACCAAAAGCGCCTAGGAGGTGGCAACCTCCAAGAGCAACAAGCACACCGGCTTGCAACACGATCACCTAGTGCCACAAATGCGATCTCTCAACGCGAATGCACTAGAATCACTCCTCACTTTGATTTGGATGAACACTATCAATCACAAGTGAGTGGGAGGGCTCTCAAACACCACAACATAAGCCACCAAGGCCCAAGTGTGCTCAAGCACCCGAAACAAGTCGGGTATGTGGTGTATAAATAGCCCCCAAGACAAATAGAGCCGTTGGGAGGAAAGAACACTCTCTCTGCGGCCGACGGACGCACCGACCAGGACTCACCCAATGAGTCCGGTCGTGAGTCCGTCCACGAGTCCGGTCACAACCGACAAGGTTCCCGGCCCACCGACAGCGACTCCTCCCGCGCGTCCGGTCCGCGGGTTCGAAAGCACCGAAGCATCCGGTCAAGCGTCCGGCTAAAATCCCCAAAACAAGCTCTCGCCAGACGCACCCACCGGAGCGGCCCCGTCAGCAGGCCGTGCTTCCGGGTCACCGCGTCCCGGTCGGGATTTTCAGCGCGTCCCGGCCGCCCTTTTCCTGCGAAACTCCGTTGCCTTTGCTTCGACATGCTATCCAACAAGTATACCAACTTGAGCACGAGGAATAGCATGTTTTCACCACTCAACTTGCATCCGGCGCAATAGAAAATAAGCCTCTCATTTTCTCAAAAGCGCCCGAATCCGCCGCAAAGCTCGGCGGGAGGATGAGCGGTTCCCAAACCCAACTCAACCCCCCGCAATCACCGCCGCCTTTGCAAATGTGCCAACACCACCAAGTGTACATCACCATGTGCATGTGTGTTAGCATTTTCACAATCATTTCAAAGGCCCGGTTAGCTCTTTACCACGCCACTCGATCCTAACACATCGCAAAGTTAGATCGCTCAAGTGGCACTAGATGACCGATATACAAACAAGTTTGCCCCTCTTGATAGTACGGCCATCTATCCTAAACCCGGTCATAAACTTCTCTAAGCTCCTCATGACCGGCGAAATGAAATGCCTATAGGTTATACCTTTGTCTTGCGCATTTCCATTCCGCTCCATCTTCCAAGTGCCGATGCAACACATGCACCAACACGATCACCAAATGATATGATCCACTTCATATCATCACGTGACACTATTGGTCCATCGATCTTGACCTCACTTGCTCTTCACCATTGCGTCGGTCCGTCGGCGCCAAGTCTTGCCCAAGCTTCACCGCCTCGCGGTCCATCGCTTCACTGCCTCGACTTGCCCTTCACACTTGCAACCGGTCCATCAAGACAAGCCTTGTCTTGACCTTCACCACCTTGGTCACATGACTCCATGTCATGTTTCATATGCAATAAAGCTCCTTCATTGCGTCAAGCACATGTGAACTAATCTCCTGTGTATTATCTCAATCACACATTATTAGTTCACCTAATGTTGTCACTCAATTACCAAAAACCACAAGGGACCTTTCACCTCCCCCTAATCATCCATATCCTAGATCACGCCACACGTGAGGATTCCACTTAACAAAGTACTTTGTATGCGCTAAGGTCATCCTTGGGGGGGCATTAATTAAAAATTTTGAATAAATAAATTTTAAACAAAAAGGAACCACATCATGGTGTTTGGAATGAAGGAAAATTGAGCTCATGAGAGATGTGCAAAATAGAGAAAGAGGAAGAAACTTTGCTCTCTCTCCTACTATCCTTGCTTATGTTCCTGTACATCATAGTATCTATTCCAATGGAATCCTATAGTTTCCACTATATTAAGTTTATTTTATGTTTTTTCATTCCTCTATTTTGTATTTTATTCGTTCTAAACAAGCCCTAAAATTGTAACATGATTATGGTTCCACTGCAGGTCTCGAATTTTCAATAGTGAGCTTGGCAAGCCGCAAAGCGCAACTTTGTTCCAACCATAATCATCTTCCACAAGTATATTACCTCCATTCCAAATTAGAAGACGTTTTGGCTTTTCTAGATACTTTTCTTTCACTATGTATCTAGACATAGTGTATAACTAGATGCATAGCAAAAGAAATGTATTTAGAAAAGCCAAAACGCCTTATAATTTAGAACGGAGGGAGTAGTATATATGAGACCCTCCCTGTTTTTTAATTTTATCTTTTGCAAAAGCTAACTGTCAAAAACTTTGTATAAATATACTCCTCTTGCGTATTGAAATGGCAAGATTTAAAATTTTGCCAATTAAAATGGTGAAATCTCCCATTTTCATAGCATATCTTAAAAAAAAAAAAACATTCCATACGAGAATAGATGGAGAGAAAATTTATAGAGAGATTGTAGAGTTTAACAAGATCTACAGCTTTGTAGGACAGTACAATTTCATTTGAAGCAATTTTAGTGCTGAAATAATGAAAAATGTATTGAGCTGTTGCGATATCATTCTAATACAGCTCATATGAAAATATTATGTTTTGCTCAAAAAAATGAAAATATTATGAAGGTTATAAATTCTTAAGATTTTTTTTTTTTTAGAGTTTAAGGGCCTGATCGCCCCTGCCTTTAGATTGATTAAAGACAACCAACGAATTCAGTTACAGTTCTGGGGTGGTTCAGCACCCGTCTCTGAAAGGCTTAACCGAACTCAAAGCAAATGCCAGCACGCAGGCCAGGCTACCAAGTTCATTCAGCAAGGGCTCAAAACATCTAATCGACTTCAGGGATAGAACTACGAGACTATATTCCCACTCGAAACAGCGATCTTCCAGGCTCAAATACACTCAGTCTTCAACAGATTGTTCTCCAACGCAAACTAAGACCTGCCAGCTTCAGATTTGTCTTGACTGATGGACTCTTGAGCAGCGTCCATCAGCTTGAGCATAAATTCTTAAGATGTGCGGTAGAGAAGGGATATGTCAACGTTTGAAATGGTGAGATTTAATTTGGTGATTTGAAATTTAAATATGACCAGTCCAGCTGGTGAGAAGAGTACATTTCTAATATTTTTTTGCAAATATTTTCAAAACGAATTTATAGTTTGACGAGGCCTTTTTGGCCCGAAGTCCCGAACACTTGTCCGACATGGTCGTCGTCCTCCCGGCCTGGCTGCCGCCCTGTCTGTTGGTGCCCAGTCGAGCGCATCCATGGCGCTGCGGCGATTCGCTCGCCACGTCCTCCACCCACGCCTCCTGTTCTGGCTCGATCTCCTCGGCTCCACCAGGTTACTGATGAAATGGCTGCCAGCGTCGACGTGCTCAAGGACAACGCTCCGCGGCTACGGCGTTCCCGAGGCGTGGCAGAAGCCGTCGTTGATCATGCGGTCGCTCGCCAGGCTCCGGGTGCTGGCCGCGCGCGTCGTCGACGCGTGCGGGGTGCCGCGCGGCTCCTGGATGTACGCGTGGGCGCTACTGGTGCTGCACAGCATCAGCGACGGCGTGTTCCGGGCCAAGATGACCGCCGTGACGGGCGCGACCGGGTGCACGGAGCAGGAGTTCCTCGCCATGTTCGGGCGCGCGCCATACTTCGTGAAAATGTCCCCGGTGCTGCTGCGCGCCTGCGCCGCAAGGTGGAGTTCCTGATAGGCACCGCCAGGTGCAGCGCGGACGACATTGTCAGGAACCCCGTGTTGCTGACGTACAGCCTCAGCAAGCGGATCTAGCCGCGGTGCTGCGCCATCGAGGCCTTGAAGGCCAGAGGCGTGGACGTCGGCAAGGAGCGGCTGGTGACCATCTTGAGAAAGACGGAGGCCAGGTTACTGAGGAATAGCCACCAGGTGCCTTAACTGCTTGAACTGGTTCCTCCTGACAACCACCATGGTAGCAAGAGTGGCGATGATCTTAGGCACAGGCCGGGGCCGGTTCAAATGATGCCAAGCTATCAGGAACACACTTAAATTTATGACGAACTGGAACATTTGCCCAGCCCTGCTGTGCGGACAATGTTCGGAGAAGAGACAATCAACCAGACAGCACAATTCAACAGCAGAAATAAAGAGATTAAGAACGCTCACAATCAATTACGTTCTCTCGTGGCCAAAAACATTGTTGCAGTACGTACTGCAGTGTTAGAAATCGTCAGAACAGGTCAGCTAACACAACACCTCAGCATGCTAAACAAATCTTATGAACAAGGCATGCTTAGTCTTCACTACTATACAGGCCGATCAACTACATCAGGCATGAATGATCCTAACAGGGAGTGCAGAAGGTCAAGCTATGAGACCTCTACGGAATAGTGTACAATGCCTTGTCTGCTTAGTGCTGACCCTTCACTGTCCAGTTGCCTCTGCTCAAGGCGAAATAACTAGTGCATGGCATCTAACTGGAGACGAGCTCACTAGGCTACTAGCAGTAGATACCAGTTCAAAATGCACTGAATTTCCCCTAAGGAATTGACCCTTCTGGGACCACAAACCTTTGATGTGTTTGGTAGTGAACACTGAACAGGAAAGGGAGGAAAGTACTATGGTCTACTTGGCCGCATACCAATTCCGTGCACACTTGGCATCAACAGCAAGGTCGACCTTCAGGATATTGGTGCCATAGAAGGGCTTAGACATACACTCAACCACTATGGACTTGGCCAGCTCCGCAGACTCTGAAGGCCCTTCCAGTATCACTTCATCATGCACCTGAAAGATGGAGCTGTCAGTTCTGCTAGGTCTAAAATTATGTTGCATTTATTTATTTTTTATAAAACAGGCTACAAAGTACTCCATCCATTCCAAATTGTAAGTCAAACTTTAGATGCTTTGACTCTCCAAGATTCTTGGAATGACTTACAATTTGGAATTGAGGGAGTAGAATAGTATTCTGAAAAAAAAAACTGCAACCATCAATACATCCATTTGGACTCAACACGGGAGACCAAAGGTCAAGTACTCTAGTTACAGGAGTCATAAAAAGCAATGTCCTTTTCTGTTTCAAAGGAGAAAAGTATGCCAACATTTAAGCAGTGATCAGAGAACTACCTGCAAGAGTAGCGTCCAACCAAGCTCCTTAAGACGAGTATTCCTGTCTATCTCAAGCATTGCACACATAGCAACATCAGCTGCACTGCCCTGTGGTGTTCAAAGAAAATAATTTCAGCACAGCACTAATTTCAACAACAATTTGCAATAGATAGTAATCACCTGTACAGGAGCATTGATAGCAGCACGCTCAATGTGACCCCTTTGGCCAGAAGTTGCATTAGCCATATTCGGAAAACGGCGTGATCGCCCAAGCAAAGTATAAACTTCACACTTCTCATGTGCTAGCTGTTTCTGTTTCATTTGCCAAGCTAGAACCTCCTTTCTATCGCTATACCAGAGTTTCAGTGTATCTTTTTGCTTCCTTAACAGAAACCTGACAAGAGAGGAAGGGTTACTCAGCAAGTGTCTTGCTGACTGGCACAAACCCAGTAATCCAAAACTCAGTCTTAAGTGTAATGCACACTAAAGTTGAGTTGCTGCTTAACTTAGGGCTATGTTTGTTTGATAAGTTTGTACCTTCCAATCACGAGCAAGCCCATGGGGCGTTTTCCCATATGCAATGGAGAAATTTAGCATCTTAGCTTTCCTCCTCTCAGCGCCAAAAGCATCCTATATATCACAAGAAAAGCATTAGAGTACATTTTTTTCATACACGGCATGTATATTCCCATGTAAAGTGTACAAGTTCTGGACTAGACGACATGGACAGTAAAAGTAAAAGGAAAAGGAAAGGAAATTGTATGTGCATGGAAGTGCAGTACAAAAGCTAATAACCTAGTAGCGCTGAACATAATAACAATTAGAAGGAATCAACATAATTCTCTTAAAGCTATACCTTCAACAACGGCACGGGAGGTTTCTCTTGACCAGGTTGAGGATGCCACTCAAGAATTACTTTCTCTTCTTCAACAGCCTCACGAATATGCTGATACATATTCATGGCTGTCCTGGAATGGAAGTCACCGCCAGCTCTGAAAGCATCTAACATGCTTTTACAATCAGCAAGATGCGCTAAGATCCTGAGTTCAAGCTGCACGCAAAAACAAATTTGTCTTTTTACTTGGAACTAGTACCATCAGCATAAAAAGATTCAAAAACTCTACTGCACACAAGCATACCTGACCATAATCAGCAACAATAAGAGTGTTCCCTGGAGCTGCAACAAAAGCTTGGCGGATTTTATACCTATCCTTTTCAAGCGCAGGTTGGTTCTGTCATGGAGTAATTTAGATCATAAGTTCAACAAATTACTTGATGTTGGTATAACAGTACTACAATATTTAAAGCAACCAGCTCACAACTTGCAACACTTGACAAAACATTTCTCATCTTTTTGGCTATCATATTAAATACTGCAACAACCTGGGCTACCTATTTTGGCAGAAACAAACCAGAGCTTATTTTAATAATATCAGTACCAGTTCTTTATGTTCATCCAGTCCACACATATTAAGAATATGGAACCTGACAATCTAACTATCTAACTGCAGAATACATTTGGGTAACAGATTATTGTCTATTTGAGTACATTAGCTTGAACCTCATCTATTGCTTTGTAAGTATGACACTTCCTGTTGATCCTTTTCTGAAATGGTCTAATATGAGGTAGCTCAAATCCTGTATAATTCTTGACCTCTAGAATGTCATTTTGCAAAACACGTGCAAAACCCCCTAAAATCATAATGCCAACCTGTAAATTTGGTGCCCTTGCCGATAAACGTCCTGTTTCTGTGTTGATATTTAAGGAACAGTGGATCCGCCCTTCCTTACATGATATATGATTTCCCTGACAGGGCAACAAAATGATATAACAAATATAAATAGGATAAAGATACAGATAGATAACTAAGACTAGAAAGTGATTGCTCGCATAGCCATGTGTACAATG